>KK116124.1:295328-333940 GCA_000611955.2 Stegodyphus mimosarum
GGGGTCTCGAGAGTTTAGGCTAAACGAAATTTATTTTATCCTTACAGAATGACTTTAAATCTTTCCATTCATAAATCGAGTAACTGAACTTTTCTAATGTGAAAGTTAGTCATTCCTTAGTCAATTATACGCTTCCCTTCAGTTCTCTTCAATGAACCAACGGATATTCTGATGTGCTATTAGTTTCCCATTTGCGGGGCTGTTATCGATAAGTCTTAAAAGTCTCGACACATTCCAGCAGCTAGAATAAGATTAACGCCCATTCCTTGAAAAGCCGGGTTTCTCATTCATCGTTTGGATGTCCATAAACTAATTTTCCGAGATTCCGAAACAAAGTTTACGCTGGCACCCCCCATTAAGCGGGGCGCTGTAAACTCAACTCCGCGAACACCTGCTGGTCGGTTTAATTTCTTGGCGCAATTTCATCAAGACCCGACAGCCCAAATTGAATTTTAAAGAGTGCCGATTTTTCGAAAGCGAGCGGCCCTCCTTATTATTAGCATACCGTTGATGAAACCGTATTCCTGTGTTTTTCAGAGCGTTGAAGGCGTTCTTCGAGTTGTTTTAATATAAAATTTTAATTAACTCCTGCCTGCTGCACGCGCCAGCTGAAATTCGCCGAGGAATGTCGTCAAGAAAAGCCTTGGAAGAAATATTCTTATATCTATCTCCCGCTGATCGGTCAAAAAAATTTAAAAAGGCACAAATGATATTTTTAAGAAATCGTAAATGAGGGTGTAGACTTTTCTGGGAAGTTTGAGTGGGATAACTAAAAATTAGTTTTATGTAAAATAAATTTTTTTTTGCGCGATAAGCAATTATCTTAGGACAAAATTGATGTTTTAAGGCATAGCGTATTTTGCAAAGTCATTTATAAATTAAAATTTTGATAATTTTTGGTAATGTTGTCGGCAATGTATGAAACGACGCCATTTTATAGAAAAGACAACAGTCGTTATTTATACCAAAAGCAAAGAAAAAAAGCGAACGGGAATGTAGCGCCATCTTTCGAGAGAAATAGTAAGGGAACTAAGTTAATGGAGTTTTAAAAGCGTTGGGAAGAACTGGATTTGAATGAATGTCCATTTACTAAACAAGATAAATCTTTGCGAATGCAAAAATTTCCAGTTAGATCCAGTTTACGATCTGAGGAAGTTTTGGGGTAATTTTTGTGAACCAAAGTCAAAATTGTGCTAAAATTCTAGCTATGATCAGCTATCGAAGATTTTTTTTAAATTTCTTCTTTCCGGACTTAAAATTCGTGTTCCTTGAGCGCTTAAAGATTTTCAACTTGGTTTTAGTTTGGCCGATGTCTCAAACCACATTCACAAGATATGCAATAAATTATCCAAGCATTAAAATCAGAAATGACATCTTTAAGAACAACGACCCATGAACCACGGAACCATGGGAATATGACCGTTAGTTTTTCCCTTCGTTGCAGAATTTCTTTGCTACTGATGAAGAGGGACTTGTACTTGTTTGCTTTCGAAATCGATAGAGTCTTAAAGAAAATCTACGCCAAGCTCAAGGCTCATTTAATTTTACTATGGCATGTTTCTCTTCTTCCTTAGTTTAATGGAATGCCTGGTGTTTTTAGACAAAGTATAAAATATGAGAATTTTTATATACTTTATCTAGGCATTACATATAATACCTAGGCCTTCTATAGAGTAACAAATGCTATTTAGGCAAAGTATGAAAAAGGTCATTTAAATTTATTATTACTCCAAAGGCACAATTTGCCCAGAAGGACTATTAATTTCGTTTTGGCATTTTGCATTGATTCACTAAAAGCGTTGTTTCCCTTTTCAAATTTTTGCCACCAAATATTATCGCCCTGTATTATATTTACAGCAATTAAATGAGGAAGAATATGCATAAATGTATATCTTTTTCTAGCGTTGCGATAAAACAACGGTACCTAGAGCCAATCACTTTTGAAAATTGAACGTTTCTACCTGAATATGGGCATCTGGAAGCCCAAATTTGAAATTTGGAATTTGTTTTATTAACGATTTCATATTTTGTAAAACTTTAGCAAATACTTGATTAACAAACTCAAGGATTTCAAAGCGAGCAAGGGCAACGTTGTAAAAAAAAATAAAATAAATAAATAAATTATCTCCAGCGCGCGAGACTGTGTATCGGAAATTCTAAAGATATGCTCAGTTTAAAATTATTTTACGATATTCGTCTTGAGCTGATTTTGTGGGTTAAGTGCGAAGAACATGACATTTAATAAATAAAGGACATTTAATAACACACAAAGTGTTAAAAAACGCCCCTTTTGTCGTAATTTAAAATCTGAAACCTTTCAGAATTTTCTTTTTTCTTTCTTTTTTTTTTTTTTTTTTTTTTTTTTTTTTTTTATTTAACTTATATCTATTTCATCATTGTTTCTAGCAGGTCCACGGAAGGTATGAATTTTTTGACGGCACTTTGTGCATGCATATTGTGCATTACTAGTTTACTTAAAATATCCTAACAGGTGCAGAAACGAAAATCTCTTTGATAAGGATGTTATGGTCATGCTGATTTAATCCACCATCAACTATTGTATCATCATTCTAAACGAATTCGTGATATTCGACAGCATTCTGTAAAATGACCAAAAAATGTGTGAAATGTTAATCGTTTCGTACACTGCTGCCCAGTTCTCGACATTCCATAAAATACCTAGATATTCTACAGAAAATCGGTTTCATGTATTGTCGGGAATATATACATGACAGAAATGTATTCATAACCTCATACCAGGACCACTTAATGTGATTGCCTTTCTCTACGGCTGTTTCGGTAACATGAATGAAATAAGTGTGCTTCACCATTACAACACGAAGGCACGCGAAGTGGGCGGGAGAAATACCTTATACACTAAACAATGAGAAAAAATGTTATTGAAAATAACAATGGTATTTAATATAAATATAACTAAAAACATATATATATATATATATATATATAAGTACTTTCACAGAATTTTTATTAGAAAAATGCAAAAATTTGTTTATGAAATCTTCATACAAAATCCGGAAATTATTTGACCGATACCGCATTCCTAATTTTTATACTTACAAAGCATCCTTCAAAAAACAAATAAATAAAATAACAAAAAATTTTTTAAAAAGTCATAAAGCTTTTCGGATTTTATATTACTCTGAAAAGGGCGTCTTTTTAACGTTTTGAGTGTTACCTTCAGTTATTAAATATAATTGTCTTCGTATTTAAATCTTCAAAATTTAATTTAAACCAAAAAATTCAATTTAACAGCAGTATCACAATATATTTAAAAAGAGCATATCTTTAGAATTTCCGATACATAGTCTCGCGCGCTGGAGATAATTTTTTTTCCGTACAGTATTGCTATTGCTCACTTTGAAATCGTTGAGTTTGTTAATAAAAACCCTTTAAAATTTTATAAAATATGAAATAGATAATAAAAATTTCCAGATTCCAAATTTGGGCTTCCAGATGCCCATATTCGAATGCAGGACTATGTTGTTAGGAATTCATTTTGGACTATGTTGTTAGGAATTTTTTTTGTCAGAAACGTACATACATTCATGCAGATTCTTTATTATTTAATTTCTTTAAATGTAATGCAGGGTTCTATTTGGTGGCAACAATTTGAAAAGTGAAACGAAATTAATAGCCCTTCTGAGCAAATTTCACCTTTGGGCTAAAGAGTAAATTAAATTTTAATTTAAAAAAAATCTGATAATAAAAATTTGTGTTACAAAAATACCTATTGTTACATACATATTCAACGTTTTTAACTATATATTTATTCCACAAAACAATCAGTAAACATGTTAAAAACGGGTTTTCGATTTTTTGCGGTGGAAATTTCGTAGCGATAGCTTTGAAAAAGAATTCAAAGCTTTGTTCCTTTAGCCAACTTGTGACAAAATAATGTATTTCTGCAGAAATTTCACCTCTCTTTCTTCTATTACAGGAAAATTCTACAAATACAAATTTGCAAATTGAATTTAAGAAAAAAAAAACTGAAAGAGTTCCGATTTTAACGATTGCCCAAAAAGAGTTGTTAAGGTTTTACACTCACACTGTGCTCTTGCACTCACGTCTGCTAGCTTAATTATACTAAGTACCATTTTCTTTGCACTTTTGCCATATTCCATTCAACAGCAAAATTACAAATATTTTAAAAGCATATGTTTAGAATTCCCGATGCAGCGTAAAGTGTCGGCATAAGTTTTTCAATTTTTTTTTTCAGTTTTTTTCTCAATTTATCATATCTGTGTTCAGTTTTCATAGTAAGATGGTTGACAAAACATTTTTCTTTGTGTGTGTATATCTCTTTATTACTATTTTAACGTTTTGTAAGTTAACTTTATTTATTATACCTCACCTTCTTCACACTTACGTGACATCAATTTCAGTTCAACAGCAAAATCGCAAATTATTTTAAAACGGCATACATTTAGAATTTCTGACAGACAGTCTTACGCCCTGGAGATAAAAATGTTTTATTCCCTACAGTGTTGCCACTGCTCGCTTTCAAATCTTTGAGCTTGTTATTCAAAAATTCCTGAACTTTTTACAGAATAGGAAATATAAAATTCGAAATACAAAATTCGGGCTTCCAGGTACCCATGTTCGGAAGGAGGATTACATCATTTAAGTACCGTCGTTTTTTTCACGATACGAGGAACATACATACATACATACATATACACATGCAGATTCTCCATTATTTAATTTCTTTAAATATAATACAGGGCAATTGTAGCAATGGCAACAGTTTGGAAAGTAATTCGCCATTTATAGTGGGCGACATAAAATCCCGTTTCGAGACTAATAGCCCATTCGGGCTAACGCCTTTTGGGGCTAAAAATCCGAAAGGATTCAGATTTTAACTTCACTCTAAAAGATTTGTTAAGTTTTTTTATGTTCTCGTTGAGCATCGCTGGTTACCAATTTGCTCTTGAACTGACTTCTGCAAACACAATTTCTCCTGCCTTTTCACTTTTATTATTAATCATCTCTTTCTTCGCACTTATACAGCATGAAATTCAACAGCGAAATCGGGAAACATTTAAAGACAGAATAACTAGCACATGTTTAGAATTCCCGATGCAGTAGTAAGTGTTGGCACGCATTTTTTTATTTATATATATATATATATTTTTCCTCAGTTCATCCTATCAAGATTCAGTTTTCTTAATGAGATGACTAACACAACTTTTTTTCGTCTTTTTATTATTAACTTTTTCTGTCTTTATTTTTTAAATATCATGTTCTTCGCACTGACGTCACATAAAATTCAACAACACGTCACAGAGTAGTACTTAGAAACAGCCTATCTTTAGAATTTCCAATAAAATTTTAGAGGCTGCCATACATATTTTATATTCGCTTTATTATTTCTTTAAATACTAGCCGCTTGCAAGTAGTTAATCATAAAAAGAAAAATATATAACGATTGCGACGATTATACTGTCATTTCATAAAAATATTGAATATTTCTAATTAGGCATCTCAGAATTTTAATGCGTTTTTGTATAAATCCATCAGATCAAAAAGCAGATATAATAGTCTTAAAAACTGCGTTCGTTGCTTTTTAATCACTTAATTTGTAACTCAGTAACTTTCCAAATTAAATTTGGAAGTCAAATATCTTTATTGAAAGGGCATGCGCTGGCTCGTAGAATGCAACAATTTTTATTTGGGCAGTGGCAACACATTGTTTTCCACTATACCACGATTGGTTGCTGACCACTATACCACGAAGGCGTGCTAAGAAGGTGGGAGAAATACCTTATATACTTCCATTTTTTTAAAGGGAGACTGGGGATTAGGTGACTCAATCGCCAAATCATGGTGATGGAGAATCATCATCCACCACCTTTTATAGTTCGGGCGCCACTGTAGAGATATTAGCCTATTTAGAAGCAGGAGAGATGAAATATGAGCAATGCCTTCCCCGGAATTCGAACCACGGACCTCTCGAATACGCGTCGAGCGTGCTGACCACAATAAAAATATTTTATTTCTAATAGTGTTGCCAGTTCTAACTTTCGAACGCTAAGTTTGTGAAACAAAAACAAAATCTGTACGAAATCTGAAATAAATTGTGGAGTTATTAAGTTTTATGAATGCAGGAATGTGAAAAATGGGCAATGCCCTCTCCAGGATTCGAACTCCGGACCTCCCGAATACGCGTCGAACGTGATTTCAGTTACATCACGAAGGCATGCGGAAACGAGGATGAAAATACCTTATATACTCCTCCTTTAAAGGGTGACTGGGGTTGAAGGGACCCAATTGCCAAATCCTAGTGGTAACGAATTGTCATCCGCCACTTTTATAATTCGGGCAAGACTGTAAAACCATTTAGAATTTTTTTTTTCTTTCGATGTTAGGAATCTGGAAAAATATGCAAAGCCCTGGCCGGTATTCCAAATATGCGTCTAGTGTGCGTTCAGTTACACCAAAGGCATCAGTAAAGGAAGGAGAAAATACCTTTTAGAATAAACAAACAACTCCAAATGTTTTTCGGGTTTCGAAGGGTCCATGTTCGAGGGAAGGACTACGTGTGTTCAAAATTTGATGGTTCCGTATGCCGCGGTTTTTCCAGAGCGAAAGAAACATACATACACATACAGACTCACTGGTATTTTGTAAAAGAGGTTACGGAAATCATGTCGGTCAGTTAAAAATATTTCTTCAGATAACATTCTTGCTCGTCTCTGTGTTGAATTAAGTGCGTAAAATACATTCAGCGCGATAGATTTTAAGATAAGGATATTATTTTTGTTAGAGTACTTAAGAACGCTGCAAGACGCTCATTGATCTTTAAGGTGGTAGTAAACCACAACAAGAAAAACATTTCCCAACGATTTCTCACAACAATTCCACTCCATGAAAGGAATCGCAACACATAAAAATACATATCTGACTTAAATTCATCCCACGACACACACCCTGCATATCCCGCGAAGAGATATTCGGGAGATTTTTGGCAAAAGCAAACAAAATCAGATAAAAAAAATACTCCGGAAATATGGCTTTTGATGGCACCGCGTTCTATTCCCGGAACACTCAGATCAATAATGCAATCGTATTACCAACGTCAATGGAATCTGGCCAGAAAATGTTACTATCCATTCGAACAAAATCTCTGCTGCCTGGAGATATATATACAGTTTATGTGTATATATATCCTTTTGTATATGCACGCGGGATGATGGAATGATATCGTCTGGTAACGGCTCTTGATGTCATTTGCAGTGCCCGGATAATTTTGGTACTCAATTCCCTTAATTAAATTTATTTATGGACGTTGGCAATGGTGTCTTGCGAAGGTGGGCGTTTTGATAGGAATGATGCCAAGAACATGGAGTGGTCTCTGTTGACCTGTGGTAGTAAGAGAGGGGGATGGATTTCTCTGTAAGAAGAGTTGATTCTTGTCGTGTGGGTGGAGGAGGAAGGTTGCAGTTGTGGATGCAAGTGGCCAATCTTTTCAAGAGGAGAATGGGAAGTCGTTAGGAATTCCGAGGTGAATCATTCGGGGAAAATGTCTTAAGAAGAGCGAATTTGTAACAGTTCCCTGATACGTTGTACTCTACGTCTGTGGTTTCGAAATGGCGGCCCGTAAAGACGTTTCAGTTATGTATTTATTGCAAATACGATGTTGAAAGATTTCAAGATTTTAGTTATTTGAAGTCCGAGTTTATATTATTTTCACCACCAGTAAAAACGAATATAAATACCATACCAGAAAATGTTTGGTTTGGTTTGTGTGATTATGACATAGCTCCGAGGGCTATCTGCCTAAGGGTGGGGTTGCCTTTATGGAGCACTTTCTAAGGGAAACTGGCTCGTATACACGTAACACGTGAGGGAAATCACGAAAATGCCCATGCAGTCAGCCCGTTCGCGGGATTCGAACCTCGGACCGAACTACCAGTGTTCAGCGACTTTATCGCTCGGCCGTGGGCCTTACCAGGAAATGTATAAACAGTAGATTAATTAACAAAGTTATGTAAATTTTGCACAGAGATCACAAGGTACAGATCTTATTAATCTTTATTCTTAGTCGTCAGAAAATAAATAACCCCACTTAAAGAATAATCTCTTTGTTTGGGAATACAATTATACATGGGCAGAGCTTTTTTTTTTTTTCAGAGTTAAAAATTATTTAGAAAAGAACCCGATGCACCGATGAGCATCTACAGTCTGTGAAGAATATAATTTCTAGTAACTTCTTTCCAAGGTTACAAACTCTGTCAGTATCGAAACGCCATCAAGTGACAAGCTGCAGTAAGAAATAAAAAAGTTTGTTTACAAAGAAACGTGTGTTTCTTTATATATGCATCGGAGGAAAAAATAAATAAGAGAACGTAAGTGCAACTAGGAGGATGTAAACCATTCGCAGTATCCATGAGGTGACAAATTATCGTCCACCGCATCTTAGTTCGGGTGCCACTTGTAAATGCATCTAGAATTTTTAGGGAAAAAAAATAAGCAGAACCCTCGACAGTACTCGAAATGCTGAGTTCCCTATTGCCAGTCGGACATGATTTCAATGGAAAATATTCCTTACATTTGTAGAAACATTAGGTATTTTTGGAAGCATCAGACATGAAAAATGAGCAACGCCTTCGCCGGGAGTCGAACCACGGACCTCGGTTACGCGTCGAGCATGCAGACCACTACACCACGAAGGCATGCGAAGAAGGCGGGAGAAATACCTTATATACTCCCCCTTTTAAAGGGCGACTGGGGTTTGGGGGACCCAATCGTCAAATCGCGGTGGTAGAGAATCATCATCCACCACCTTTTTAGTTCGGTCGCCAGTGTAGAGACATTAGGTATTTTTGGAAGCATCAGACATGAAAAATGAGCAACGCCTTCGCCGGGAATCGAACCACGGACCTCTTGGTTACGCGTCGAGCATGCAGACCACTACACCACGAAGGCATGCGAAGAAGGCGGAAGACATACCTTATACATTGTCCCCTCCGCAACTAAAAAGGCAACTGAGGAGGAGGCATAGAGCTACCTGATTAAGGTAGTTCCGTTTGCGAATATTCGTCCAATTCGTCCTCGCGTATCTCTCCTTCTACGTTTTCAGAGCCAGATTCTGAAAATTTTAAATATATGCGCGTCATTTTCCTCTTCGTCAGTGCATTTAGAGGATGACCACGCCTAAATTTTAAAATGGGTTCGTCCATGTAATGATTGTTTTCCGCTTACTGAAGAAAGAAAAACCCTCGCAAACTGTTTGCGAAAGTCACGCCGAACCTCTCCCTCTCAACTGTCGAATTATATGCCAGAGTAATTAAAGAACTGACTCATCATAACGAAGCAAACGCGAATCGACATTCCGTTTGCGATTTCGCCGAATCGGCTGCACATTCACCTTTTCTAATTATTTATGGATAACATGAGGCCTAAGGAATAGCAGACACAACAATAAGAACTGGCAAGATTCCAATTACAGGGAAGTAGAAATGAAGATAACTTATTAGACATTCTAATGTTAATGTTACTGTGCATTTAGTGGAAGTTCTCTTTTAAAGAAATAAAGTTACCTGTAGTTTATCCACGACTCCTTTTCATTTTTCATGCAACTGCAGTCTTCGGAAATTAAATTGTCCACATAATTTTCCTAAGTCGATTTTCGAAAGGTAAAAGGGAATGTTATGCTAGGAAATACGCTATAGATGAAAATAAGCCTTTAAATATATGTACACTTTATTTATAACACACAAACCCAGATAATGAATTTCTGGAAATTTTTTGCTTTAAATTGTCCCCTCCTTATCTTTTCATATTAACTATCTGTTCGAACGTCCAGCCGCCTAAAATATAGGACGGCCATAAAAACTTCTGCGCTATATGAATTCCTAGCGGCCTGTAAGCTCAACCACTGTAAATAAAATTGCAGATTGTTATTTAAAAGTATGCGTTCGGGATTGTGATAATTTAAAGCATCAGAGCTCTCGCGGTTATGGTTACAATGAAAACATTTCGAAATTTTGTAACAGCAACACCCACTTTTTTCCTGCACAAGTAGATCAGCATATTGAAAAACCATAAATGGCGTTGGAACGATACACACATGACGGAAACTGTCGGCTTAAAACATTTGCAAAAAAGAGTATTTTTAAAGGAGCAATGATAACACAGAGATAAAACTTTCATTGGCATTACAAGTTTTCAACTTGTAACAACAATAACCCATTCCATGCGGGAGATTGTTCACAAGAATGAAGAACGTAACAACGCAAAGGGAATGTGTATAACTTCACGTTTCTAGGCATCTTTTAAGTCTGCCAAATCTTTAGGATTTGATGTGTACACCTTAAGTTTCAGATAATCCCAGAACCAGAAATCTATCGGAATGAGGTCGGGGGATCGTGATGGCCTGGCAACTGCAAAGTTACAGGGAGATGACTCTTATCTCCAAAGTGCTGCTGGCATCATTTGCCGAACACATGTGGCGGCATATGGAGGAGCACCATCTTGCATTCATACAATGTCATCAGCAACATTTCGCTGCTGTTATTAGAGGGAAAAAAAAAGAAGAAATATGTAATGATTTTACTGTGTTCATCTAGTAGTATCATTCCACGGGTCCAACGATAGAGGTTCTTAGCACACTTTTTAGACGATTTTCATTGATTTACAGAAATACTTTACCTAAACGTTTTATGTTTTAAAAGTTCCATTGGATAATCCTTATTCTTCGTTATCGTTCTACACCGTTATTTCCGCGACAATAAAGCTTTTTTAGTATTGTTACGAAATAAGCAGACGTGGTGGGATAGTTTCCCCCGCAAAGCAGGTTTAGGGTTGCCAGAAAATAGCATAGGAAGGCAGGGATGTCACATTTGGCGAGAAATCGCCCATTTGGCGACATCTGGTGACAAAACTGGCGATAGGACATAGACGGATGGAAAACCTTCTGGAACGAATTTTTACTGGTTTAACCCAGAATGCCCTCAAACTATATAAACCCTGCTGGTATGCGAAGAGTTAGTTAGCGTCTTGTCTATCGAGTTGATAGTCAGTGAGCGAGTGTTTCATAGTGTACTGCCGAGCTGGTCGTTGAGTGCATCGAGAGAATCTCTTAGTGCATCGCGAGTTAAGTGCATTGTCGAGTTTTATCTTAAAGTGTGTTGAGCTTCGAGAACGACAGAATCGAGTCGGGAGCTGTACTCTAGCGTATCGTCGAGTGCATCGCGAGTTGTAGCCTGGAGGGTCTCGGTAGTACGTAAAGTTCCGAGAACGACTGACCCGAGTCGGGAGCCTTACTCTGGTGCTTTGCCGGGAAGCTGTTTCCACCATTATAGCCTGATGCCCTCGAGGCTGTGTTGCTGATTGTCTAAGCATGTTTATAGTTGTCCTTCGACGACTGTAAACGTGATTTTGGAGCTGTCCTGGGAATACTGGCTTATAAAAGGTGTTTCAATACTTCATCAAGTGTCGTCGTTATTTACGCCAAATCCACGAACTCTTAACGTACGTAAGAAGAAGGGAAAACGTAACAGTATTAAAAGGAGCTAATTTATCCCGTTCCTCTTGAAAAACTTTCCGAAGTCCAAGGAGGGTTGTAGGTCGACATTTGGACAATTCGCTTTATAAAAGTCCAAAGGCGCAAAAATCCAAAAAACCGTGGATGATACATCAGAAGATTTATTAGAGATATGAATGAAGGATCTGGTCTCGGTATTTGTTTCTTGCTCCATTTTTTCTAGGAATAGATGGATTTTGACTTGTGGCTGCTTGCTTTGTTTTGATGCAATTCTACCGATTGATGACATTCTGCGTAAAGAGAAAGTATTTCATATTTCAAAATTGGGTATAAAATATGTTTCCGATAATATGTGGAGTTGACCTTAACAGTTTCTACACTTCTTTAATTTTTATTTGCCGTTATATCAAAAACCAACAACAATCATAAATCCTTTTGAAAACCTTTCTTTAGATTCTTTAAACCATGTTCTGAGATTTTTTTCTTTTCTTTGATTACGATAAATGGATCTGTTTTTACTGCAGTCATTTAAATATTCCCAAGATTCATCTAAGGTGACAAGATTTTTCCATTTTTGTTCGAATAACTGTTTTTCATACAGAATTCCATAGCGCGTTCTGCTTTCGGCAATATGTCGTGGAAAAAGACGATGCACAAACATACTGTCCGTTGCTTCTTGAAAAGTGCCATTTTGTATGAAAACAAAATTGTCAAGCAGTAAACGATAATTTACCTTTTGGAAAAATAGTTGCATTAAAAAATTTTTTCCAAGCAGGTGGTTTTTTTTATAGCAAAGCAAAATCGTCTAAACAATGTATGAACAGTCTCTATAGTAATTAATGCTAATAGACATCAAGACGTGCGTTTATTGCTTTTATGCCTTTTTTTAATATAAGGGCCTGATTAAATTTGAAAGAAATCTTAAATATATAACGCTTCACTGAATGGCAACACTCTGGCGCCTAGATGATAAAATTATTCTGTTTCTAACAGTGGCAACATATTGCTTTTAAATAATTGAGTTTGTTGATTAAAATTGAAAGATAAATATTTTACATTTGTCGAATGGCATCAGTTTGGCTCGGAGATAAAAATGGTTTATTTCGAAAAGTATTACCACTGTTCGCTTTTCTTAATCAGAAATTCCTTGATTTGGGGCAAAATATAAAGTAAAGGAAACACAAATTCGAAGAGGCAAATTCAGGCTTCGAGATGCATGCGTTCGGGTGGACGACTAAGTGTATTCAAAATTCGGTGGCTCTAGGTGCCGCCATTTTTCTACAATACGAGGAATATATATAAATAAACATGCATACATAGAGATTTTTTATTATTTAAGAAGAGATGTTTGATTTATTTTAAATCATATTACTTTTTAAGTTGATCTCGTTTACAAGCATTCATTGTACAACAGAGTTGTTACAAATATTTCTGCTTCCATTCTGCCGAGATAAAATTTCAAATATTTCAGTTATATTATTTTCAGCATCTCTTAAATTAATTTACACTCTGGCATGAAATGCAGTAAATGCATATTTTACGATTCCAAATGACGAAAACGCTTTTAATTCAAAGCCCAAAATTCATTTCGATTTAAAAGATGATTCTTTAAACCCATTCCGTCTACTTCGCTTCCTTTTATTATATTATCCTAGCTAACCTTCTTTATTTCCGACCTACATTTTTCGCGGTTATTGTAAAACGTTTTGGCAGCATTTTTCTCTTCGGAGAAGATCGTCTGAAATAAAAATGCAAATAACTTATTCTTTGAAATGATCCCTTTTAATACTGAAGTAGCGGTACAGTATCAAAAGTTACAGTTAAGTTCCAGTCAAAACAAATTTCTTAGTGCAACATCTGGACATTGTTAGCTTTAGAAGGCAGCTGTAATAAATTCTATTTACAAAAACTTCTTTATGGGTCTTCTTGTTATGAGTTTGCTTATCGCATTATCTATCTTTACGGCTGGGCTGTGTTAAAATATAAAGAGCAGGCGTTTAAATGTTTCTTCAGAACTTTTAGATAACCCTTGTTTTGAGAAACTTATTTGATTATTCGAAAACCGCCTGCATGCTCAAAATGTAAGAAGGTTTTTTTTTTCTTTTTCGGCATGTAACTTGGCCCGCTGCCGCCGCCTATGGCGGCTCTGTTATAATGGACAGTTAAGGAAATCTTCGATCGTAAACAAACCAAAGCTCAGTGAATATTTTATACTAAGACAAACCTTTACTTTACTAGACGCTTGGTGGGCTAGCTTCTAAAATATTTACTACAAAAAAAATAAAGCTTTCAGATTTTACATTACGCCCAAAGCGGCGTCTTTTTTAACGTTTTGTGTGTTACCTTTATTTGTTAAATATCATGTTCTTCGCACTTAAACCATAAAATTCAATTCAACAGCAATATCGCAAAATAATTTTAAAATGAGCATATCTTTAGAATTTCTAATACACAGTTCCGCGCTCTGGAGATAAAAAGGGTTTCTTCTCTGTACAGTTTTGCCATTGTTCGCTTTGAAATCGTTGAGTTTGTTAACCAAAAATTCGTTAAAGTGGTACAAAATATGAAATCGGTGATAAAACAAATTCCAAATTAGGGCTTCCAGGTGCCCATATTCGGGTGGAAACGTACGTTATTCAAAATTGGATGGCTCGGGGTACCGTTGTTTTATCACATTTAGAGAAATATACATACATTTATGCTGATTCTTCATTATTCAATTTCTTTAAATATAATACAGGGTTGCAATATTTTGTGGCAACAGTTTGCAAAGTGATTCAGACTTTTAATATTTCCAACGTAAAATCGCAAAACGAAAACAGTAGTCCTTCAGGGACAAAGCCCCTTTGGACTAAAAAAAACCTACGATTTCACATATAATTTCACTAAAATTATTTGCATATGTACAAAGTTCGAAACACAACATGAATACTTTCTTAATGGAATGTATATGTATCTATATATACACCTGCATAGATACATATACATTCTTATTGGAATATAGGTTTCTTTTTAAGAAATAGTATTATGATTGTTACCTGTAGTTTAACCACGACAACTTTTCATTTGTTATCTTTTCGCTGTAACTGCGTCCTTTGGAAATTAAATCATTCGCATTATTTTCCCCTCTCAGTTTTCAGACGGTAAAATTAGCTAAAAAGGGGGGGGGTACAAGAGGAAATGCGGTAAATCATTTTCTTCAAATAAAGTTTTAAAATCTTTTATTAAAAAGAATATACTTAATTTACGAATGCTTTGAAATGATATGTTTCCGAACAGTTAATTCTGAAATAACTAGAATTAATTATTAACTTGTTCATTCCTAGTTAATAAAATCTGAATGACAAGATAATAATTTCGCAAAAGTGTTATTTGTTTTAAAACTAATACGATTGGACTGAAATTAAAGTAAGTTGCAATAAACTTACAAAAAAGAAATTTTCTTTTTCTAAATCGCTTCCAAGCACATTTTTGCCATTTTAAATAACTGAATGTTTTAAAGTTCAGTTTGTTTATCAAAATACGGTGAAAAGGAAAAAAACAGCAATTCTTCGAATACTTCTCTCGACTTGCCTTAAGGATTCAAATATCTTCAGCGATGCCACATGCAGTTAAAGAAAAAAGAAGGAAAAAAAAGAGATTCGCTCTTTCAAACGTTTTTTGTTCCTTGACGAACGTTTCATTTTGAAAAGTCTGAAGTCGAGAGTATTTCAGCAATTTTGTAGATTGCTGCCTTCGAATTTCTTCATAAATCTTTCTGCACGGCATCGTGTATCAGACATAAATGAAAGATTAAGCATCGTTTGGCAAGCTTATGTTCTTAAATCTGACTCAAATAAGTCGTACTTACTCGAAAACGAAAGCTGAATGATATGCTGCCATCGGCCTAGAATAAATTTTATGGAATAAAGTTTTCAAACCGTTCATAAAATATGTCTTGCTTATCTGCATAAAAAGTCATTTATAATATTACAGCGAAAGTTATGAAGTAAAGTGATATCAGCCATTAATAAAAATTTATGGAAGTCATAAGAAATTCATGATTGAGAAGAAGTTTAAGGAAATGGTTTAGTAAAGGCTTCTGTTTCAAATTTAGGCAGAAATAAATTCACTTGATTTCATAATTGAAATATTTAAATAAAACTCGCTTAGGTTATTAAAAGGTTTCAAAAAATAAAATTATTTTATTTTTTATTTATTTATTTTTGTTAAATAGCAACACTAATCACGTGCTTTGTTGCTTCCAAGAAATTCTGAAGAACCTTCCTGAAGTAACTGAATTTTATTTTATCAACCAATAAATTGGCAACAATGATTATGACAGAAACGGAAAATATAGTAAGACTGAAAACGTATTATAACTTCATTACTTTATTATAGGAATAGAAATAACATGCTTTAAAAAACCTCTTTCATTGTTGTTCGCCGAAGTCCGAAAAGTAATTGAACAGATGAAAGCCAAAAAGTGGGTCTTAAATGCCATTAACTTTATTTTTGTTGCCTTTTTCTATTTTCTCCCATTCATTTCTTTTCCTTAGAAATGAATCAAAGTGTCAATGGAATAATACAACACTTCAAAGTGGCAATTCCATTTGTAATGTTCAATTTTTGATCACGAGTCAAAAGTAATTTTATAGGAAGAGCTTTATAAAAAAAAATCTTTAACTTTTGAATCGGAAGATTTCGAGCTTTTGTAACAAACGGTCCATGTAGTCTTTTAACTGCAACCCGCAATCTTTTTCAAAATTTTATTTTAGGAAAAAAAGGTTTTAGTATAATGCTTCCTTACTCAAGAAAATCGTACATGAAAATTATTAGCACCAGAGGTGCTATTATTATCGAAACTCACTTTTTGTCCGCATCACTTTTGTGTCCAAATCATTTTTCAAATGGGTGCCGCCAAACATTATCGCCATGTATTATTAAAAAAATTAAATAAGGAATAATGTGTAAGTACGTACGTATGTTCCTCTCACTGTGCCAAAACGACAGCACCTAGAGCCACCAAAGTTTCAATGCACGTATCCTCCATCCCAACATGAGCACTTTGAACGCGGAATTTGTTTTGAGTCCAAAGGGACTTTGTCCTTGAAGAACTACTGTTTTCGTTTTGCGATTTTGGGTCGGAAACATTAAATATCGGTTCACTTTTTCAAAGAAATACTGTAGTGAACATAAATATACGTATGACAACCTTTATGACTCTCCGGGTATTTCTAAAGATATGCTGTTTTTAAATATTTTGCGATTTTGCCACTTACTTATGCGACGTAAGAATGAAGTACGTGATATTTAATAAATAAAGTTAATTCATGAAACGTTAATAATAAAAAGACAAAAAAAACTTTTTTTAATCCATCTTATTAAGGAAATTGATTATTGTATGATAAACTATAAAATGCCTGAGAAAATTATGAAAATAGATACTTATTTTTAACACTGCATCGGGAACATCTAAACATATGTTACTTTTAAAAATTTTGCGATTTTGTTGTTAAAGTGCATGTGAAGTAAGTGCAAAGAAAACAGTCTTTAATAATAAAGCTAAAAAAAAGAAAGGGAAGAAAAAGGTTAGCTGGAGTGAGGGCAAGAGCAGACTACTAGACTTCGAGCTCTGCGAGAGCGTAAGAAACCTTAACAAAACCTTTTGTGTGACCGTTAAAATCTCAAAAGTTTAAGGCTTCCTTTTCTTTTTAGTCCAAAGGGGCTTTGTCCCTGAAGGACTATTGTTTTCGTTTTCCGATTTTGCGGCGGAAACATTAAAAGTCTGTATCACTTTTCAAACTATTGCCACCAAATATTGCAGCCCTGCATTATACTTAAAGAAATTAAATAATCAAGAATGTACACAAATGTATGTATGTTTCTCGCATTGTGATAAAACGACGGTACCTGGAGCCATCGAATTTTGAATGACGTAATCCTTCTGCGAATATGGGCATCTGGAAGCCCAAATTTGAAATTTGGAATTTGTTTTATTATCGATTTCCTATTTTTTTAAACTTTAACGAATTTTTGATTAACAAACTCAAGGATTTCAAAGCGAGCAATGCAACGCTGTACAGAAAAACATCTCCAGCGCTTGAGACTGTGCATAGAAAATTCTAAAGATAGACTCAGTTTAAAATTATGTTGCGATATTGTTCTTCAACTGAATTTTATGGTTTAAGTGCGAAGAACATGATATTTAATAAATAAAGGTAACACACAAAAATGCTGAAAAAAAACGTTTTTTGGACGTAATTTAAAATCTGAAGCCTTTCAGATTTCTTATTTATTTATTTATTTATTACTTTACACAAATCTAACCAATTTTTATATAACAAAATGAGCGTTTGAAAGTGGCAAAACTATTCGAAATAAAACATTTTTAACCTCCGAGCTAGATTGTTGCCATTCGGCAAAATGTAAGATATTCCTCTTTCAATTTTAATCCACATGCTCGGTGATTTGAAGGCAGTGTGTTGCTACTGCTGGAAATAAAATACTTTCATTTTCCGAGCCCCAGTGTATTTCCATTCAGTAAAACCTAAGCTATTTAACTTTCGTATTTAATTTGGAAAATTAATGAGGAATAAACTAAGCGTTTTAAAAGGAATAAGCATAATTCTTATGCATATTTTTTCTACGTTTTAATCTGGTTGATTTGAATCAAAGAGCAAACATAAAAAAGTGTATGGCAAACCCCTAACACTCTATCGAGAAATCTAAAGACGTCCTAGTTTAAATTGTTTTATGATTTTGCTGCTGAACTATATCTAACGTAATTGCGAGGAATGCGATGTTTAATAAAACTAAAAGGACAAGAAAAAGGAAATTATGTTACAGAAGGGATCCAAGAGCAGATTGGTAACGTGTGACGCTGAGAGAGAGAATAAAAAACTTTAGCAAATAGTCTGTTGCTACTTTAAAATCTGAATTCTTTAAGATTTTCTTTGTTTTTAGCCCAAAGGGGCAATATGTCCAGAACGGCTAATAATTTCATTTCGGCAATTTTCGTCGTTGTTGCCACCAAATATTTTAAGCCCTGCACTATATTTAAAGAAATTAAATAATGAAGAATCTGCACGAATATATGTATATTTCTCGCATTGTGAAAAAGCAACAGTAGCTAGAGCCATCAAATTTCAAATAGCGTAGTCCTCTAACCCCCGAATGCAGTTTAACGCAGTTCCCGAATATGGACACCTGGAAGTTCGAATTTGAAATTTGGAATTGTTGTATTGTATATTTCCTACTTTGTAAAATTTTAACAAATTTTTTCATTATTTTCTTTATTATTTACATTAGTTTTCTTTATTATTTGCATTATTTTTCTTTATTATTTACATTATTTCTGTTTATTATTTACATTATTTGCGAATCACAGCTTATGCGTTTGTGTATTTTGTGCCTTCTTTGATAATTATTTTCGGGAATTGTTATGAAATGATAATAACTTTTCTTAGAAACAAATTCTCATCCTTTCATTAAAATGTAATAAAGTTGAAAAGACCCAGAGCTATGTCGCCTACGATCATTAGTGGACCAGTGGGTATAATTCGGCGACAGCGAATTTATTAAAGTAGAATTGGCTAATTTATTATCTTACAGTTATTCCTCGCAAATGAGATCTAAATAGAACAAAACCTATTATTTAAATGGATTCTAATCCCCTGAAAACGATTAAATTATAGTTATGATCGGAATCCGTCATTTTTTGAAGAATTAAACTAATATACTAGACATTCAATTTATGCGCTGAAGTTGTTATTTAAAAAGACGATATTTTATGGGAAAAAATTTTAATTAATCGCGATAGTAAAGTGTAATTTATTTCAGTTACATTAGTGAAAACTCGTTTGAATATTCTGAAATTAAAATTTTCAGGCGCTTCAAAGAAATTATTAAGCCTCAGTTATGTAAGGAATCGAATAAGACAACATGTAAAACCAGCTACGGTATGAATTGCATAGAAATAAGAAAGGGAAAATTAAAAAGCAGAGGACCTATCCAACTTTTAAAGTCTGACAGACATTTTGAGACTGGGTGATAAAATTAAATGAAGATTAAAGTTTAAATAAATAATCTATACAAGTGAAGAAGAGTGCCCGTTTGCCTTACTGTTTGTCTTTCGTATAAATGTAAAGTTTTATTCCGAGATTTTGATGAAATTCAGCTCATATGGAGTTCAAAACAAAAGGAAGGTCACTGTGTTCATAACATTTCGAAACACTACCCACAGGGTGTACATTCAGGGCATTTATATTAGAATTTTGTATTCGCGACGTGCATTTTAGGTTCGAGTTGCTATTGCGTTCCCGCTGCATCAGTAGCAGTCCTACAGACTAAGAAGGACTTTATAATTTTTTTAAGAACAATAATGTTAATATTTCTACACAGTTTCAATATTGAAATTACGTCACCCATTTTAGCTTCACGTCATTATTATTGCGTTCCCGCTATCAGCTCTTATTAAAACCGTTAGATGGAGCCATGTTCATTTACACTTCAGAACAGAGAGCTTTCCTGAACAGTGCAAAACCTTCAAAGCAGAATTTAAGTGCTTTTCTACTAGTTTTCGGGTACTTCAGTTAATCTTCAACAAAGATTAAACAAAAGCGGATAATTATCTGATTGTT
Organism: Stegodyphus mimosarum; assembly: GCA_000611955.2. NCBI lineage: Eukaryota > Metazoa > Arthropoda > Arachnida > Araneae > Eresidae > Stegodyphus > Stegodyphus mimosarum. The sequence continues at coordinate 315,456 of KK116124.1, forward strand.
TTGTTTTGGAACATAACTGAAACTCAGAGCAACAATGAGCAGTCAATTTCACAAAATAATTCTATTCAGTGAAAGGAATAAAAAATTTCACTCTACACAATGTTTCGAGTAAAAGCATTGCTAAATATTGATCAGTTGTGTGCGCCCACGCCCCACACAATTTTTTCTTTTCGTCTTCTGTAATATAAGATTTTTTTATAATGTTTAAAGGATAAACAGTATATACTTAGCTCCTCTAACTATTACGGTTGCAATGTTATTTTTTAGCTTAAATATGTTCTACTATTTTTTTTACTGAAGGGGTTCTTCGGGTTATACGACAACGCTTCCCAAACAGTTTTCTCTGAGAAGATATACAGGCCAGTTTAATCCTTCGAAAACTGAAATACTTTCGTCATCATCTCATTTCTCTTCAAGAAAATTGGGGCGGAGCTACACACTGAGTGCTTGTGGACTACATGACAAATAATGTAATTCTGGTGTCCCTCTCCACTTCCTTTGACCGGTATAGTGGTTAGCGATGCTGGCAGCCATATCGTAGGGCTCGGGTTCGCATCTCGGAGAAGACATGGATGTTTGTAAGTGTATAGTATCTGTGAGATAGGGGGATACTGGATTGGAATGCTGGCGAGCCAGAAGGCCTCTCGAGTTGTTTGGTGGCAAGGTAAATGGGGCAGTAGATTCTCGCGTTCGCACCCCGGGATGTTCTTCAAGGAAACTGGGGGGAACGGCAAAGTTATTGCTGTGTTGCACACCTGTCCTACTAACGGTCAAATTCTAGTGTCCCGCCTACTTCTGTCTGCATCTCTAGTAAAATATTTGGTACTTACTTATATCTCGTGGACGGTGGAATTGTCGCCAAGCAGAGCGATTCCGGGTCAATTATGGATAAGCGGGATATAATAGCACACTCATTACATCTGCGCATTCGTTTGATGAATTCCGATAGATTGTTGATTTTATGAATAAGGATATAAATTAACTTCCACTGCTGTATTTTTTGGGGGGATTTTGGAAAAAAAAGTGATTAAAATTTGGGGCATGACTTCGAAGAACATCAAGCAATGGATTATTTTCAAAGTTATCGGATCCTACCTTCAAAAAAGCGTATAAATGGGTAAGATGTTGTCGGCTGAATATGGCCGACAAAACAGTCATAGAGTGGAACAATTACTTGCGGAAATATCTGTTCATATGATTCTAAACAAGGTTTTCAGTAAATTCGAAAGACCTAACAAAATAATAGAAATAGAAAGTCTTTTTAAGAGGCAGAACAACGAAGTGGGTCGAAAGCTAATTATTTATTAAGTAAAAAAAAGCGCCAGTTCCTTTAGAATTCCGCAGGAACGATTGGTACAATTTTGGCGGGATTTCTACCAGCTTTCGTGATACGGTGTTACTCAACTTTTGCAACTGACGAGACAACAATACACCGTGTTTACTCGCGTAAGCCAAAAGTGTATAATATTATGTACTAGATTTCCCCCCAAAATAGTCGCACCTAGACTCTCACTATGAAAAATTGGCAAAAAATGTGCGACTATTATACGAGTAAACACGGTATAAGTACCAATTATGTTTAAACATTAGAAATATATCGAACTTTTTCCACCTGTCAAAAAACATGTGCCAAAGAATTTTCTGCAGTTGCTTATTGGCCAGTTTCAGTGTAAATATATTGTTCTTCTGTGTCATACAATGTTCTTGTTTTAAAGTAAATACTGTTAATAAAAACTTAAAAAGTATATCTTCTTATTGTTACAAATTGTTTGTATATATGTAAATAATTTTAGTGAAATTACACGTAAATTATATTATCTCTTGTCGTATGAAAAGCCTCAGAATGAGAAACATCGCCGGAAAATACGGCTATAGATGTAAGACCATTTAACATTGAAAGAAAAGGGCTTTGGCGAGATAGCGCCAGGTTAGAAAGAGTTTTGGCGACTCATTTTTGTCATCAAATTTGACGAGAAATAGTCAAAAGTTGCCAACTTTGGAGACATTTTGCTCTGATCCCTGCAGAATTCTTACTGTATACGGATCTATGTAACTGTAAGTGTACGCCTTTCAGCCAATTCGAGAACTCGAAGCATTGGTAATTTTTGTGGAAGACGGAAGAAAAAATATATATAGGACTGGCGAGAACACCGTATTTCTGTTTTAGCTCGGAAATTCAGAGTTTGGGAGATCACCATATAAGCTTTCGTTCTGATGCCCTTTGCAATGCCTTGTGTCCGGCGTTCTCAGTCGTTTGTAGCGATAACAACTGATTGTGCTCTGCCATTCTGAGAAGAGCTCTATAAGTACTTTTGTGTGGAAAGTTCCAGAACTGTGAAATGCATTTTGAAAATAAATTTCATCGAGCTTTCATCGGTCCTGTTTCATAAATCCATTATGGAATTGTAGGCACGTAACACTTAAATTTAGAAAACTTTTACCACAATTGAAATGAGTTAATGATAAAAGCGGGATTTAATAGGCTGGAGTTATCAAGTTCGAATAAGAATCTTTCCGAAGATAATTATTTTACGCGAGTTATGCTATAAAGAAAACCTTTTTGAAACTTCGACTTAAAAACAAGAATCTGTCGGTTTTCCACATTTAAAGATTGGCAGTTAACCCAATTCCAAAGCTCTAAAGATCGTCTGGGAAGCATCAGTATGATAATTTCATATTGATGATGAGCCAGTTGTTATTTCAACAAATTTTCATACTACGATACAGCCATTGGCTAATAAAGCTCATGCAGCGTGTTTCCGAAGTTTTAGAAATTCAGTTCTAATTCAGTTACTAGAACTTAGAGGCAACGTTATTGGCGAGAGACAAGTTGTTTAATTCATACAGACGCATTTTTGAACCAACCACGGAAGATGCGAAGAGCAATAATTTTATTTTGTTCAAACAGAGCGTAAAAACTTGAGAAATTGTTCAACTTCTATGTGGAGTATTATGGTCCTATATATTTGAAACAACATTTAGGAGTGTTCAGTTTCTGAGTTTAATGCTGCCATCAAGAGACAGATTCAGGAGACGCTTAGGAAGTTCTTTGAGGATGGCTTAAAAAATAGTTTTTCGTTGGGTTAAGTGTATTCAATTAAAGGGGGATTGTGTTGAAAACCTGCATTACCTCGCCACAAAACTGAACCTCCTCTTTCTCAGTTCATAGGCTTAGAAACAGTGTCGCAAATTACGTAGCAGTTCGTATGCCCTGACCTACAGCGAGGCAATCCCGTAGCATAACTACTTTCTCTTTGGAATAGAAGCACCTACAGGTAGGAAGTGTTTTTTCATTATAACTTGTTACTGCAAGACCCCTCCATCTGTAGCAATTTTTTACTTAATTCCCCTCAATGGTCGCATTTATTTCTCCATTCCTTTTACTTTTTGTTAAAGTATTTTCATTTTAACTACGCATTCGAACCTGGCCCTTATTTAGCCTTTACATTTAACAATCAAATTTTTCGGTAAAAAATTTGAGCTTTACTTTGTAATTAGGACAGCTTTTTATTATTGCCTTATTATTTTACCAATGTCATAGATATTTCTTTCGATAGTAATTAGTCCAGTCTTTTCCCTTGATTATAAATGATTTATATCGGCATTACATGTAAGTTTTTCCTTGTATAATTTGTTTCTATTTGTGTTCGGACAACAAAACGGTAAGGAAAAGAGACCAATTGAATGAGAGTCTCAAATATGTATAGATGTTTTTAAAAATTGTATATAAAATATTTTTTTAGAATTTCTAACCATTATGCTAATTGACGATAGTGGTCTCAGTGAGTTGATCGGAATGAAACTCGTTTTTTGTTGTTCAGTTAATTGACTTTGTTTAAAGCTTCAGAACACTTTTCCCTTGATAAGTTCTATTTGGAGCTTTAAATAAAAAAAGATTAGCTTTGGTTTTCACTGTTTTTGTATTTTCAACTTTATTTTTTTACTTTTTCTGTTCCAAATGTATATCATAAAATTTGCAAATTCATAAAATTGAAATAGGTGGGGTATCATGGTTCTTGCAATCCTTAAGTAATTCTGACATATGTTTCATTTCTCATATTAGATGGCATAAATTTTGCAGCACTACGCGCAGATTTTTCTACTAGTTTTTCTAGTTTTTTTCTCTCGACAACAAATAGAAAATTTGTCAACTTTCTCAACAATTAATACTGATGAAAATAGATGCAATAAAATTTTAATAGGTAAATTCCGAGAGCTTCCGAAACATCCTTCGTGATTAGTTCTCCTTCCTCGCAAAATTTTGAAACGAATTTTTATCTTCCATTCATATTTTGGCCTTTCGCAAGTCATTATTGTTAGACTATCTTACTAGGATTAGATACTCCAGCTTTGAAATAGGATTTAAGAACTACAAACTGCAACAAATTAAAAAGAACTTTGGCACTAATATCAAAGGACTTATTTAAGCTATTCATATTTTTGCGGAAGTTATCGTTCAAATTGCGAGAGTAATCTTATCCGGATTAGATACACGACATTTGAGCTAGAAATTGAATCCTATATGCTCTAATCTCTTCCAACATCTATAAACTGCAACAAAGTAAAAGGACTTTGGTATTAATATGAAAGAACTTATTTCATCTATTCATACTGGTTTTGCGGACGTTATTGTTAGATTAGTGCATGTTATTATCTTATCCGGATTAGATACTCGAGGTTTGCTATAATATCGTATATGCTCGATCGTATATGCTATAATATCTTCCAAGAACTACAAACTGCAAAGAAGTAAAAGAGCATTGACACAAATACTTATCAAAAGAAATGAGAACCAAAATACTTGTGAATTTTTAAAACAAAATCATGAAATAAAACAGATATTACGTATTTTATCTGGATGGCATATACCAAACAGCAACTATTACCACCTGCAATGCATGTTCGTAGAATTACTGTGCCCAGCTAAAGAACCACGGTATTATGTAATATGTCTCACCTTGCCATTGTAAGATATTAAGCGCAGTCGTTGACAGATTAGCTGTCAGCTGCACTTAGAAGACAATTTGCCCCGTCTAATGGATAGCCCCTAGCTGTGACATTTATTGGAAAACTTTCTATTACTTATCCACCGTCTTTGATCATCTTTGGAAGAAAAACGCTTCCCCTACCACCTTTTCCGCTTTTGCCTTTTTCTTTGTCTCCTTTAAGATTGGATTCTCTTGTCTGAACAATGTAAGCAGTGACAGGTCTCCAAAGGGCAAGTGGACGGCTATGATTAGAAGTGGACGAACCCAAATGAAATTTCTTTTTATGCTGGCCCTCCTTCTTTTTCTTCTTCTTTTAAAGAAATCCGAGTGGTATTTGCTGGAGGTTTGCTCAGTAATTAGAGTGTGGGGCTTTGCATTAATTCACTGTATTTCTTGATGTTCGCAGACCAAGTTTTTTTTTTTTTCTTCGGAAACAGTGGTGTAGATACAGGGAGCCGTCTGCTCCGGGTAGCACATTTACCGATCGTTCGTTTTTTGCGCGAAACATTATTTTTTAGGGTGAATCTTCGAGGCAGGTGAATAAAAATTAGATTCTGAATTGCCATACGGAAAAGAAAACAGTTTTTACTCTACATAAGAGACTCTCTACGGGGTCGATATTGACCCCCTCCCGGTGATCGATGAAATTTTAAAGGGTTTCGGGGTGATGAAAAATAGGTCGACTGTTGGTCGGCACCCTGCAGTTAATCGGCATAATCAGGGTTCGGTTTGATTACGAAACAAATTATTATTAATAAAACTGATAATTAATTATTTATTTAAGTAAATCGATACTCCGGGGGTGAACGCAAAAAATAAATATAAGGGGGAAATATTCTAAACTTATAAAATATATTTTTAAAGTCACTAATATTTTATTAAAATACATAAACTTTCTATGGAATATAAAAACGTAAAACGCGAGAACGCAAGCGAACACATTCAAGAAGAAATATGAAGAACACAAAACTAGATTAGAAAAGAAGAGCTTGAATATTTTTGAACGAGGTGATTTAAGAATTAAATTAAGGAATTTTATGCCAAATGTTTACAAAAATTGCATTGAAACGTTACGTGCAAAAGTCCCATTAATTAAAATCGAACATTTGGACAATTATAATCAGCAATTTTGTTTCCGAAAACGTGTTATTTTTGTAAAATTTTAAGCATAACGTAATTGGAAATAAATCTAATTCACCATTTTTAGAACTTTTTCTCATTTTCTTAAAGTTGTTTAGGAGCAATTATTTGTGTTACGATAAGCTTGTATGCTGTATATTACAGAGAAAAATTTAAGAGGGTCATGGAAGTAAATCATTCTTTTTAAATGTTTCGATGCAAGAAAAAAATTACGGATTTCTGATCTATTCAAACAGCAACTAAATTATGATCACGGGGACATTAAAAGGGGAGAATTCATCATTAAAAGAGAAGTTGTAAGGTATTTCTCCCGCCTTCTTAGCATGCCTCCGTGGTGTAGTGGTCAGCACACTCGGTGCGTATTCGAGAGGTCCGTGGTTCGACTCCCGGCGAGGGCACAGCTCATTTTTCACGTCTCTCAGCATAAAAAACTCCTAATGTCTCTACAAAGTGTTAGAGTTTTATTTCTGTTGTTGCTAGGGAAATCGAAACAAAAAAGTGGAAAGGTAGTCCCGTTGAATTTTTGCAGTTCATTCTAAAATAACTTTCTCCAGATTGAAGTTTTAAGTATTGGAATATTAGTAGGAACTTTCCTGTCAGTTTCTGTGCAAGTCCTGCTAGGTGTGACAGCATTTTCCAAAATAAAATCAATCAAGAAGTGCATAAGAACGCCAAATGTTTATTTTGCATTTAAGAAACTTTTCTCCACCGTCTTTCTTCACCACTCAGCGTGAACAATCAAATAGATATCAATAACGGTAATCATGGTTCCGCTAACGGGAAAAAAAAAAAAAAAGAAGAAGAAGAAGAAAAAGAAAAGGAAACCTTAAACTTTTCAGATTTTAACGGTCACACAAAAGGTTTTCTTAAGGTTTCTTACCCTCTCGCAGTCTAGTAGTCTGCTCTTGCCCTCACTCCAGCTAACCTTTTTCTTCCCTCTTTTTTTTTTAGCTTTATTATTAAAGACTGTTTTCTTTGCACTTACGTCATATGCGAAATCACAAAATTTTTAAAAGTAACATATGTTTAGATGTTCCCAATGCAGTGTTAAAAATAAGTATCTATTTTTATAATTTTCTCAGGCATTTTATAGTTTATCATACAATAATCAATTTCCTTAATAAGATGGATTAAAAAAAGCTTTTATTGTCTTTTTATTATTGACGTTTCGTGAATTAACTTTATTTATTAAATCTCTCGTTCTTCATACTTACGTCGCATAAGTAAGTGGCAAAATCACAAAATATTTAAAAACAGCATATCTTTAGAAATACACGGAGAGTCATAAAGGTTGTCATACCTATATTTATGTTCGCTATATTATTTCTTTGAAGACAAGCCGCTTGCGCGGGCATCCACTTATAATAGTTATCACAAAAAAAAAAAAAAAAAAAAAAAAAAAAACCCCCCCAAAAAACATCCCACTGGGAATTTCGTTATGGAGGCACCTAATAGGTGGACATCTTTGTCTCTTATGAATGGACTTAAAATTACAACCACGCCTTCTCCGGGATTCGAAACCGGGCGCTTTATCATCGAGCTCCGGTAAGCACTATATCGTCTGGGAGTATAATGAGAAGAGAAAAGAAAAGCGTATAATGATTTTAATGAATCCAAGCAGTGTAATTTCTAAAAATATTGAATATTTTTAATTACACGTCTCATGATTTTAATGCATGGTAATTTAAATCAATCACATTAAAAAGCAGAAAAGTTATTCTTAAGCACTGTGTTTATTACATTTAAGTCGCCTTAGTCTTTTACTCAATAATATTCTAGATCACATTTAAAAGTATCTTAGGCTTTACCGAATGGCAACACTCTGGCGCGTGGAAAATAAAGGTATTTTATTTCCGACCGCGGCAATACATAGCTTTCGTTGAACCCAGTTTGTTCATTAAAATGAATGATAAATATTGCTACGAATTTTGTACATAGATAGATAATTTTAGTGCATTTATATGTAAAATTGTTGCATTTTTCTGTATAATGTTACACGAAAAATCTAGAAAAACGATGCTATGCCGAAAAAGTAAGAATATAGGGAAAAGACTTTTTAACATTGGCTACCTATCTAATTTGGCAATGGTTTTGGCGATTAAATTTTGGTGTCGGCGACACTTTGTTCTGGTCTCTGTATCATTCTCATAAGTATTGTAATTGAATAACTGTAATTGATTTCATATGTGGCTGTAACCGTAATCGGCCCTGATATGCCTTCCAGTAATTTTGAAAAGCAGAAAGTTCTAGAAATATCTCGGCGGCCGGGGGAAAACTATTTAAGACTGAAAAAAGCGTGTGCTCTCATTAGTTGTCGTTATAGTTGCTAGTTTAGCGTGAGTTCGGAGTACTGAGATATGTCCGGGTTAACTTCGCTCTTTAGAACCGCTTTGCATTGTTTTCTGTTTAACGTTCTTAGTAGTTCGAAGTGTAGCTACTGATTGTACTTTGTAATACTGTAAAGAGTTCTACGACTATTTTTCTAGAAAGTTCCAGATCACTGCAGTGTTTCTTTAAGCAAAATAAATTTTATCAACCTGTCAGGGAACCTGTGCGCATTCAATCTATTAACGAACCAGCACGCACGGATTAATTTCTGTTTCCCGTATCCCGAGGCCTCCACGTCCCGGACAGTGCAATCTCTGGACAAAAAGCCATACTTACAACTAAGCCGAATCAATAGAATACTTAAACAATAGTTGCAATAAATAGCATAAAACAAACGAAATGCTAAACCAAGGCATAAAAAACCTTAAAAAAAACCTCTGGTGCGATGTTAAAATCTGAATCCTGGCACATTTTTTTTCTTTTTGTTCTAAATTGTTCTAAATTTATTTTTAGTACCTAAGATTTGGCAAATAAGCATTGAAAGAATTCTTCGGAATGACGATCAACTTATAAATTCCCTATAAGCAAATCCAAAATTGAAACGTCAGAAAATGTTTTGTCTGTGGATCAGAAATATCTACTGGTGGGGAAAATTCAATTAGAAGGAGAATCTTACTTGCTTATATGCAATTGATAGTTCAACTCGTAGCTGAGTCAACTAACGCAAAATCGTGTTGACTTCCGAATGAAGGAGAGGGGAAGATTGAACGGACGTCATGTCGAGTGATAATACGGATATGGCAATCAAAGGAATCGATTGTCGTCTGCCCACCAGAAATGCTTTTGCTGATCTATCTGATGGTCGTCTTGTCATTTGTAATACGTGCGAAGAGTTCTGTTCAATCAGCTGAGTCTTACTTGCTTGTAAATAAAGATGTTTTTAAATCGTGAAATGAAAATTAGTAGCATAAGTTTTTTGCGATTCCCAGGATTCAGAAAAATTAAGATTCCAAGAGATATATTTGCTTATACTGGTGCAATTTTTTCAATTACTTGTATTTGTGTATATATATATATATACATATATAAAGAGAAAGTAAGTTTGAAACCTAGTGAAAGTCGTAAAAATCATTTGTAGTAGCCTAGCAATTTTCCCGAAACACGATGTTCAATTTGCTTTGTCACTCATAAACCTATACATATTATAACTAATAAACCTATACAATAACTAATAAACCTATACATATTATAACTAATAAACCTATACCATAACTAATAAACCTATACATATTATAGAAAAATTGAAAAATGTATACAAAAAATACAGTTGTTAATCTCCTTTTCTTAAAGCGTCAAACAGAACTTATCAAGGGAAAATATACATATATTGCTGCATGTCAACGTGTTCGTAGTGAATTGGATGCATACAGAACCGATAATAGTCTGGCGAAATTTGTTTTCCCGAAAGAAAAACTTAACAGTTCTGGAAACTTTCCACAAAAATACTAACACAGCTCTTCTGCATATCGCAAAAATAATCAGTCGTTAGCACTTCTAGCTGTTAAAAACGTTCAACACAATGCAACGCAAAGTACAGTTAAAGAGCGAAGCTCGCACGGATATCTCTCACTATTCCGAAGTGGACTCTGAACTTATCAGGACTGAGTGTTCTGTGCATACTTTTGGCGAACATGGTCGTGATAGTGTTAAAGTCCTGATCTTGAACAGGGAGCTGAATGCAGCTATGTTCAGTGGAAGTGGTAGAATAACTGCACGCAAGGAGGGTTTAAAATTAACCTTTATTAAATTACTATTTACAGCCACTTCCCAACTCGGAAAGGATAACAGAAAATAATGACCGCACTTGGGTCTAAACTGAGCAATCAAATAATTTAAAATAAAGTTAAGTAGAAAATTAAGAAGTCGTTGCTCTCAGAGCTATAAACGCGAGGTTGGCCTCTAATCTAAACTATCAATGGTGCGTAGCAAGATTTGGCTAATACTAACGCACTTAGCTTTCTTCAATAAGTAATAGAGTAAGGCTTAGAATTTAAATACTAGCTAGTCAGGCGAACGTCGAACAGAGCCGCAGTGATCTGAGACTAAAAGCTGTCTCACACCGAGAAGTTTCTCGCTAACCTTTTAAATACAAAACTTGGCTCCACTTCAAATTAGCATAAAGCTGAATCGCGCGCTCATTCTAACGGGAAGTTGAAATAAGAGTTCACAGGAAAGAGAAATTAACATAAAACTTCGTTAGTTTAAACTAAAACCTTACAAACTAATCAACTGAGAGCTGATATGAGAGCTCTCTTCGGTCTTACAGTTTTCCCTCAAACGCCGAGGAATTTCCAGCATCTTCCATTTCTTTAAATTACTGGAAGGTATAGCGGTTAGAGTTACATTTAAAAGGCGGTCACGGTTCCATTACATATCGGGATCAATTACAGTTATTCGATTAGTACCAGTTACAGCTATACAGAGACTGAACAAAAAAGTCTCCAAATGCCACGTTTGGTTATTTTTAGCGATTTTTCTCCAAATTTGGAGATAAAATTAGTCGCTAAAACTATCGCCAGTTTGGCGATATCTCGCCAGTTTCGCAAGATAGCCATTTACCTCAATGTTAAATAGATTTGCCCCTGTGGTGTTGTTTTTTCGGCAAAGCTTCGTCTCTTCAGGCTTTCAATGTTGCATTACACGAAAGATACTACCATTTTACATACAATTTCACTAAATTTATTCATTCATACGCAAAATTCGTAACAATATATATATTACGAGTTTTCGCATTATTACCAATTTATTTTCTTGTTTTATTTACTCATTTACTTGTTCAGAGCAATTTGTGCGTTTATTTTACGTTAAAATTCTGTATATAAGTGTTTGTTTTTTGTATTATATTTGAAATTTTTCTGAATTTTGAGTTGACTGACTATGATAGTCTAAGAAAAGCTTGAAAATACAGAATATATAAATAATATGTGATAGTAACAATATATCTAAATAATAATGTATCTAAATGTGTGACGCTAGCGAGAGGAAAAATACTGCATTTAATTCGTTCGGTTTGTTAATTAAAATGTCATCATATTCCTATAAAATATAAAATAAATAAAAAAAATCCGAAATTCAAAGTTCGGGCTTCGAAGTGGGCGTATTCAGCTGCAGATCTATATGTTGATAAAATTTAAACGGTCTATGTTGATAAAATTTTAGAGGCCTTTTCTTCACAATCCGAAAAACGTAAACTCTGCGAGAAAAAAGGGGGGTTCTGCTGTGCCAGCTGACGAAATTTAATTTGCATTTTTTATGTCTCGAAAGCGCGACCTTAGGATATATATTAGATTTGTATACAGCTTGTTCTAGCATATTCCTATTTGTATTCTGACACAAAATCAGACTTTTCTGAATTGATGTACTGATTTTTTTCCGTATTTATTTTTTCCATATTGTTAATATTTTGATTTTACCACTCAGATTATGCCTGAATATTAAATTTTGTAAAATTTGGTGAGAAACTGACCGAGAAATTTAAAAATTAATCTTGTCACACTGTTGTTGTGACTCATGGTCACTTGTCCGACAGAGTCAGCCCAAGCCCACGAGAAATCTCGTGTCAAAAAACGCTAGATTACGCCTGTCGTTGGCAACAGTCTTGAGCACCTAACAGGTGACAGTGCAATTTGGCTCAGTTCCGCCCCCAATTTTGATGAAGAGCGCCCCGGGGGGGATCGGTCCGAGGGTCTCCCACCCTCTCCCCTTCCACCAAGCCACATGAGAGGGCTTTCGGCTCGCCGCATATTTAAAGTGCCGCCATGCCGCAGGGACACTATACATTTACAAACATCCATGTCTTCTCCGGGATTCGAACCCGAGCCTTTCCGCACAGCAGTCAGTGACGCTAACCACTATACGGATTGGGCGGCTCTTGTCACACTTTATGCACTTAGTGCGAAGAATAATTCACTAGGCTAAATTTATAGCGAACTATTTTCCTTTTCCTTTCTTTGAGCACCAGCAGAAAAAAAAAGGAAAGTGCATGGTTGATTCTTTCAAATAATTTTAACAAATTGCGTAAACCACATTATCGCTTATAAGAAATACACTCATGGACAAAAAAATTAGCGCACCAAGAAATAATTGCGGGATCGTAACGAAACTTGCAATGAAGGTACATGTCGGGGAGATATGCAAATGATTAGAAATGCAGCATGATTGCGCATTACGCATAGCCGGTAGAGGGCGTTGAACGTCGTACTCTGTGGAGTATAAAACGGGTAACCAAAGTTTGTTTGAGTGTGCTGAATGATTTACAAAGGAAGAGCTGAGGTAGATATGCCATTACGCCGTGTTCGAAGACAATATGAGCAGTTGTCGCAGTTTGAGAGGGGGAGAATCATCGGGATGATGGAAGCAGGGTGGTCAGCTAGGCCTAGTAGCTCGTCAATTAGGCCGCTCTGATTATGTTGTGAGGAGGTGTTGAGACCAGTGGACCCGAGAGATGTCATGTACACGAAGACCAGGCTCAAGACGCCCTCGACAGACTAGTCGTCGAGAAGACCGCCACAACGTAAGAAATGCACGCGTACAGCCAACTGCTTCATCGGCCGCCATCCAGGCACAGTTAGCACCTTCACTAGGGGCCCCTGTGTCTTCTCGAACCATACGAAGGCGCCTGGCTGAAGGACAGTTGGTATCGCGGCGCCCATTACGTGTGCTGACCTTGATGCCCACGCATCGACGTCTTCGTTTGGAGTGGTGTCGAGCACGAGGAAACTGGACTGCAGCGGCATGGAACCACGTCGTCTTTAGCGACGAATCCAGATTCAATCTCGTCAATGATGACAATCGTGCTCGTGTGTGGAGAGCCCGTGGTGAACGCGTCAATCCTGCCTTTGCTGTACAACGACACATCGCTCCCACAGCTGGTGTGATGGTATGGGGTGCCATCGCTTACAATACACGGTCACCCCTAGTATTGTTCCGTGGCACCATGACAGCCCAGCGATACGTTCATGAAATCCTGCAAACACATGTGTTGCTACTCATGCAACGGCTCCCAGGAGCCATGTTTCAACAAGATAATGCTCAGCCTCGCACGGCAAGGGTGTCACAAGACTGTCTCCGCACTGTTACTACCCTTCCTTGGCCTGCCCGAACCCCAGATTTGTCTCCAATCGAGCATATCTGGAATCATTTGGGACGGCGAGTTGGGCATCCCACGAGTTTGAACGAACTAGAGGCAAGGTTACAGCAAATATGGAACGAAATGTCTCAAGACATCATACAGAACTTGTATGACTCAATGCCCGATCGTATCGCATCGTGCATTCGCGCTACAGGGGGTCCAACGGAGTATTAACTTTTCCGTTCTTTTGCCTTTTTCTCTGAAATAAATTATCCTTTTTCTTTGATTTTCTTATCATTTAATTATATAAAAGTAGTCATTACGTATGTAAAATTGCGTTTCATTTTGACGACTCCTTCTTGGTGCGCTAATTTTTTTTGTCCATAAGTGTATATTAAATTTAGAACCGCGGCAATATATAAATTTATGTATATCCTGGAAAATATTCAATAAATAAAATATTGTTTTTTGTAGGCATGCCTAGAAATGCATCTATTTTAAGGTGATGGTAAATATTTTGTAGATTATGATTCAAAATTTTCTTCGAAAAATGTTGAAAAATAACTAAAAATACTAATATTAGAAACAATTCAGAAATGGCTGCGAAATATATTTGGATAGTTATACACTATTCGCGTGATTTTTACAAAGCATGGCATTTTGGCGTAAGTTGAGTCGTAGCATTCAAATAAGGAAACCTCGGTATGTTATTTCAGAAAAAGTCCAATTTTGTCTCATTACCTATGTTATATCAATACTACATAATAAATCTAATATATATCCTAAGTCGCGCTTTCGAGACAGGAAAAAGGCAAGTTGAATTTCGTCAATCGACGCAGTAGAACGGAAGATATAGAACTATCCCATCTTCTTTTTCTTTTTTACTTCTTGTACCAAGTAAGGGAAGTATTGTAATCGCGAAAAACTTCGAATATCATATTTAAAAAAAAATATCTATTTCAACCGCTCTCAAAATCATTTGAACGATGTATTTGGGTGACTTCTCTACGTGCGGACAGAGTAAGGACTCTTTTTGCCAAAAAAAATGCTTCTAAAAGGGATTCAGAAGAGATTATTTCTTGAAGTCTGTACGTATGTATATATGTATGTATCTTGCATAACTCAAGAACGAGAAGCGGGAGAAGGTTGAAATTTCGTATAGGGGACTGATATAGCATGTGTAGTTTTGCACCTCTCTTTTTCGGTGCAATCGGCTGCACCAACCGTATATAAATACACAGTCCAGTCACATTAATGTGACCATCTGTCAAAAGCCAGAATAACCACCTTTCGCAGAGCGGACTGCTGCGAGACGTGCAGGAAGAGAGTCACATAGGTCCCTGAAGGTGTTCTCTGGGATGTTGAGCCATGCCGACTCTAATGCCGTGGCCAGCTGCGCTAGATTACGCGGTTGAGGATCCATGGCGCGAACAACTCGATCGAGATGGTCCCACAGATGCTCGATTGGGTTTAAGTCAGGTGAGTTTGCTGGCCAGGGGAGGACGGTAAACTCATCCTGGTGCTCTTCGAACCACGCACGTACACTGGCAGCTGTATGGCACCTCGCATTGTCCTGCTGGAAGATGCCATCATCCTGAGGAAAAACAATGCGCATGTAGGGGTGAACATGGTCCGCAAGGACAGATGCGTACTTGTATTGATCCATTGTGCCTTCCACAATGATCAGTGAACCTAGAGAATGCCAGGAAAACATTCCCCAGACCATAATGCTCCCGCCTCCAGCTTGGACCGTTCCGGCAATGGTTGCAGGGTGGTTCCTTTCAGAGGTTTCACGCCTTATACGCCAACGTCCATCTGTCCGATGGAGCATAAAACGCGATTCATCCGAAAACGCAACCTGTCGCCACTCAGTGGACGTCCAGCTGCTGTACTGGCGTGCAAATTCTAGCCTTCGCCGTCGATGAACAGCAGTCAGCATAGGTGCACGAACCAGGCGTCTGCTTCGGAGGCCCAGACGCAGCAATGTTCGCTGAATAGTACTTTGGGAGACACTTTTGGTAGCCCCTTGGTTCATTTTGGTGGTCAGTTGCTCAACGGTAGCCCGTCTATCTGCCCGAACGCATCTCCGCAACCGTCGTTCGCCTCTGTCATCTATGGCCCGTGGTGCACCACATTTGCCACGTCGCTGATTTTGGACAGTCCCATTTTGCCATGCACGGTACACTTTTACCACGGCGGCACGCGAACAGTTCACAAACTCAGCCGTTTCGGAAATGCTTCCACCCTTGGCCCGAAAGCCAATGATCATGCCCTTTTGGAAGTCGGATAAATCGCTTCGTTTCTGCATTACGCTAATGATTGAAATGTTTTCCGAAGCCCTCACACACCCTTTATATACGCTCAACTGCACTGTGCTGCCACCTGCCTTCTGTGATTGGTTATTTAACTCTGACATGGAAAGTACGTGGTGGTCACATTAATGTGACTGAACTGTGTATATACACTGCTCGATATTGAAAATGCAACACCAAGAAGAAGTGTTCAGAAAGTGATGAAATTTGGGAAAATGTCAGAGACAGCAAGCAGCAATAAGTGATCTTTATTTCAAACTGATAGTCAGAATACAGAGCGAGAACGGCGTCGGCTCAGTAGGATGTAGGACCACCGCGGACAGCGATGCACGAAGAAACGCGTCTAGGCATAGAGTCAATAAGAGTGCGGATGGTGTCCTGAGGGATGGCTCTCGATTCCTTTTCAAACATTTGCCACGTCTTCTGAACGAGGCAGGGGCAGGAAGGCGAGGAAACGGCGTCCAATCACATCCCACACATGTTCGATTGGTGACAGGTCAGGAGAGTGCAGTGGCCAGGGATGCATCGCTATATCTTGCAGAGCATGTTGGCAGATGCGAGCACTGTGTGGTCGGGCGTTATCCTGCTGAAAAAATAAGCAGCCTCTGAAGGTAGGGATTGCCACCGGCTGCAGTACATTAGCCAAGTATCGTTGGGCCGTCATAGTGCCCTGAATACGAACTAGAGGTGACCTGGAATCGTAGGCAATAGCGTCCCAAAACATTATGCCACGTTGTCGCGCGGTGGGGCGTTCCACAGTTACTGCCGGATTAGATCTGTCTCCACGTCTACGCCACACACGTATGCGGCGACTGTCACTGGATAAACAGAAGCGTGACTCATCTGAGAACACGACGTTTCGCCATTCTGTCATCTACATCGCTCCAGTCCGGCACCATTCAAAACGTTGGCGTCTATTCTGTAGGGTCAATGGCAGTCTTCCTAACCGACGCCGTGAGTGCAGGCCACGTTCAACCAATCGACGGGAAATGGTTCTCGTCGACACGGGAATATCCAGGCTGTCTTGCACATGCTGCAGAATCGCGGTACAAGTGACTTACAGGACCATTACAGCTTATCGGAGGATGCGTCTATCTACGCGTGCTGACGTCACTCTGGGTGTACCTGCACCCCTGCTTCTTCCCATATTCCCTTGTTCCAAGCATGTTCGCCATAGCCGATGCACCGTGCTCGCATCCTTGTGGGTATCAACTGCGATTTGACGTAAGGACCAACCCGCCCTTCTCAGCCCGATCACCATACCCCTCGTAAAATCGTCTATCGGCTGGAAGTGCCTTCGTTGACGGCGGCCTGGCATTCTCTCCTATTACACGTATCCTCCGGAACAAAAACCAACTTTCTTCGATAATTCGTCTGGCAGAAATAGCGATACGAATATTGCCCTTCTGCACGTTCCTTCCCTTATATCTTACTTCACGTGAGTTGGAGAGCTGCGCATTTCACATCATTCGCATGACTCAGTGACGTGCGTCTACTCTAAAATTTGCATAAATTTCTGACCGCTCCTTCTTGGTGTTGCATTTTCAATGTCGAGCAGTGTATGTTCTTACCCTGTTACCTGGCTCTGTGAGCTTATTTTTTTTTCTGATATGTTGGCAAATTGGGCATTTGTTTGCTTTAAAAGTAATAGAATAATGAAGATTTTATGTTCCTGTTTAGGTTCTTAGGCCTTCAGTTAATCTGCATGCAGTACTTGTAGAATTATTAACAATTTAAAAGTTATTTAAGTACTACTAAGCCTAACGTAGCTGCCATTTGTTTACATTTGAAATTCTTTAGTAGAATACTGAATTAAGTCAGTTTCTGAATCTTCAGTGTCTTTTTGTTTTGCTTTCCCACGAAGTGAGAACTGAATTCTCTGAATGAGAAATATATCTGTAATGAAATTTGAGGAAATAAGTTTAAATGAAATGCAGCAAAAAATGTGTATAATTTAATAGGCCATACAAGGAATTCATGTGGTGTCTACATCAGATTTTTTGTGCAACGTGTGCATACATGCATAGTAC
This sequence comes from Stegodyphus mimosarum, assembly GCA_000611955.2. Lineage (NCBI taxonomy): Eukaryota > Metazoa > Arthropoda > Arachnida > Araneae > Eresidae > Stegodyphus > Stegodyphus mimosarum. Next base: position 333,385 of record KK116124.1, read on the forward strand.
ATAAAATTGTAGAGTATCTTTAAAAATAGACATTTATTTTTTTGTTCTGACGGTAATAAATTTTTCAGTATTCTAGAATTTTCTATTTTAACCACTTCATTTTTTAAAAAGCGATGCAAAAGTAAACCCGGAATTAATTGCTGCAAGAATTTAAATTTATTAGTAGGCGATAGAATGTATTATTGTTACTTATTTATCAGTAAAATTCCCTTTGGTATATTAAATCATAATCTGAAGTTTTCAGAATAAAACAATTTTTCCCTGAATTCTTCACGATATTAAAAAAATCTATCGCTCTACGATGTAAAAAGGGAAAAGAAACTACCTATTACTGATATCTTGATGAAGTGTACAGTACGATATTGAAAAAAGCCTCAACTACAAGTTCAACTGTTCTCGAAGCAACATTGTGATGCCACCGTGCTGATAAATTACGCCTTAATATACATTCGAAACATTTGATACCGCGCCTCATGCTAATTTGGGGATCTTCATGTGACAATTCATCCAGCTCTAATCAATCATTCTGCGTAAAAAAAAAAAAAAAGAAGAAGAA
>KK116124.1:334040-396164 GCA_000611955.2 Stegodyphus mimosarum
TAAAATTCAACTTTTTTAAATAACCGCGTTTTTTTAAATAACTTAACGATTTTTCCACCCTGCACCACATTTTTGTTGAGTATAAATCCATCTTATTATCCATTGTTAGGTTATTTTACGTTATAAAAAACTAACTGTGAAGCAACCGACGCTCCCCGGGCTTTACCCAGAGCGAAGAGGCTTCATTTAGGGAAAGGAAAGTAGTTTTTTCGAAATCTCAGGCAGACAGTGATTTTGCTCTTATTTTACTTCAAGGCGAATTGTGAAAATTTTTACTAAGCTCGAATAAGAGAACAGAACAGTGTAGAACGATACCATGTAACGGTTTTTGTAACAACTGATACTTGGCTTTATTATCCGTTATGTCCTTTTTTCGGAAATGAGCTTTCAAAAAACCATCATTCTAATTGGACGATTTCTGTACCGTTTTCCAAATATGCACCGAAAACTGATTGAGACCTCACCTTCCGCTTCAAATATTTTGCATTGTTCTGGAAAATTCCCCACTGTTCTAAACAGTAAGCAAAAACGACTTTATCTAGCGGTTTTAGTAAGAAATGATAGCGGGGAAGTAATAACGAACTTAAACTGGGTGGCGGGATTTCAAAATTGAAACTGTGGAGAACTATAAATATTTCTTTCTTTCAAAAAAAAAGAAATATAAATTCCTTGCTTGGCATGATTGAATTTCACTGATAGTAGGAACGTAACAAGGGCGACGATAAGCTAAGATGGGTAGTGTGAGCTTAGCATTCTAATATATACGCCCTGAATGTGGACCCCTTGAGATGATTTTCGAAGTCATATTAAACAGTGACCTTCTTCTTGTTTTGAAGGTCAGGTGGGCAAAACATCATCGAGCTTGGAACAATACTGTAGCTTTGTAGGAAATACACACATGTAAATAAACAAACGATCACTCTTCTTTACACATATATAGATAAATGAAGCCATCGCTTTGTTTCTTGCTTTGTTACTTTGTTTTATTTAGAGTAGTGGTCTTCAAACTGTGTTCTATAGTTCCGGAGTCAAGCCCAGTGTTCCGGGTGTCAAAACAAAAATTAAAAAGGAAACGACAAAGTACTTACACTAGTTAACTAGTGTTTGTAAGCTAAAAAATATAAAGTCACATTTAGTTATCTTTGAAATGATAGCACAGTCACTAAAAATAATGCAAAAGTAGGTGACTCCCAGACCACCTCCCAGTTTTTAATGAGTAAATTACATTAAATTTATGTTAAAATGTTTTAATAAAAAACACAGTTCTTTTCTTGAATTGTCTTTACATAAAATATCTGTAGTATATTGATTTACTTTAAATATCATTTTATATATTTTTCTAAGGCTGAGAGGGATTCTTGAACAAAACCTTATAGTTCGAAGAGTTCTGTAAGTCGACAAAGTTTGAAGACCACTGCTTTAGAGGATAAAAATTTAAGAAGTTCTGAATTGTTTATGAATCTTTGCCGGTTGGAGCTATTAAATAAATCGAAAACAGTGGTTTCTTCAGAATTCTGTTTAGAAAATAAAAGTTATATCTTATTTCTGAAATGTAAATTTGTCCCAAATGAAATCTTTCTGAAAGTGTATACAAACGAAAAAAAAAATTTTTTTTTCGCAAACTCACGATAAGCTTATCTTTTAACAACTCCTTTGCACAGCTCCTTATAATGCAATGATCATTTTCGTGAGATGAAAATTTGTATTTTTTTTATTCCGAAACTCGTAAACAAGAATAACAAAGCGGCTTCTAAATGCCCCACTGTCCCTCGCAATTTCGAAACCTAGAATTCAAAATTGCCTTTTCCTTTGAATTTAGAGGAAATTTCTTCGTACGTACCACCTTTTAAATGAAACTGCACAAAATTCACCTGCATAGGCGGAAATGTCAACAACCTCAATGTCGAATGGATTTAGGGCCACCTTTGATGTAATTTTTCTTGGGAAGACCACGATATCTAATAGATTTTTGTTTTCTCTCCTATGAGACGTAGCATGTTCCTACAGCTCTTAAGAACCAATCGCTGTGTGATTTTACGTCTACTCAGGAATTAGTTTGGAAACTCCACAAAAATAACTTTTGTTAACTCTTTCAGTATTTATTGAGTTCTGCCCCCAATTTTGAAGAAGAGCACTCAGGTGGGATGTTATGAGGGTCTCCCACCATTCTTCCCCTACCATCAACCTCTCGAGAGGACTTTCCGCTCGCCACATATTTTGAGTGCCCCTATGCTGCGTAGGCACTGTATATTTTCAAACATCCATGCCTTCTCCAGGATTCGAACCCGGACTCTTAGGTACGGCAAAAGTCCTTAAACACTATCCCCCGTGGGCGGCTTTATTAAAACAATCTTAATATCAGATGAAAAGCTTTATTATTAACAACTATTTTCGTTACTTCAGAATTCATTACTTAGATCTTAAAAATCAATTTGACTTTTCCCAGTTTTAAATTTTCAAAGCTCTGTTTTCAAACAATTTCGACCTCGGGTCCAATTACCAGTGCTCAGAGACTTTACCTCTCGGCGGTTGTTCGGTGCGCGTTTTTTAAGGAAAAAGAGGAAATATATTGCCAGGATTCTCCCTTTTCTCAATCTAACCGAGCACGGAGATGATCACCTGAATTTATTTCGCTATGAATTAATGCAGTTCGGAATTAACCATTACTGAAATAACTACTGTTCTGAATTAATTCTTGTTCCAATTAAAATTATTTGGAAATAATTATGTTTTCATTACGACACAAGAGCTGCCATTGTGTTTCTTAACTTTTTTTCTTATACTTTTCTTTCTTAATAGGCTTAATAAAACATCAAATGTTTTAACAATAAATGTCATACAAATGTAATATTGTTGTAGACTTAATTGTAATGATATAGGAATTTTGATAGAGTGGATATTGAAGATGTTGATCCATAATGAATAGGAGACTTGGTAGCCGAGGCAGATTAAATATTCATTTTTATTTCAACTGGTGTCAGAAGCCAGAAATACTTGGCCCATTAATCTTGCCTATTCCAGAACAGGCTCATTTTTGATATTGTTTGCAATAACAAGCGACAGGAGTCCAGATAGCCCGAAGATGGGCAGCAAGCACCTCGAGTTCAAGATGAAATCTTAATTCAGAGCGGGTTAGCTTTGGTTGCATTTCATTGGATAATTAATAATGCTGTAAAATTATTATTGGTGGATTTTGTTCCACTTACGTCGCCATCGTTATATGTAAATGTCGTATGATAAGTTGATACGTAATATGACATATGATTCCCTATATTTTAATGTAAATATATGTTATATAATGAGTCGAGATGACGCAGTGCTGAAAAAGGTATTACTGTTTTTATAATAGAGAGGGGAAGTACCCAGATTAAAATGAGGAATTAATGGGATATTAGTTTTTAATTTTAGTTTACATATTTTTATTTTATATACATTAATACTTATAAAATACCAAGTACTTTAAATTAAATGCACAGTTTGATTTATATATTTTCAAACTTAGCTAAAGAACTCGGCTTAAAGAACTCCTTGGAATATTCGTTGAAAACTGATAACAACATTTTAAATATTTTGATGAATACTCAGAAAAGAATTGTTTTATTGATCGCAATGAAAAGAAATCCCAATATCTGTAGTTCTTGGTGCTAATGAATTATACGAATTTTCAAAATAAAAACACACTATTATCCCAAAGCGGACCTTAGTCCCGATTGGGATATTAGACTCGAAACGACATTTTGCGTTAAATCACTATAAACGGCAAATCACTTTTCAAATTGTTGTCGTACGTCATATATAAAGAAATTAAATAACGAAGAATCTGCATTAATGTATGCTTGTTTTTCACATTGTGATAAAGCAAAGGTAACTAGAGCCATCCATTTTTGAATAACGTAGTCTTCTACCCGAAAATGTGCACCTGAAAGCCAGAATTTTGAATTTCGAATTCGTTTTATTATCTATTTCCTATTTTGTGAAATTTTAAGGAATATTTGGTTAACAAACTCAACGATTTCAAAGCGAGCAGTGGCAACACTGTACGGAAGAAAACGTTTTTATATCGTTTTTTTTAAAAACGTGTTCATCGAAAAATCTAAAGATATGCTTTTTCAAATATTTTTTTTTTATTTTGATATTGAATCGAATTTCTGTGATGTTACAAGGTATTTCTCCCGCCTTCTTCGCATGCCTTCGTGGTGTAGTAGTCTGCGTGCTCGACAAGTAACCGAGAGGTCCGTGTTTCGATTCCCGGCGAAGGCGTTGCTCATTTATCGTGTCTGATGCTTCGAAATAACCTAATGTCTCTGCACTGGCGCCCGAACTAAAAAGGTGGTGGATGATGATTCTCCAATACCGCGATTTGGCGATTAGGTCCCCCAAACCCCAGTCGCCCTTTAAAAGGGGGAGTATATAAGGTATTTCTCCCGCCTTCTTCGCATGCCTTCGTGGTGTAGTGGTCTGCATGCTCGACGCGTAACCGAGAGGTCCGTGGTTCGATTCCCGGCGAAGGCGTTGCTCATTTTTCGTGTCTGATGCTTCGAAATAACCTAATGTCTCTACAATGTAAGTGCCAAGAACGTACTATTTAATAAATAAACTCATAAAACTTTAAAAAGACAAAAATGGGGGGTTGTAAAGCCAAAGAAACTGAATACTGATATGATGAACCGGGAAAAGACTGAAAAAACACTAAAACGTGTGCCAACACTTAATGCTGCATCGTGAATTCTAAACATATATTTTTATGCCGCATTTAAGATTTTTGTAATTTTGCTGTTGAATTTCATATAGCGTAATTGCAAAGAAAATAAGGCTTAACAATAAAACTAAAAAGGCAAAAAAAAAATAGGTTAATAGGAGTGAGTGTAACAGCAGACTGGTAGACTGCGAGCTCAACGAGAGCGTAGAAAACCTTAACAAACCCTTTTGAGCGATCGTTAAAATTTGAAATCTTTCACTTTTTTTTATTTTTCCTTATAAAAACTATATTTCTTTTTGTTGTTGTTGTTGTTACGGATTGCACATTTTTTTTCCGATTTAACTCCTGAGTTAAAACTTCAGCTGAAATAGTAGTTACGGTAATTTTGAAGATTTCCAATAAGAAAGCGGACGAAAAATATCCGGCAAAAACAAGAAGCCAATTGGAATTCTGCAAGAGCGCCAAAAAAAACAACTTACGTTATCCAACTTGCAACGCAAGCTATATTCTGTTACCCTTAAAGGGAATTATTGACTACAACTCCTTTTCGATTCAGATTCCTGTAAAAAGCTGAATCGATAGAGTTGCACAAACTTTCCGCCGTCGAACCATTACTGCGTGAACAGTTCTACTGACTTATGAAGCGTAATGATGATTTTCATTTCAGCAACTCCGTGAAATGCTTCGCTCTGAACATTTTGCTATCGGACAGACAGTTTCCAATTACTCGCTAAAACTTTTAAAGCCTTAAAAATCTAATTTTCTGAAGTTTTCCGTTACGATAATGCGCTTGGAATGAACGAGAGTTAACGTAAATAGAAAGATGCAAGTTTGTATGAAGTGTAATGACTATAAAAAGGAAGCTTTTGATACAAACAGATATACTTTTATAAGAATTACAAGTGCTTAAGAAATTTTAGTTGCTAATAAACATGGCTCTTATTTGTTTTCAAATAGTTGTATTCTTGAAATTTACTTGCATAGATCTTGCACTAAATATTGAAAAATAGACTTCAAATCTCTTTCTAATATATTTTTTTCCATTAGCACAGAACGGCTATTAATTTCGTTTTGGCATTTTACGTTGAAACTTTTAAATGTCGGTCCTCTTTTTCAACTGTTACCACCAAATATTACAGCCCTGTATCATATTTAATTAAATTAAATAATGCAAAATCTGCATAAATTGTGTGTATTTTTCTCGTATTCTGATAAAACGACAGTACCTAAAGTCATCCAATTTTAAATAACATACTTTCCTATCCGAATATGGGCACCTGGAAGCCCAAATTTGGAATTTCTTTTATTATCTATTCCCTATTTTGTAAAATTTTGTGGGGTTTCACTTATTTAATTCAATGCTCAATCTTTGAACCCCACAAAACCCTAGTAGCGGAATAATCGCTTAAGTGTGGGAACAAACACGTAAGACTTAAGAAGGGTTAACTACCCTTTATTTCTTAGAATAATTACAATTAGTTCCTAACTCGGACCATACACAAAGCCTCCACTTGGGCTTGGAACTTAAATAATTATGAAATTAAACTAACTAAGCTTAACTAAAGCTAACTGAAAGATATAGCCGAAGCTATCAGGATTCTAAGTAGTTGGCCCCTAAATATTAGTGAAATCGGCAAAGCCAAGCAAGGACCTAAAGTATGGCCGAGCGTACTAATATCTAAGACACACGTAGCCGAAGGGCAAACGCGCGCTAGTCAGGAAATCAGACTTTCTCTCTCCCGAAGTCGGTGAAGTCACGACTTAAATAGTACTCTTTCTCATTTGCATTAACTGTGTTTCTGAATTTATATTTTGGCAGGAAATTGTAAACTGAAAATAGAACAAGATAGGAAAGATACAAAATTTAAAATTACTGTTAATAAAATTAGGATAAAGCTTACAACTTTAACGAATTCTTGATTAACAAACTCAACGATTTCAAAGCGAGCAATGGCAGCACTGTTCGGGGAAAAAACATTATCTCCAGCACACGAGACTGTGTATCGGAAATTCTAAAGATATGTTCATTTTAAAATTATTTTTTGCTATTGTTCTTGAACGGAATTTTATGGTTTGAATGCGAAGAACATGATGTTTAATAAATAAAGGTTAAACGTTAAAAAAATGCCCCTTTGGGAGTAATATAAAATCTGAAACCTTTCAGATTTTTTATACCTTTTTTGTTTATTGTTTTAAATAAAAAGACATCGTAAGAATCATTTGGAAATTATTGTTTGTTTAGCAAAATATATTAATAATTTCACGTCTGAAGCGAACATGGCAAGACGCTATAAATTATCAACAGACCCTGTTGGAAATGAAACATACACGATTTAAAAGATGATGAAAGTATGCAAACTATTCAAAAATCCCTTGCTTAAAAGCGTTCAACTATTTTTGATGCATTTAAACGATGGAAACTGCTTGGATCTAAAAAAATTTATTGTTCAAAATGCATTGAAGTCTGGACCACATTCAAGCTAACCCGAAGAAACTGGAAATTGATCCTACGAAAAAAATAAAGCAAAACACAAAACGCAAAAATGAATGCTGTAAATTTTGCAGTGGATTTAGAAGAACGGTTTGCAATAAAAGTTTAGCCTGAAGCTGTTAGAAGAGTCATCAGAGCTCATGAATACATTGGGCGACTAACAAGAAGAAAATACTTCGTCAGCAAGAAAATATGTCTGGCGTTCGCAAACTCCACGGCAACCAAAGATTTAGCAGTGTTCAAACAGCGTTATGTGTGTAGATAACTCAAAATTTAATACTATATTTGCGTCTAATGGACCAATTGTTTTGAGGCGAAACCCAACGGAAAACTTGAATCCAAAAGTCCTATTACCAGTTAGCAAGTGTTAAGGTGGAAGCAAAATGGTTTGTGTATGTTTCGTTGCCTCTGGGATGAAAATTTTTTTTTCACAGGAAGTAATAATGTTACGAATTTTGTATACGATATATAACATCCTAGCTAAGTTAGAAGTCCTTGACAGCTAGAACATTAGAGAACTGTATAGCGACTATTTGCTGTCAGTTCTTGTAAATAAGGAGTGCAAAGAGTTAAATTTACCCTTTATTCCAACTGAAATTAACAGATGGCCCCTTCTCGGGCTTGCAAAGCCTCCATTTGGGCTTTACCGCAAGTTAGAAAATATAAACTAATCTAACGCTACTAAAATAAACACACCGAACCTGCTCAGAATTAACTACGGGGTATATTAGCAGGCATGTAACAATACGGTTGAATAACACTACGCTTAAACTAACAGCAACTTCAGCTTAAATACTAGCTTTTGCCTCATTTACATGAAACGGAATCCTGAAAACTCATTCTGGCAAGGAGGTGTAGGTAGGAAATGAGAAAGTAAGGGAAAGGCTTATTCCAAAATAAAAATAATAAAAAACCCTACAGAGTAAACAATTTTAGTGAAATTATATGTAAATTGTAGTATCTCTTGTGTAATATAACACGAATAGCCTCAGGATGCGAAGCATCGCCAGAAAAATAGGGCTACAAGGATAAATCCACTTAAGATTGAGGTAAATGGCCACCTTGGCAAATTAACGAGATAGCTGCAAGCTGGCGAAGGTTTTTCGCAACTAACTTTTGCCACCAATTTGGCGAGAAATCGCCAAACGTTACCAGGTTTGGTGATTGTTCTGACGACATTTGGGTCCGATGTTTGTGTGACTGTAACTAGTTCGATATTTTTATAACTATAACTGCATGGGCTCTGCGTAACTGTAACGGTGTTTGCCTTCCAACAGTTTTCGAGGAATGGAAGATATTAGAAATTCTCGGCGACAAGGAAAAACCATATGAGACCGGCAGAGAATTAAGAGTTCAGACTATTGAGAAATAACAGCGTAAGCTTATCCATCTGAAGCTCTTTGCTTGCCTTGGTGCTCAAAGTTCGTGGTATTTGGAATGGCAGGTACTAATTGTATTGTGTGACACTAAGAAGAGCTGTACGAGTAATTTTGGATGAAAATTTCCAAGACTATGACACTGTTTCGGAAATTTCATCAGGCGTTCATCGATTCTGGTGCCTTCGATCCATTACGAGCCCTTTCGCCAGTAACAATTTGGAACATTATAAATGTAAAAATATTCTTAATGAAAACCTGAAAGCATCTGCAAGAGAACTTGGAATGCAAAATACATTCAAGTTCTATCATGGTAACGATTCTAAACTCACAGCCCCTAAATATTCGCTTGTGGTTATTATACAACTCTCTTGAAGCTATCAAAACTTCTCCATATTCTTCAGACTTAATCGAATATGTAGAGAGTTGGCGAAAAGAATAAGTAAACATCGCATTTCTTCTAAAACTCTATTAAAAGCAATTCTTAGTAGGAATGGAACAAAATGAAGCATGCTTACATGAAAACATTAGTTGAATCCATACCAAGGCGCTTGAAAAGTGTAATTTTAGTTAAAGGATATATCCAAAGAAATATTAAATGCCCCTTTATTTTTCTGCTTTTATTAAATATAAATGGTTTATTCAAAGTGTCCGAATAATTACGTGACTTCATTTTCAGAACTTTTTTAGTAAATTATTTGTTTACAAAACGTTTCGAATAACTGCTTTTAAAACAAGCGGATTTTAAAATAGTTGATCAATAGTGTATGTGAGAGAAAAATAAAGTCGTTTTGGTAATATCAAGTTACTGGTATTTGTAAATAAATTTGAAAAACACAGGTGTTCAGAAACAAATGTGAATCACTGTGTGCTTATTTCGCTCCTCTCTACATTTTGAATAAATATTTTAATCACCTTGTACACAATCTGTGATTGCTAAATTCCATCTCATATGCGGGTTGTTTCAGTAAATCGTTTACAAACTTTCAGGAAAGATAGAACTCACCTAGATGGTGAAAAAACACATAACAATGCATGCTGTCCTGACATGGTAATGACGACACAAAACACAAGAAAAGAAGGACACGGATAACGTGAGAATATATGTTTATTATGCTTAGGGCAGCGGAAACCAAGAAATAAGAACATAAGAGCAAAACAGAGGATTGCCATCAAAGAAGATGTTCGAAGCGTATCCTCGACATGGGATCGGCTCGGATGCATTGGCCAGCAAAATCGCCAGACCTTACTTGCGTTGACTACTTCCTCTGGAGGTACGTCAAGACAACCCCAGTTAGATGTGCTTAGGAACTTCTTTGCACGCATCGTGGCAGTCGCTGGGGAAGTCCGAGGCACGCCCCGTATTTTCCAGAATATCATATCTTCATGTGCGGAGATGGGAGAAAGGCATCAGGGTCCGAGGTGCGTAATGGCAAACTGAACATTGAGTTGATCAATGTTAACGAATTTCGCTTACTGCGCATGCTCAATAGTGTACCGTTGGCGTGGGAGTGAATACTGGCGAATAAAAATAAACAACTCTACACAAGCCTGTTCGTCACGTAGGCCTTAACGACTCTTTACGATTGCAATACTATGGACGCTTTTTTTGTGCTTATTACACTTGCTTCTGTTTCATTTCATTTTGGTTTATTTTGTTCATAAACATTATATTTAATATTAGTTATTTGTAATAATTTCTTTGGCTTTAATTCAGTAATTTAAACTAGATATATTCCTTTAAGTTGTTAAAGTATTTATGAATGGAACGCATGGTAAATAATCAAATGCTTTTATTCCGCAGAAGTACAATCCATAAACAACATCACGTAAAGTTTCATGTTTTGTAATCCTTCTTCAACGAAAATTTGGGGAATTTACAATTGATATTTAAACCTAAGTAATGAAGCAACGTACAATTTAACAAGTTTTAAAACCCTGAACTGTTTACGTCCAGATAACAGAACATCGACCATATACCATATTTATCTTCTTTTAAAATTACGCCAAAATCGTAATTGCGCCAAATTCTCTTCTAGGCATGCGCAGTGTGTGTAATTCGTTTAACATTGTTCAACTGAATGTGCGGTCTGCCATTACGCGTCCGGGGTCATAATTTCGAATACCTTCTTTGACGACGATTTTTGTCTATTTTTGTTCTTATTTCTTGATTTCTGCTGCACTAAGCCTAATAAACATGTTTCCTCATTCCGTTCGTATTCTTCCTTTCTCGTGTTTTGTATTGTCACTACTGCTCCAGGAACGCGTTTCGGACCAAGCACTGCTATGTGATTTTCCATCATCTAGGTGTATTCTATCTCTCCTGAAAGTTTGTAATCGATTTTCTGAAACACGCTTTACACAACATATTAAAAACTATGCCCTGCATCTATTTTTTAAACATGATTTGAATTGATTTCGGCCTTTGCTTCATAAAATAAGTGTTGCATTTGTTTGTATTAACGTGTTCGACAAAGTGATAATACTATTCAGACTTTTTTATATGTACCAAAATGCAAAATATTTCCCCCCATCATTGTTAAGTTAATAAAAGCTTACAACAGCAAACAAATTAATCACTTTTCTTAGGTTGCGACTAAAAAATGTTTATTTTGCAATTTTGATAGAGAAAGCCTTTTTTTATATCTAAGAATTGTTCTCGAACTTCATTTTTATAATATCAGAAAAGGAAAGCTCTAGAAATATCAGTTGAGAGTGCAGAAAACAAACACTTTTTTATGAGTACGAAATAAGCTGATTGTTTACTAGGACATAATCTGCTTGCATCTTCTTATTGATTTATTTTACAATCATAATTATTTTTTTTCATCTTTTATTTTGTTAGGTCGACGATGCTTGTCAATACGGCGTTCAGTCAGCCGTAAGAAGTCTATCCTCACATCAAATATGCTGACAAACAAGTAAGTAATTTAAAATTTTCTGATATTTGCATAGCAAACTCTCAGGTATTTCTTGTAATGGAGTAACATGTTAGTTAAAAAATGGAACTACATGAAATGGTTTTTATACAATAATCTTTGTCTAGAATTTACGATGCATTAAAGGATGATAATCAATGCATTCAAAGTAGAAAAATAACTCATCCTAGAATCATCACTGGGATAATAAATTAAAAAGTTCTGTAGATAGGATTCATTTACAATTTTATATCGCAAATAATAAGAGTAGGGCACCCGTGTTAAATTAAAAAAGATAATGGCTTATACATTTGACAATGCGACTCAATTAATAGAAAATTACAAGAGATAATGGCTTGTACATTGAATACATCAAATAAGAGATCAAATAATAAATCAATTAGAAGAAAATTTAAAAAGGTAATGGTTTATATACACTTAGTGTCCATAACCTAAGGATAATTCAGCATTACACCGAAATCGAACTCTAAATTAAAAGTTTTACCTATATAATTATCGACACACATCTTCAAGAATAATATGCAAATTACAGGAAGGCGGGATGACGCCGATAGTACGTCAGAATGACGAGAGTGTATGAAAAGTGTATTAAAGGAATGGTAGTAAAGACGTAAAATTGTTCGCAAGCGTTCTGTAAGCCGCTCAGGAGACAACCAAATAACTATTTGTGACACAGATAACGTATGCGGATGATTTTTACGTGGTAGAATTATCGGAGGCCTGGAATGTGGTCGTACACAACTGGAAGTATCCGAAGGAAACTGGAATAGCCCGAACTGTCATCTTTAGGCTTTGTCAGCGATTACAAAATGATGGAAATGTCAGTATACGTTACAGTACAAGTCGTCCCCCGGTTACAACGCCGAATGATAAACGGTAATTGGCAGTAACTGCCAAAAGAAGCAGACGGAGCACAGCACCAGACCTGTCTCGTCAGCCATCTTCAGCCAAGGATACGACACTTTCAAGGCAAACCGTGTACAGACGTCTTGGACAGACTGGTCTGTATGCTCGCAGGCCTGTCAGATATGTTCCGGTCACGGCAACTCACTCTCGCCAGCGGTTAGCCTGGAGTAAAGAACATGCAATGTGGATATGGTCACAGTGGGTTTGTGTAATGTTTTTCGACAAGTTTAGATTTAGCTTGTACTCTGATTCACGTGGGGCTTTCATATTGAGAACTCCAGGTACCCGCTACCACCAAGACAATATCACTGAACGACACCGTCACAGTGGTGCAGGATTTCTCGTTTGGGGTGGAATAATACTGGGCTTCAGAACAGATCTGCACGTTCAGAGCGGAACCATGACAGGCCAGATTTATCGGGACATCATTCTGGAACAACATGCACGTTTGTTTATGGGTGCCATGAGCGCATAATTTGTGTTTAGGAAGGGCAACGCCCGTGTTCACCGTACAAATATTGTAAAGGAATGCTTTCAATCTGAGGATATCACTTATATAGAATGGCCACCATTCTCACCTGACTTGAATCCGATGCAGCATGTGTGGGACATGCTTGGCCGACGAATTGCAGCCCGTCAAGTACTTCCTACATGTGTAGCGGAACTTCGGAGAGCATTGCTTGTTGAGTGGAGTAATCTTCCCCACGATCAGCTCGGTAATTTGATACTCAGCCTATTTAGGCGTTGTGCGAACTGTATTTCATTGTCTGGGAGACATCGATGTATTAACTATCAAAATAAACATGTAATGTTATGTTTTATAAGGGAGATATTTTTTGTAATCGCTCCCGAGAGCAAGAATCGTAGTTTTTATGAAAATTATCATATATACACTATCTTTCTTGTTCTTTATCTTTTGTTTAATAAATGGGCTTTATGAATAAATAACGTTTGTTTTGTTTCTGAACCTTTATTTGCCTTTATCCTCAATTTATGGACATGAGTTTATTTCGCAATTTAATTCAAAATTTGAACTTGATAGCATATCAGGAAGAAGGTATGAAAATAAAATTCCACTCACAGTAAAACACCGTAAATGGCCTGAATAAAACGTTAAGATAAAATAGTAAAATCTCCCACCGTAAATCCCCAGTTACGTATGAACGCAAAAGCTTTAACTTTCAAACTAAAACCTGCCATTTAAATATAAGAACTCGATAACCAATTCTTTCTTATGACTAGTCGTACAAATCCATTAAAACTGCCCAAAATCACCAAACTTGGAGAATGTTTAGCCACATTTTGGTCGGTTTCCTGAGTACGTGTAACTGTTCCAACCCCATGTAATTATAGCTGTATCCAGCCTTATGTAACTGTAACTGTTATGCTTTCCAGTAATATCTGAAGGCGAAGGTACCGAAAATTTATTGGTGCACCGCCAGAAAATAGGATTACAGGTGTAAGTGTATTTAACACTGAGATATGGCAATAATTTTGAGGACTAATTTTTGTCGATGGCAAATTTGGCGACCGTTTGAAGATACTTTGGTTCTGTACCAATGTAACTGTAACTGGTCAATCTTTATGTAATTGTAACTGTATCCAACCCTAAGTAACTATAACTGCGTATGCCGTCCAGCAACTTCGATGAGCTTCCAAATTCGAGGTTTTTTACTATATTGTCTTATATTTAACATTCTAAGTAGTTTGAAGTGATAACTACTGATTTTGCTCTGTCATTCTGAGAATAGCTGTACAAACACTTTTGTGTGAAAAGTTCCGGAGTTGTAAAGTATTTCTGGAGAAAAAAGATAATTTCATCAAGCTGTAAGATCTGTTTCGGTTATTCCACATAAACTAACTTAGATCCTACAATGAACCTGGCGAATTCTCGCACAAGCGTGAATAAATCAGCAGCACAGAAGAAGGGTGAAAAATAACCCTTTATTGATTCAGAATAAGAATAGAAGGGCACAATTTTCGTGCTTTAGAAAAACACCGTCAACTAGCGGTGAAACTTAAACGTAGAATATAAAGCAATTCAAATCTAAAATAGAATAGTGCTGAATTAGCACGTTAAATTACGCTTAACACGTTGACTCGCAGAAACCTAACAAGCGTGACGATAATCCAAAATGGCAAGAGGCTTACTAGCGTAACAGCGAGATAGCGACGAAACGTGCGCTGGCTAGCGAAACACGCTCTGAATAAACTCAGAGATTCACCCGTTTAAATATTCACTTCATTTAACTTTAAATTTATATCCTGGCGAGAAAATACTAGGGGAAGTTGAGGAGTTCAGGGAAGGTATCAAACTTAAAATAAATTTGTTATGGAAAATAAGGGAAAACCTATAAAGCTTTCTTTGGTTCTTTGTGCATTCAATCTATTACGAACTTGTACGCAAGTAATAGTACAATTATTTCAATGAATCCAGTTAGCCCAATCTCACAGGCGAAACTAATAATTAAAAATAATTGATATCAATCTCCTTTTATTGTTCTTAAATCGTTTAGTTTGTTAATTTAAAACAGGAAAAATTTGAAAGAAAAATTAAATATTATCTTATACTTTGTCGAACATCGACATATGACCGCGTAGAAGCTAAACGATAATTTAATTCGGTTTGTGACAACCGATTTCTTTCAAATCGCAGAGTTTATTCATTAAATTCAAAAGACAAATAAATATATTGCATTTTCCCAAGTGGCAACACACTCACTACTTTTTTAAGGTTATGTTTTCCGAGTGGTAATAGAAAGTTTTTATGAATGGAATGTGAAATAACGCAAAATCGCATTTCGAAATTAACAGCCCTTTGGGCTAACAAATTCAAAATTCAAAATTATGGCTTCGAGATGTACTTAACCGGATGGAAATATACGTGTGTTCAAAATTTGGTGGCTCTAGGTACCGCCATTTTTTCCAGAATGAGAGGAAACTACAAACATACATACATACGTAGAGATTCATCATTATTTAATACGAAAGATTAATTTATCTAAGGAAAGCATCATACATTACAAATTTCCGGTGCAGAATTATTTTCCTTTAAATTTAAATTAAAATTGGCTTTAAATTTCAATTTATGTTTACTTTTATATAAACTTTCATAAGTAGAGATTCCTCCGTCACAAAGTTCTCAGAAAATATTTATTTCCTGGCAACGCGGTACAATGAATAAACAGTTCGTTAGAATTACCTCGAAAATTCTCGCGTAAAATACTAAGGTACGAGTCTTAATTTTCGAAGACTTCGCTAACACAAAATACTTCAATAACTCTGTTTAATTTCTGTATATTATTTTCCCTTTGATGATAGGTAATGATCGAAATACGAATTGAGTCGCTTCATTATTTTCTAATTTGAATTTTGTTTTATAACTTGCTTCATTGCATCTTATCATGAAGTTTTAATTACTTCAGTGTGGTTAGTTACATGTATAGAATTATATGTCATTCTTGATTTAACATCAGTGAGTGTATGACACGATTTATCGTTCTACTTCTGAACCATTAATTAAGTATGAAGCTTAATTAGTTTTGTTTTAAATTAATCCGATTTTTAAGAGCCTGTAAGAGAAAATTCAGCTCTGCATCGGGAAGTATTTGACATTATGTGAATTATTGATTCCGAAGGCTTCGGTAAACTTCTTCCTCTGTTTTATATTCTTTGTTTAAATAAATTGCTTCCCGATCCTTTAATGAATTTTACATAATAACGTTCTTGATATTTTTTTTAAAGTAAGTTTTGCAAAATAAATTCATTTTTGCAAAAGTTAAGAATTCGATTTACACTTTTAAAAGCCCAAAAATGCACGCTACGCTGTACATTCTAATAATGTAATTTTTACATCTTTTTACTATGAATTTTAAACGCAAAAAAATTTCGGTTTTTTAGATTTCAACAGAAATATATATTTTGACCGTTCCCGAATCCATTTTTACTACTTTTTTTTTTTTAGTCCAAAGGTACTTTGTCCCTGAAGGACTATTGTTTTCGTTTGGCGATTTTGCGTCGGAAACATTAAAAGTCTGTAACACTTTTCAAACTGTTGCCACAAAATATTGCAGCCCTGTGTTATATTTAAAGAAATTAAATAATGAAGAACGTGCATAAGTGTATGTATGTTTCTCGCATTGTGATAAAACGACGGTACCTAAAGCCATCGAATTTTGAATGCCGTGATCCTGCGGCGAATATAGGCTTCTGGAAGCCCAAATTTGAAATTTGGAATTTGTTTTATTAACGATTTCATATTTTGTAAAACTTAAACGAATTTTTGATGAACAAACTCGAGGATTTCAAAGCGGGCAACGGCAACGTTGTACAGAAAAAAACATTTTTATCTGCAGCGCGTGAGACTGTGTGTAGAAAATTCTAAGGATATGCTCAGTTTAAAATTATTTTGCGATATTGTTTTTTAACTGAATTTTATGGTTTAAATGTGAAGAACATGATATTCAATAAATAAAAGTAACATACAAAATATTTAAAAAACATCCCTTTGGACGTAATTTAAAATCTAAAACCTTTCAGATTTTAATATAGTTTACTTTGGAATAAGTGTTCAAACAGCTGGTTTTCAAAAGTAGATCTAATTCGATTCTTAAAATACTTCTGTTCTAGGAAACTTTAGAATGCTACTTAAAAACGAGAGAAACGTGTTTGATGAATATGTATGTACGGAAAGAATAATACCTACGTACTGTTCGTAAGAACGTAAAGACTCCAAAAAGTTATAAAAATCGTACAAACAGATATAACGGAGTGTGATTTGCTCGAAAATCAACCGAAAATAGGAGAATATGTTATCAAAAGATAGTATATAAATAGTTAAGTTTTAGAGCATGCCAAAATTTCTTCCGATGGCCGAAACCTGAATGGTTTTTAACTCTTTTCTTGCACGCCAGCTTATATGTTAGTAAATTGTGCTCTCTCTTTTTTTATTTTATTTTATTATTATTATTATTATTATGTATGTATATGCCGTATATATATATATGCATAAGCACATATACATGTGCCGTATATATATATATGCTTAAGGGAAATAAGCGGGCGTCCCGGTGAACAAGCGGGCGCAGCCCGCTAATCGGCGGGTTTGCAACATAGAAAATCTTAAACACTGGTAGTTCTGTCCAACTTTCGAATCCCAAGGAACAAGCGGGCACAACCCGCTCAGCTGGCGGGCTTGCCCGCTAGTATTATTATAAAATCTGTACCTACGGACAGAATAAGACTTTTCATTCCAAAACGGATCATAAAATGGGTTCAAAAGAGTTTTGTTAGTGACTTTCGTACAGACGTACGTATGTATCTCGCATAACTCAAAAACAATTAGCCGTAAAACGTTGAATTCTGTATAAGGGACTGCTGTCTTACGTCCTTACACGAAGTGCTGTAATCACGAAAAATTCCTTTTTTCAGATTTTAAAGGAAATACGCATTTTTTTGTTTCCGAATCCATTTCAAATAGCTTCGTTGTCAACTCAAAAACAGTTCGCAGTAAAATGTTAAAATTTGGGACTGTTACAAGATCTAGTTGTATACCTCCCATTGGACTGCAATTTCAGTGACAAGGTGATTACTCGAAAGTTTTATAAACCAGCAGAAACATGTTACAAATCTAAATTAAAAATTCGGTAACCTTCCAGCGTTTTGTTCTTCTTTTCATTTTGCTAATGGTAAGGTAATAAAAACACAATAATTTTAAAAACATAGTATTAAATTTATAAAAGACTTACATTTATTTAATGAGTAAAAAAGGCAGCTTTATCCTATCCTAATATTTTAGGTAAGAATGTTGAATGATAAATTGTATAAATATTTGATGCTAATAAAAACTATTATTTTAGCATTTATATGTAACTCTTCACTTCATTAACGAATTGGAGGATTGTATCTCACTTTCAAATGAAATAAGTTTAAATGACGTGCAACAAAAAAGTGCATAATTTTATAGGCACTCGAGGAAGACAGGTAATGTCCGCATCAGACAAAATCCTCCAAAGGAGCGTTTAACTCAGAAGGGCTGTTAATTTCGTTTTGGCATCGATTCACTTAAATGTCGGTATCACTTTTTAAACTGTTGCTACCAAATATTATCGCCCTGTGTTATACTTAAATTAAATAATGAAGAATCTGCATAAATATATGTATGCTTCTCTCATTGTGATAAAACAACGGTACCTAGAGCCATCCGATTTTGAATAACGTAATCCTCCTCCTAATATGGGAAGCCCAAATTTGGAATTTGTTTTATTATCGATTTCATATTTTGTAACACTTTAACGAATTTTTTGTTAAGGAACTTACGGCAACACTGTGCGGAAGAAAAAAACATTTTTATCTCCAGCGCGAGACTGTGTATCGGAAATTCTGAATATATGCTCATTTTAAAATTATTTTGCGATATTGCTATTGAATTGAATTTTATGGTTTAAGTGCGAAGAACGTGATGTTTAATAAATAAAAGTAACACAGTAAACGTTTAAAAAAACGCCCCTTTGGGCGTAATGTAAAATCTGAAAGGTTTCATTAAAAAAAAATTTTTTTACTATTTTTTTTGTTTCGCATTTTGTTTAAATTTAGCTAATTTTTGTTTAATTATCTTCGTTCTTTGAAGCGAGAAATGGTAACACTGTTCCAAATAGAACATTTTTCTTCGTCCCGCCAGACTATTGGTATTCCGCAAAATGTAAGATGCTTGCCTTTCAATTTTAATACATAAAAATTCGCCTATTTGAAAGCAATGTTTTGCCACTGCTTCGAACAGAATACTTATTATCTGCACACTCCAGTGTGTGGCCATTTAATAAAACATAATATATTTACTTTCAAATTTATTCTTTCTGTTACTGAGTAGGAAACCAAGCGACAGAAAAGCAATAAACGCAGTTCTTAAAACTGTATTTTCTACTTCTTAATCTTTACGATCAATTTAAATAAAAGTAACTTAAATCGTGAGATATCTGATTATCTATGACAAATAATGTAGCAAATACAAAAATAAATAAATAAATAAATGGCAACCTTAACAGTCTATCGGAATTCTAAAGACATATTGCTTTTAAATATTTTGTGAATTTGCTTTTGAATTTTATGTGGTGTAAATGCGAATAAAATTTAATAAAAAAGATAAAAAGATAAAAAATTATTATGTCAGTGAGTCGAAGAATAGTTTGGTAAACTGCGATCTCAGGGACAGCGCAAAATATATGAACAAACCCTTGGGAGACATTAAAATCTGGATGGTTTCGAATTTACTCTTTCTTCTTTTTTTCCTATTTCCTCGCTTTCAATAAACATCTTATAATGAGTAGCCTTATAACGTGAATCACTGTTTTAATAATGTTCTTTAAGGTGTAAGACTCCAAGACTTCTTTAATTTTCGTATTTTTCGTGTTCCGAAAGTGAATATTTCAGGATACTGTCAGTCAAAATTCTAATGAAACTTAAGCAGGCATCCTTCATATATTTTTCCATAATTGAATTATCCATTCTAACCTCGAAGAATAACTTTCGTAACAAAGGAGAAAATGGCGCAAGAGTATGGAAAAGTTTGGAAAACACTGCACTGATTTTGTATCATAAACATTGGAATTTTGTAATAATTTTCGATAAACGACTTTAATCGTCCACCTTTAAGCTTTACCCAGAGCTAAGATATGCAAATATTTTGAAAAGGCTTAAATAAGTATTGCTCGAAGTAATCTGGAAAGCGTAATCAGATGAGATGATATGCAGTTGAGAGAAAGGATTATTTTGATATTAGATCCTAAAAACTCGTCAAGTCCTTTGGAGCGCGAAAAATTAAACAAACTCTTGTTTAAATTACTTTTTTAATTTAACTCAGAAAGGAAATAAAATGTATATTAGTTTCCAAAATATTTCGTTTAAATTTTCATTAGGGATTTCCAAGCTGAAACCTAGAAGCAAATTGGAGGAAGGGGATGTACTGTTTCACAATGTTGTTAAATTCTTTTTCTAAAATATAATCAGTTAATTTTAAATGTAGCGGCATTTTAAATGAAGAAAATATTTTTGGCTTCTTGCTAAACATAACATCTATAGTTTAAATTATAGCTTTAAATGTACAGTATTTCTTCGCTTATTATTTGCCGTCTTTTTACTCATTTTATCATCCGAAAATTGAGAAGGAAAAATACTGCGAATAACATAATATATATATATATAACGCAAATCAAAAATGGCATTAAAACCTGCATGCTTTGAAATGAAAAATATCCATCATTTTTTGTCTTATGGGAGTCAAATTTATTGTATTTTTATTCTTTCATAACGATTATAAGACTTTCACAAATATAGGTATACGAACCGGGAGACCGCATAAAAAATTCAGATTCAGCTATTTATCAAAAACAATTTCTTTTTAATCTTGACATTGCGAAAACATTAATATTTTCGTTACTAGTTCTGTAATTGGAAGTATATAACTACGATTAAGAATTGTGAAAATAAAGGCAGGGTGAGGACTTTTAAGTCGGAAAAGGGAGGTGGGTATGTATACATATATGTCTATACACTTTTGAAATTACCAGTTGCAATAAAAAGACAGCTGCACAACTAGATGTTACAGCAGACACATAAACAAAATTTCAACTTTTTACAGCTAATTGTAGGGTTCAACTCTTTAAATCTATAATTCTAACTCCTAACCCCACGAACACTTAACAAGCGAATAATCGCTTAAGTGTGAACAGAACACGTAAGACTTGAGAAGGGTTTAAAACCCTTTATTATTCAGTATATTTACAATCAGTTCCGGCTTGGAACTTTACAATAAAGCCGCCACTCGGGCTTGAACTTAAATACTAATAAATTTAACTAAAACTAGCTTAACTAAAGCTCTTAATGAATATAGCCGAAGCTATCAAAATCTAACTAGTTGGCCCCTAAGTATTAATTAAATCGACGAAGCCTAGCAAGGGCCTAAGATATGGCCGAGCGTAGTAATAGCTAAGAGAGATGTAGCCAGAAGGCGGACGCGCGCTTGTCAGGAAATCAGACTCTCTCTCTTGAAGTCGGTTAAGTCACGACTTAAGTAGTACTCATTCTCATTTGCATTAACTGCGTTTCTGAATTCACATTCTGGCAGGCAATTTTAAGCTGAAATCAGTATAAGATAGGAAATGTACAAAACTTAAAATAACTGTTAGAAAACGTATGATAAACCTTACAGAGTCATGCGAGATGTAAAAGTAGATACGAAAGTAGGTACAGATGTCACAAAGAAATCCATTTTAAATCCATTTTACAATCCGTTTTTGAAAAAAAAGTCTTTTATTCTATCAATACGTACAGATGTCACGCCAAAAGAAGTCAAAATGGATTTGGGAACGTCAAAACGGATATTTCAACTGAACTCTCACAAATGAATTTTATTGCGGTTACAGTACCTTCTTCACTTCGCACGAGGAAGTTAAAAGATAAGTTGCTTGTATTCAACCCAAAGCTGGTGTAACACTGCAAGGCTGGTAATGTGAATTAATGTCTTCGTTAATTGGTACCTAAAGTGAAATAAAATGGCATAAATATCAATAAATATTTCAACTTCTGATAGCTACAGAGGTTGTTCGCACATTTTTAGACAACTTTCATTGTATTTAAAGAAATATTTTACCTAAATGTTTTCTTTTTAAATGCTCTATTTCATAACTCTTATTCTTCGCTAACTTTGTGCACCGTAATTTCCAAGACAATAAGGCCTCTCACAGCATTCGTAAGAAATATTTTA
This sequence comes from Stegodyphus mimosarum, assembly GCA_000611955.2. Lineage (NCBI taxonomy): Eukaryota > Metazoa > Arthropoda > Arachnida > Araneae > Eresidae > Stegodyphus > Stegodyphus mimosarum. The sequence goes on from KK116124.1 coordinate 356,212, forward strand.
TCCTGTTGCTCTTGAACAGCTTTCAAAAGTCTACGGAGGTTGCAGGTCGACGTCTGGACAAAACCACCTTTTAAAAGTCTAAAAGCCCAAAACTACATGCCTTATACATCAAGAGATTCGATACGGGTATGATTGAAGAGTATGATCTTGATACGTATTTCTTCGTTCTGTTATTTACAGGAAATTAACCAGTGGATTTTGAAGTATGGCTACTTGCTTTGCTTTGATGCAGTTCTATTGATGGATGGAACTGTGGGTAAACAGAAGGCATTTTATATTTGAAAACTGGGTTTAAAATATTTTCCTGATAGTATGTAGAGTTGATCCTTACATTCTTCTGCAGTCTCTTTAATTATTAATTTACCATTATACTAAAAACCAGTAACAATCATGAATCCCGTTGAAAAGCTTCTTTTAGATTCATTGAACATTGTTTTAAGATTTTTCTCCCCTTTTATGATAATAAATGGATTTATTTTTATTACAGTCATTTAAATACACGAAAGATTCGTCTGCTGTGACAACATTTTCCCATTTTTTCCGGATAAATGCTGATAAAGAATTCTGCAGCGCGTTCTGCGTTCAGCGACACGTAGTGGAGAAAGACGATGCACAGTATGTTTTACCGCCTTTTTAAAGATTCATATCAGCGTTAATCACTCTGTTTACAGTTGGCACTGAGCATTTTAAAAATTCTACGTTACTTATCATAGCTTTAAATATAAAAAAAATGTGGCTTTCCCAACGCTTTTTAATAACTAGATGCGAATAATTTTCTTCGGAAAGAACTCAAGCATAGCCTTCCATCCATTGCTTCTTTAAAAGGGACATTTTGCATGAAAACAAAATTGTCAACCAGGAGACGATAATTTATATTTCAAAAATATAGCTGCAATTAAAAAAAAGCAATTTCCAAACAGGCAATTGGTTTTCATGGCAAAGTAAAATCGTCTAAAAAATGTGAGAATAGCCTTTGTAGAACGTTTTAACCAGTTTGGAAGTAAAGCACAAAGGAAATGTTTACAAAATCCATAGGACATTTAAATTACCCGATTTCGCAAAACGGCTTCATTAACGAGGAGCAGCGCTATTTGGGAGGCCGCTATCTAGCAACGTTTAGTGATTAATTGCCGACCGGTTGCCATGACACACCTGAAAATGGCGGCCACACAACTTTTCATTTGGAATGCGAATAAGATTGATTCTACTATCATTAACTCCTCCTTTTCTTCCCCTGACCCTCGCTGAAAAGTGGGCCGATTTCAATTTCCGATTCTTGTCCTTGCCCTCTACAAAACATATCATCGCTTAGTGTCTCCTCCGCTGCGTTGTCCTGGTGGGCATTTTTATCTTTCTAACTCTGTAGTGTGGATGGAACATTTTTGTTCTTTCAGGCGTGGAATATACGAATGTGTCAGAGTCAGGTCCGCCGAGCAGAAATAAATGGCCGCATTTTCCAGCGGCGACGGAAAATGTAAGCTTCGAGTCCTCGGTATTTAACTTTGGATTCTTTCAGAATCTTTTTTTTTCTTTTTTTGAAATTTAAAAGTATAACCGATGTGGTCACATTCCCTTTTCCTTTTCTTTTTTTGCCTTTTGCCCTGTTGGAATCACTTCTAGCTGAAGAAATACATTTTGGAGAGGGTGTTAATGTTGTTGTTCTTTTCTGAGGTTCTGGCTGGAATGTGTCCAAATTTTGTCAGCTGTATGGTTTTTCGATGCCCTTCTATTTCCGACACGTGATCGGAATTCCATGGAATAGAAGAGAATCAAATATACTCGAAAAGGGCTTTTTGCTGCAATGAAAGTGAAATTTCTGATACCGCTTGCCAAAGCAAATTTTATCATCGAGTTCTGGGTGGAAAGTTTTAATCAGTAAATGAACATTGCCTGTTTCAGATGATATTTTAAATACTTTACGCGGAACCTCTAATTGTATCACAAGAAAAATACAGAGGTATTAAAAGTTAGAGGAACAAACTTTAAGGAGAGGTAGGTACACCTAGACGACTGGGAATCTCATAGCAGTGCAATCCTAAAGAGAAGGGGCCTTTAGGAGCTGTCGTAATGGATGCGTAATTCACACAAAACTACATTTTTATTCCGATCTTGACGAAATTTTGCACACGTGACATGCGACAACAAGAGGAAGGTCACTGTCTACACAAGATTTCGAAAAACCGTCTCAGTGAGTCCACAATCAAGGCGTTTATATTAAAACAGTACACTTATCTCGCGCACACATCGCACATGTTATGTCCCCGTTGTCGCATCCATGCTATCAGTCGAATTTGTAATTGCTAAGCAAGGAATTCATATTCATTTTTTTGGAAAAAAGTAATAATATTCCTATATATTTTCAATTTTAGAAATCTCGTCATCCATCTTAGTTTCACGTCGCCGTTGTTGCGTTCCCGCTAACAGTTCTCACTAAAAAATGGCGGCATGTTTGTTTACTCTTTAGAAATTTCCAAAACAATGTAGAATTTTTAAATCAGAACTTAAGGGTCAATTTCTTGCGAATATTTCTAAAAAAGCGCAGAAGTAGACCAAACTGGAGGTGATTTTCTAAAACGTCCATTTCCAGAGGAAAAGAAAACATAACCGACAACAAAGTAAGTAGCGGTTCTTACAAAAACCGATCCATGGCGCAGTATTGGCTCTAGACTGTTCTACAGTTTTTATGGGTAAAAAATTCGGACAATGTATCTTGGCCCAAAATAAGAGGGAAAATCCCTGTCTACCTTAGATTTCGAAAACTACCGCCATTTTAAGAAACCTCTTCACTCTGCTTAAAACTGGGGCAATGCCAAGCACTTCAGCTGGTGTTTATTATAAAAATGAAACAATGCGTAAAGTTTTTATGATTCCACGAACTGTAATTTCATTGGGTCCAACTACTAAAATTTCATAAAAATATTTAATGATTTTCCGAATAAACCAAAAGCATGGCTTTTTGTTAAATTACACTAAATTAATCATTGACTCCAGCGCAACGATTCTGCTCTTTATATCCAACAGAAATAATTTACTGAGCTGTGCTGAGTACTGGTGACTGGTGACGAAGGGCGGGGACACCAGATGTCTAACATGAGTAAGCAGGTGTATGTCCCACGCTATCTCCAATCCAATCCAGAGCAACAGCTCCCAGGGCCAACAAGGGAGCCGCCCCGGGAGTTTCTATATGTTAAGCACAAGATCGTGCATAGCTATTGGTTTTTGCGTTGGTACTAGTAGCCTTCGTAGTACAGACTGGCATCTGCAGGATTCACACAGGATTATAAAGCATATACACATATACCATAAACTATACATAACTTACAATATATACATGCAACAAGGACTTACACTACATACATATACATAACACAGAATGTAAGAGTAAACACATAGGAAAAAGAGGACTTAAACAAAAAGTAGTGCTTGTTGTTGCTTTGTCATAACGGCACTGTTATTGTTTATTATACTGCTGTTTTATTTCATGTTTTAAAATTGCCAGGATTAATATTCCTTCTAGTTGCCTTTGCAAACATAACCGGAGTACTGAGTAGGAACAGGGAGCTTACTCAAAACTATGTTGAATGTCATGTGGGTGAAGCTACAACAAAGATAAGAAGAGTTAAATTTACCCTTTATTTCTCGCAGCGTACAGCCGTTCCCGCACTTCGGGATACAGAGAGGAGCACTTATGGTCTAAAGCGTAGGAAATAAGAAATAAACAAACTTAGCTAAATAAGAACTAAGCTTAGATGCTTTACAGAAAGTAGTAACGCGAAGTTTGGCCTTTTAACACTGCGTATGTAATGAGCGGAATACAAAAACTACAAGTCTACGTCTTCAAAATATCAGCAAGAACTAAGTTGGCCTTAAAGGCAGACATGGAAAAAAACGAGAAGCTGGTAAAGCAGCGAGAAGTCCTTCTCTCTCTCTCTCTCTCTCTTTTTTTTTTTTTTTTGACTAAAAGCAGTGTCTTAAGTACTTACACAGTTTGCAACCTCATTTGCATAAACAATTCTACTCGGGCTTATCCTGACCGGAAATGGAAAATAAGAGAGGATAGCAAAGTTTTAAAATAAAATGAACGTTAGTAAAACTTAAAATCCTTACAAAAGTTTTAAGAGTTTTAAAAAATTGTTTACAAGTTCATGCTGAGTACTGCAGTTCATTGCACAATTTCTTTAATATGACAGCTATTTTTAATTATGTTCCGGAAAGAACCAGAAAAATGAAGATAAATATTTTAAAGCATCTTATTTTTCAGTGCGCGAAAGGTGCACGATTTATTGGTTAACAGTTAAACACAAAATATGAGGTGTGAATCAGCTTATTTCTTTCCTTCAGACCATCTCGACTATGTTTATATTATTTTCAATGTGATATTTTATTTTTTCAGTATGTATTGGCCCTACTAACATGAGCTCGAGCATCCACTGTTTTATTTTATTTTGGATTTGTTTTTATTAGGGAGTTGGATGATAAGGGACAAAACGACCATTGTGGACTGTTATGATATGCTTATCTTGGCAGCTCTGGGGACTAGAGATGATTCACTTTACTCTGACTCCAGAAAACGGAGATTTAGTTCTTTTACAGTTCACGTATACCTCTTGGTGGATGCTTGCCAGAAACAGAGATCTGTTATTCATGCAAGAACTGCTTCACTTTACTGAGAGATGAAACGCCTAATTGGCGAACAAAGAACGCAACTGTTGCTGGAAGCGTGCCAGGAATGCTTGATTTCCATTTCAAGAGAGAAAAGAATATTATCCTCCCATGTTCATTTTTATCATTTCCTAATATTTTCAAAAATATTTATTCAGGAATTTCATTGCTAGTTCTGAGTAGGAAGGAGGTTTTACGGACCACAGTTGAAAGAAATCATTTCAGGGAGCTACATTTGATTCAATTTTCCAATCTCAGTCTTTGTTCAATTCTTTCGCTCATTGCCTTATCCCAATCCCACTGCTCCTTAGATGCTTTCCGCTCTTCGCTGTATCTCAATAAAAAAATTCACCTGTCCTTTCTACTTTTTGAGAACTGCAGTGTAAATAACTGAATTCTGAATTCTATTAATGTAAAGTATCCTTCTAATTTCAACACAAATTGCTTTTTCTCAATTATTGTACTCTTCTTCCTCTACTGAAAAACAGCTTTCAAAAGGGAGGGATTAACTTTTCATTTTATTGTTCCCTTGTCACAAAACTATATTTTAATGCCCGCAAACTTGCCTTTGAAACCTTAGAAGATTGCCAATAAAGAGTATTTACATTTTTTTTATTTATTCATCTCTATCTTATTTTAGAAATTTTTCAAGTGTCTCTTAAATAGAGCTTCTCTTAGTAAGAGGTAAATATATTGAAGTCCTTATTCAAAGGGATCGGAATTGTCTACAAGTATCCCTCACAGGAGGTGCTACTGTGTGCGATAATAGTATACATAGTAATAGTATACTTGTAAGGTTTTAGTTAAACTAACAAAGTTTTATTTTAATTTGAATCTTTCTATCCCTTCTCATTTCAACTTCCCGTTAGAATGAGCGCGCGTTTCAGCTTTATGCTAATTTGAAGTGGAGCCAAGTAGTTTAAAATTTAAACGAAAGGTAGAAACCTTTCAGTGTGAGAGATCTTTTAGTCTCACACAACTGTTACTCTATTCGACGTTCGCCTGACTAGCTAGTATTTAAATTCTAAGCTGTAGCGCTTTTACGTGATTACTCATTGAAGTAAATCCAAGTGCGTCAGTATAAGTTAAATCTTTCTACGCACTATTTAGTTTAGAGGCCAACCTCGCGTTATAGCTCTGTGAGCAACGACTATTTAATTTCTATTTAGCTTTTAGTTTAAATTATTTGATTGTTCATTTTAGACCCAAGAGCGGTCTCTACTTTCTGTATATCTCCCGAATTGGGAAGTGGTTGTAAATAATTGTGATTTAATAAAAGAGGATTTTTAATCCCTTTCAAGTGCAGTTGTTCTACCACTTAATCACAGTATTCTGCCACAGAACATAGCTGCATTCAGCTCCCTGTTCCAGATCAGGATTTGAGAAGTTCACGAAGATGTTTTCCAAGAACATGCACCGAACACTCAGTCCTGACATACTGGGATTAAGTTTCGTTGGGAAATATACCCTATTTTCTGTCCCCTAAATTTCACCTAAATCTTTAGCATTTTGTGATCATTTCGGAAATTCAGAGAAACATATTTCAGGAATTGAAAACATTCCAAATACTCACTTCTGTGAGATTACCCAGAAACTTGCAGATACATTAGGTGATTTTGGTGCTGGAGACGTGCAAAATGAATAATGCCCTCAGCGAGACTCGAAACTGGACCACTCGAATAGGCGCCTAATGTGTTACCTTTACACCACGAAGGCGTGCTGAAAGGAGGTAGAAAATACCTTATATATTCGCTCTTTCGACTGGGAATTAGGGGGCCCAACCGTCAAATCCTGGTGGTGAAGAATCACCATCCTCCACATCCTTTAGTTCGGGCGCCATTGTAAAGTTATCAGGTTATGTTAAAGCAAGAGACGTGAGGAATGTGCAATGCCGTAGCCGAGACTCGAATCTGGACCTCTCGAATACGCGTCGAGTGTACCTTTACACACCACGAAGCTATGGTGAAAGGAGCGAGAAAATATTTTATAAACTCTATGGGCACGAAAACATTAGAAAAACAAAATATGCAAAGTTCTAAACAACAAAGTCATTTTCTGCAGATTTCAGACGCTTGCGAGGTTAAGCCTTCAGACTAATTAATAGCCTGTATACTATAATTTTTGGTAACTTGGCTCAGATTCGGTGCAATTATATGCACCATCATCAGACTTCTCGTCTGTAGCAAGACTCCCATCTTAATAGACAGGAGTAGAGCAATGTTTGTAATTACAGTGAAAGCGTGGCAGGCTATTAACCAAAGTAAAGAGCAATTAAAGCAGAAATTTCCCTTCCTTACTTGAATGCTTAAATTAACTATTGCCTGATGTAAGCGCGTGTTTCTAGAAGATTCAGAGCAATGACTTCGAGAAAACTTTGGTTAATTTTGCCCTCACATCGCGGCAAAAGTATCCTCCGAAATGTCGGTAGAGTTGCATTTGCATAATACCGCATTTCTTCGTATATTTTTCAATCTGCCTTTTAGCGCTAGGTTCTGAAAATTTTAAAAATATTCGCGTCATTTTCCACTTCCTCAACGCTTTCAGAAAACGAGCTTCCTAAATTTTAAAATCGATTCGTCCCTGTAAGGATTGTTTTCTTTTTACTGACAAAGACAAATCCTTGCAGACTGACTGCAAAGATCTTGCCGAGCCTTTCCTTTCTAACTGTTGAGCTTTACGTCAGCCTAATACCAGCGTCAGCCTAATACCAGAGCCCAACCATCGCAACGAAGTAAATATGAACAGACGTTTCGTCTACGATTTCGTTGAGTCAACTGCCCATTCACCTTCTGTAAATACACTCACTTCCAAACGTTAAGCACGAAGATGTAAAATGCAAAAAAAATCAACAAATACTGCTTTGATTGACATAAAATTCGGCAGGAAAGTACCATATATATTTATGCATAAAACAAAATCAATAATTATATACAGAAATGAAAACAATATTAAATTTTTGTAAGTTATCAGATAATGACATACCGGAGACTTACACAGAATTATGTATAAAGTGAAAATAAACAGCATAAAATGAAAAAAGGACATTAATAGGGTATGTTGTCAGGACTGAGTGTTCTGTGCATATTCTTGGCAAACATCTTAGTGAACATCGAATAGAATGACCGTGATCTGAGACTAAAAGCTCTCTCACACTGAGAGGTTTCTACCTTTTGCTTAAGTAGAACTTGGCTCCAATTCAAATTAGCATAAAGCTGAAAACGCGCGCTTCTTCTAACGGGAAGTTGAAACATGAGAAGAGATAGAAAGATTTAAATTAAAATAAAACTTTGTTAGTTTAACTAAAACCTTACAATGTGATCCCCCTCACCTGTATACAAAGTTTACATCTTGTGATCATCATTTCAATTAGGTTGTCAACCACCGCAGAATTAAGCAATCGCCATTAATCTTGTAGAGCAGTTTCCAGCTCAATAAGAGTGGCTGGAGGTGGGAAACGTGAAGATACAGCACGGCCGAGAGCATCCCAAAGATTTTCAATGGGATTAAGGTCGGGCGAATATGCTGGCCACGCCATACGCGCAATCCCTTCACTCTCCAGGTAGTCATCGACGATGTCAGCTCTATGGGGACATGCGTTGTCGTCCATTAAAACAAAAGTACGGCCAACTGCTGCAGCGTACAATCTCACAATGGGTTCTAGGACTTCATCTCGATACCGGACAGCTGTCAGAGAACCCCGTTTAAAGATGTGCAGGTCGATGCGGTATTCTAATAAAATCCCTGCCCACACTTTAATGCTTCCGCCTCGGAATGCTTAATGTTCGGATAACTGTCTGTGTTGTTTGGAATTGTTTACATAAACGTGAAATTACAGAATGATGAACGCCGAAGAAAAGAGCAACATCTGTGATCGACTGTCCTGCTTCAATGCACCCCACAGTTCGCCAGCGCTCAGAATCTTCCATTCGTGTTCTGGAAGTCATAGAAACACGTATGTCTTGAAAACAAATTGTACGAAAGTTTTAAACACCTTCTATCAGCACTTACAATCAACTTCTGTAACCCTTCATAAAGCTGGCTTCTTATAAGACTGCCTTTTTTCCATATTTCTTGACATGAAAGCGCGATTGGCCCTTACCTAACATATTTGCATACTTCCATCTACCTCTGCAGCGAACAATTCTGATTGGCTTCCGGAAATTAGCATTTTCCTCACCGTGCTTAACTTTGGGAAGTGAGTGTATTTATGGATGAATCGGGGCCTAAGGAGAGCAGAGACGACAATAAGAAGGGGCGATATTCAAGTTACAGAGAAATAGAAATGAAGATACTTGGTTACACTCTAGGATTGGTATTATAACTCAAATGTAGAGTTTAAGTCTGCAGATCCTACTATAGACAGAGAGCGAGTTTTCGGTGCGTTTCAAGCAATTCTCACAATACAGGAGAATATTTAAATAACCTTTTATTCTAGTCTTATATCGAATATAAAGGCAAATCTTGCGCTTCGGGCAAAATTTCCACCACTTGTTGGATATTTAAATTAAATTTAAACTTCCTGAACCTAGTCTAAAACTACACATTAAAGAGAATAAGCTGGCTCAGATATTGTTCTGGGTCATGAAATTTAAAACAAGGCCTAGCGAGAGTGTTAAAGAAGGAACATCACTTTTAAGCAAAGCTGGAGATAATACTGTTGCAAAATGCCCAGCTGCGATAAGATCGCAAAGCGGGGTTAGGCTTGCCAGAAAGTGGCAAGGAAAGACAGGATCGCCTGATTTGGCGTGATATCTCCCATTTGGCGACATTTGGTTACAAAATTGACGGTATGCTATAGATGGAGCGAGAACATTCTAGAACGAATTCTTACCGATTTTGCCCAGAATGTTCTCGAAGACAGGTCAAAAGCTATAAATACCCTGCCTGTACGCAGAGTAGCAGTTTATCGTGAAGAGAGTATCTTGAGTAGTGTAATAGTAATGACTTAAATTTAGAGATTAGCTTGAGAGCGATCAACCGAGTCGGGAGCTGCAGAGGCGTAGCTAGAATTTTCATCGGCCGAGGCCAACTGAAGATCTTGAACCCCTTTCTGGGTGCCAAGAATGAAAAATATTTCATTCTAAAATTTCGAAATATCAGTTTGGCGCCCCTTAATGCTGCGCCCGGGGACAGATGTCGCTCCTTGCCTTACCCTAGCTACGTCACTGCTTAAGAGCTTTGCCATGAAGCTGTCTTCACTGTGTTGCTTATTGTTTCAGCCTGTTTATCGTAGTTTTTCGACTGTTGTAAACGTGTCTTTGGAACTGTCCTGTGTAATACTGACGAATAAATTGTGTGTTTTGATTCTTCATCAAGTATTATCATCAATCACTCTAAATCCACGAGCCCGTAGTAAGCAAACGTTCTAGCAGCAAGACGCACTCATCTAACGATTCATAAACTCTCAGCTCAAAGACGCACAAAGTTCATTAGCATTCTGATAAGGAATATAGTAAGAAGAAGTTATAGTAAGGACTTAGATCATAATAGCTGGTTAATTCATGTAAGATATCTTACAAGATGTTGTAATGTTAATCTTACCGTAATGTACGTTTCCTTTAAAGAAATACACACAATTGCCAATGAATTAGAAACCTTTGAGATTTTCATTTGAAGGTGTGCTAGGGATGAAATATGCACTTTTTTATGACGTAGGTTACACGTGGTTAGAATTCTGGTGTAAGTAAGAAGTAAGAATGCTTTTCACGATAAAGGAAGTAAAATGAAAAAAAAAGACAGATCTTTTTAATATTTATAAAAGGGCTTATTGCTGGTGCCTTTTTAACAGGTGCCTCGTTTTGGAAGACAGCAAATCTCACTGGGTTCTCAAAAGCAGCCATATCAAAGGTTTTGAAAAGTTTGAATCAGAACCTACAGTCCTTCTCTAGAAGACGCAACTGCAGTTCGAGCACAGTTTTCCAAGAGAATGATCGGCGTCGTCTCCGACGAATTGTACGGCAGAACAGGAACTCTACTGCTCTTCATCTGACACCGATCGTCAACCAAAGCTCTTCCTAACAGATTTCAGCCCGAACCATGCACAGAGAATTTCAGAGGATAAGAATGCCTAGTTGGGTGCCTGTGAGAAAACCATTCGTTTTCTGCCCAACAGGAAAGAATTCGTTTGCAGTGGTGTCGGGAAAGAAGACACTGGACATCTGAGGATTGGAAAAGGGTAATGTGGTCGGTTGAATCACGCTGCACCTTATTTTGCACTGATGGAAGAGGTCGAATTTGGCAAGAACCCCACGAAGCCATGAAGCCATCTTGCCTTACTCGCACTATGCAAGAGTCTGGTAGGAGTATCATGATGTGGAGCATGTTCTGCTGGCATAAAAGTGGTGCTCTGGTGTTCTCCGAATGTAAACAAAGAGCCATGAAATACCTAGATATAATAGCAGGTCAAGTGCACTTTGCATTGTTGCATTTTTACTCTGATGGCTACGAATACTTATGGACGATAATGCAAGTATAGATTATGATGGAAGCGATCAAAATTGGTTCGCTGTACATCAATCTGACTTCCCTGGCCGCCGCATAGCCCGGATCTAAACCCCATAGAAAATGTATTTGACACGTTGGAAAGACCCATCCGGCAGCCCTCTCCATCTAATTTGCAAGATCTAAAAAGCTGCATTGCCAATGCATAGTATTCTCTGGACGTAAATGCACTCCAGAAGCATGTAGACTTGATGCCCAAACGAATCAGAGCAGTTATCCGTGCAAAAGGTGGTCCAATAAAGTATTGATCTTGGGCTTCTAATGCATTGGCCAGTTGTGTGTAATATTTTGCTAGTTTCCTGTAGTTGATCCGTAACAATTCTCCAGTCGTTATACTCTTAATGTAACCGCGTCCTTCGGAAATTAAATTTTTCCCATAATTTTGCTCTCTCGATTTTTTTACGATAAAATTGGTCAAAAAAATTGTGACATGGACATCACATAAGTTCCTTGTACGTCCTATTAAATTATACATATCTTAGCTGCACTTCATTTACACTTATTTCTTCGAATTTCATTAGAGACATATTTCCATTCAATTAATTCAGTTCTCACTTCGTGACAGGGGAAAAATACATAAAACTCAATGCAAATTCGTTAAAAATTGTAAAATACATAAAATCCCTAATACAGTAAAAAAAAGAACATTTTATAATTAAATTAAAGCCCAAACAAACAATTCGGCCAACGGGCACAAAGACCAAATTTTGAGTGCACAGAATTAAGCGTTAACTTTAGTCCCATTGGACAAAAAGACGCTGAAGTTGGTGCACCAACTGACCTTCTCCGGAAGTTAAATTATTCGCAGAATTTTTTACTCTCGATTTTTAAACAATAAAACAAATAACAAATTATGAGTGGACAACAATTGACTTCCTCGTACGTTCTATTAAATTAAGCATATTTTTTACTGCCTGTAATTTGAACTTATTTTCCTCAGATTATTCTAACTTAAGCGACTGATCTCCCAAGGCAAGTTGCAAATGACATCTAAAATTGCAAATTTTAAAATTAAATATCCCGGTCCATTTTTGTCGTACGGAAATCAAGCATCTAATTTTATTTTTGATAACGAGTATATAACTTTCCCAAATATAAGTACAGGAAACGTGAGAACACAATAAACGTTTGATTTTGTTATTTACCCTAAATTAATTTTTTTTTAATTTGACACTGCCAAAACATGCATATTTTCGTCATTTTAAACACTCCTGTAGTATAAAAGGGAGATGATCAACTAAGTGTTACAGCAGTTCCATATGCAACACTTCAACGCTCTGTGGCTAATCATTTTTTAAGTTGAAAGACGCACGTATGTGTTTACAAAAGTCACGAAAAAATCCATTTCACAATCCGCTTTGGGAAAAAGAGTCCTTTATTATATCCTTAAGTAAGGACATTACGCAAAACAATCATCCATGGATTCGGAAAGGGTCAAAATAGATATACCCGTTGAAATCTGTGAACCGAACATTTTTCCAATTGCAATACTTCCTTTACTTCGTACAAGGAAATATGAATGTTTGCCAGTATGGCCTATCGTAAATCACCGTTAAAGCGATGTGATATAATTAGTATAGTCGGAACCATTTAATGTAATCACGTTTGTCCTTAGCTACTTCGATGACATTAGTCAAATGGTAACGATGGAAAAAACAATTTCCTTCAAAACAGCAATGGAGTTTAACTAATCCATATTTTATAAAACTGCCGCCTAAATGGGAAAGTGATTAGTGACTCTGACTGCCATACCGAAGGGCCCGGGTTCGAATCCCGGAGAAGGCGTGGGTGTAAATTGTCTGTCCCTGCATAGGGGATAATGTTGGCAGACTATTAGATGCCTCTGTAATAAAATGATCGCCGCTTCTGGCCTTAAAAATTATGAAACTAACCACAATCTACCTTCAAAACAAGAAGAATGTCACTGGCTACATAAGATTTCTCAAAAACTAGCCCAAGAAGTCCGCATTTTTTGTATACACATATTTTGCGCTAATTTAACGAACTTTTATTAAAAACTCAGAGACTTAGCTTTGCTTTGGTACTCTGCAAAGCGTAAAATATATATATATTTGAAAGTTCTTCAGGAAACTCGCCAGATAAAAATTATGTTGCCATTCGAGAAAACGCAATTATACTAATTTATCTCGAATTTAATAAACAAACTCGGCTATTTAAGAAAAATGTGTTGCCATTTCCCGAATTAAAATATTTTTAAGTGTGTTATCGTTCAGCAAAGAGCAAAATATATAATTTCACGCAATAACACGGGTATTGTTCATTACACGCATTTTCTTTGCTTTTTGAAAGTGAATTTCTAATAGGCGTCACAAATCGTTACTTTAGCTGTGATAAAAATCGTTTGCTCGATCTACACCTCAAGCACGAAAGAAAATAACATGCTTCAAAAACATCACAAGCAAAGGGAAGCAACTTTGGGAGATGTTCAAGTAGGCAGTGCTTAAGCCCGTTCGTCTGAAACAGACGAGCAACGCGAAGCAAGCCTAGAAAAAGTTCGAGTGCACTGCTTGAACCCGATCGTCCGAATTGCACGCTGATTTAAATCTTGGTGCAATCCATTACGATGCTATGATTATAGTCTTAATCCAAGTGTGGTATTTTAAAAAAACGGATAAATTGTGCATGCATTGCAGAGCCTTGAAATTTAAGAACGAAGCGACAGAAATGCGCTGCGCGGGTGGAAAGGTGAAACTGCCAGATGTTAAACTCACCGAACTATTACCAACCTTGGTATCAGGTGACACCAGCCAATCGAAAGATCCAAAATACTCATAAAGAAAATATTTCATAACAGAATTAAAACACAAATACTTTCTTTCCTTTAAGTAGCATAGCAACGCATGCCGGGGAACAGCTAGTTTAGTATAAATAGGACAACAAACAGATGATTAGTTACTTTCGCAGATTGAAAACTTAAATTTGCGTATGAATGCTCAAAAGTTCATAACGTTTCTAGAAGTTATTTCGTTGATGTTGAACCCGTAATCTTAATATTCTGAAGGAACATTTCCCCATTGGAAAAAACATGCCAGTGTAAAATCAGAAATTAGGCAAAAGAAGTAATGTTAATTGATGTTTTCATGCACTTTCTGTTTTGGAAGCAATGAAAGGAAAAGGGAAACTATACACATTTTAATTCCTGAAAGAGAGGGACTTGTGCCTCATCGCCCAAAATATCGATTAAAAATCTATGCCAAACCTAAACTGCGTTTTTTCTTTAATTTTGAATGGTTGATTAAAATCTCTGTAACCGGCCGCACCATATATATATATATAGATAGATAGATAGATTCCCGCTCTGTTACTCCGCTCTCTGATTTCTTTTTTAATTCTTACATATTGATAAAGAGTGTTTTAAAATTTTTTGCTTTAAAAGTGGTTAAATTATGTGGTTCTTAGGTTCCGGTTAAGGTTTTTATGTCTTTAGTTAATCTTCATGTAATAGTTGTAGGATTATGGGTATTGTTCATCACACATTAAACAGTTTAAAAATTTAAGCGGCGTTAGGCCTAACGAAGTCGCTATTTGTTTGCATTTGGAACTCATAGTATAGTAGTGAATGTGATGTCCACATCAGATATTTTTAAATCTATTTTGCCTTATTTATTTACTTTACTACTGTGTAAAAAATATATTCTGTAACATTTTAATCCTATTATCCGAACTGTTTATCACAATAAGCGGAGAATTTTCCATGTTTTTGTAATAGAAACGTCTAGAACTTCGGTAACATTATCCGAATGATAATATTAACCGCGATCGTATTAAGCGGTTGTAAGATTAAAAGTACTGTTAGATTAAAAATACATCAATAAAACAAATGCACACAGTTTTAGGTTCTGAACTCGTGCTAATTAGTTGCATCTAATGAATGTATAAGGGGACGAATTCTTATTTAAATCTAGAACTGCGATTTTCGGATTGAGGACGAAAATGTGTACGTTTGATTTGTAGAAGTTCCCTAAATGTTCTGGAATGCGAAACAGAATATTTTTAAAACTAATATCAAAAGAAGGGGAAAGTGGAATTTTTGGAGGAAAGGGAAACGGGCTGTTTACGCAAAATAAAAACGCAGCGGGAATATTTTTCATTCTGACAACGGATGTCATCGAAATTTGATATCCCTTCGTCAGAAATAGGGAAGGGGGAAAAAAGTTTGCCGGAAAAATTAGCATTATAAATTTCATTTCGGCGAAGTATTAATATTTAAATAATGGCAGCTAGTTATTTCTGGAAATAAATTCCGAATATTGGAATTTCAGAATTAAATGAATATTACGTAAACCTACAAAAACGTTTCTAGAAATTTCCTTTTAGTTGAACAAATACCTGAAACGACATTCTATTTGCACTTCTTCTTAAATTCCTTATTTACGAACATTGAAGCTTTGAATAGTATGGACGTATCGTTGTAATTATGAATGTTCTTGCAAGTGCAGCATTTTCTCGCGTATTCGTCTGCCTCCTCCCCGTTTTTAGCTCCAGATTCTGAAAATTTAAAAAAGCATTTGTGTTAGCTTCCCCTTCCTCGATGCTTTTATAAAAAGAGCTCTCCTAAATTTTAAAACAGATGGGTTCCCGTCTTTTGCTTCCGTCTTACTAGCAAAGACAAATCCCTGCAAACTACTCGCGAAGGTCACGCCGAAGCTTTCCTTTCTGGAAAATGTATACAGCTTAAAAAAACGTTTCGACCCATCACGTTGAAGCAAATGCGAACTTACATTCCGTCTCCGATTCCGCTGAATAGGGTTTATGGATTATTGGAGGCCTAAGGGATAATAGAGATAATAAGGAGAGCGAAAGAGATTCATTTGGCAGGGAAGTAAAATGAGGATATCGTAATGTTAATATTACTGCGTGTTCTTATTGGAATGTTGGATTCTTTTAAAGAAATGATAATGTGACAGTTATCAGCCGTTTATCCACGATTGCCTTTTATTTGTTATGATCGTATTTTAACAGCTTTCTTCGAAAATTCAATAATTTGCATAATTTTTCCCTCTGGAATTTCGGATAATAAAATTGGTAAAAAAATTGATAAAAGATTTCAAGTTAGTAAAAAAAATTATTAAAGTTATAACTAGTTGAACGATAAAATTAGTCTCTTAACGATAAAACTAGTTACAGAAATACCTATGGTTAACGATAATATGTATACTTAAGAATAAATTAGTGAAAAAGTACACGATGTATACATTTTGTTAAATGCGTATAACTGTTCCAATACGTTGTACTGGTGATCCTTTATGTGCTTTGTGCGCATTGAAAAAAAGCCCCAAACTTACCAAATTCAAACAGAATCAGATATATCGTATATGCAAAAAAATAATAATAATAAATAAATAAGGAATGCTGTTTGATTTGTAAGTTTAATTTAATTAAAAATTAATTTTTATATTCATTCTTTCCTGTTATTTGCGTTTCATCCATCAGCCTCTCCTCAATTTAAATTAGATATTTTTTAAATAGCGGGAGAGTGAGTAAATTTAGAGAGGAATGTTTCGCAACGCAATCGAGAAAAGGCTTCCATCTTAAATGGCTCACCTATTAGCTTTGTAATTTTCGGGGAATATTTTCTACTAAATTCTTAAAAGCCGTGAGTAACTGTGAATCACATACGCATATATCAAATTTACTTATGATATTGTACATATTTATGCTATTTAAATTCCAAGACCTCGCAAATACCCATGAATATATTTTGGTACATATAAAATTTGTGCAGAGGGTGTTTACACGTTTTTAGAACAATTTATGGGCCCTTTAATTAATGATTGAAATGTAAAAAGTACTTCTTAAATGTTCGATGTGATAGCCCTTTTCCAGGACTACAAGTCAGCATCGTGATTTACATGATAAAATGGCTTTTTATAAAATTTCTAGAGGTTTTGATTTCCTTTCCTCGTCCTCTACTTTCCAGAGTCCAACTATTATGGTTTAGAAAGAACTCTTTTAAAAAGAGCCAAAGGCATAATACCATAGGCGAAACTTTGCAGGAGAATGTCGAAAAGATATACATGCAATACCTGTATCAGTCTTCATTTTTACAAGGAATGCATAGTGCTTTTTGAAGAAGGATTTGTTGCTTTGTCTTGATGAAATTTCACTTTTTGAGAATCACTGCGATAAAGAAATACAATTTCTTCTGTAAATATTGGACATACAACTTTTATGAGTTCAGTTTAGCATCTTTTATTTTTAATTTTCCGTTGGAAGAGAATCCTGAGACAATCATAAGCCCCTTACTGAAACTTATTTTGCATAGATGGAACCAATTTTCTACATATGCATCTCTTCGTTTTCAATAATAAAATAAAGATGATTTTGCTGCTGTTGTTGTTGTTGCAGTCAATTAGGTACATCCATTCCTCGTCAAGGATCACAATGCATTTCCATTTATCTCCTGCTAAATATTTTCATACACGATTCCATAAATCGTTTTGCGTTGAGCCACGTGTCTCAACAAAAATTGGCAAACATTATGTTTTTAGCTGTAAATCTTGGCTTATTATTTTAATTGTTGTTGCTACAGATGTCTTTAAAGGCTTTGCAATTAATTTCTGCGTCGGTGGATTTTCTCTTTTTACAAAAGATTTAACTTTAGAAACCGTGCGTACCTTTTTTCAGATATTCGTTTGGAATGTAAAGGTAAAGATTGACGATTTTTTCCTTTCCGATTAATAATGTTGCTTAATTTGCACTCAGAAATTTTAATACCATGCATTTCGTAACATATTCCAATTAAAGAACAGGAATATTCGTGTTCGAAAAGTGCAAAAACGTATCCTTCAATCCCGTGTTTGTTTACATAAGACATTTTTAAAGAAGAATTAATTTAAAAGCAGCAGAAGATACTTTGCATTTCATATAATAAGGTTTATCAGTGTTTATTCTAAAACATTTAATGTTTTAGAAATTTTCTATCTAAATCGTTCTAAAAATATGTAGATACTCTGTGTAGAAGTGTAAAGAATAGTTTTACCTCGTGGTTGTCTTTTTGTTTTTTACAATTTTTAATGAAGATTGTCAGGACTACTGTTTCTTCTAGTTAATTCTGCAAGCATAACTGGACTCCTGAATAAGAACAGGGAGCTTACTCAAAGCTATGTTCATGTGTGCGTGGAACAGACAGCGCAAATAAGAAGGGTTAACTTTACCCTTTATTTCTCAGAGCGTACAGGCGCTCCCACATTTCGGGATACAAAGCCCAATACTCTTGAACTAAAACGTAGAAAATAAGAAATAAACTAACTTAACTAAATAAGAACTAAGAGGCTTTACAGAGAATAGCAACGGGAAAATTGGCCCTTTAATACTACGTATGTAGTGAGCAGAATGCAAAGACTACACTACGTCTTCAAATATGATCGAGAACTAAGTTCTGGCCTTAAAGGCAGACATGAAAAGCACACGCGTGGTAAAGACAGCGAAAAATCTCTCTCCCTCTTTTCTTGCCTTTGGCTAAAAGCCATGTCTTAAATACTTCTACAGTTTGCAACCTCATTTGCATAGCGTTTATTACCTATTCGCGTTTATTCTGGCCGGAAATGGAAAATAGGAGAAGATAGCAAAGGTTTAAAATAAATTAAACGTTAGTAAAACTTACAATCCTTACAAGATATTTTGAGTTTTTATGTATTTTTGCCTTGCCGAGAAGTGAGAACTGAACTGACTGAATGAGAAATATATCTCTAACAAAACTCGAGGATATAAATTTAAATGAAGTGCAGCAAAAAAAATATGTACGTATTTAACAGGTCATACAGGAAAGTCATGAGGAGCTCCAGTCAGATATTTATTAATTAATCGCAAATTCACTTCAACTTTTCTTTCAGTTTAAAGTATAAAATACGTTTCCACCGATGGAAACCAGGACACCACACCAACAAGTGGTCCGTTTTAATCCTTTCTCAGAGAACGAAAAAAGAAAAGCAATGAAACTGGTTAAATGATGAGTTTCGAAATCGCTAAATGAATAAGTAATGAAACTCCATTAATTCGAAATTCCTGAAACGAGTAAGATCTCGAATATCTATCTACCTGACCTGATGTATGTGTGGAAAAGAAGACACGGGAGGGTTGGCGTTAAAGTGACAGAACATACAGAAAATCCCACTATAGGTACTGATAAGAAACGAAAGATGAAGTGTTTGCAGCTAGAGGAGCATTAACAAAGATTTATGACTAGGAGCTATTGTTGTTGCATTTCTGCAGGAAGAACGACGTCTATCTCGTACAGCCCTTGCCGAAATTTATTCTGCTGTTTGAATGAAATGTAGCAAATGTCGATCTTTGATAATTGCGTTATTCAAATATTTCTAACGGTTGGAGTTTGCTCGTAATATTATCAAGCAAGAGGTAAAAATTTTGTTATGAAATATTTTGTCGATGAATTTCCAAAGAGTTTTAATTCGCTTTATGTTTTTACTTCGTTGTACGAAGTAAAAAGGAAGTACTGTAATCGCGAAAAATTTCGGGTATCATATTTCAACAAAAATATGTATTTTGACCACTATCGAATGCAATTTAACGACGTTTTTGAGTGACATTCGTACGTAAGAACAAAATAAAGGACTAAAAAAAAAAGAATAGGAAACTGATTTAAAATATATTCTGAAGAGATTTTTTCGTGGCGTCTGTACGTACGTACGTATGTATGTATGTATCTCGTATAACTCAAAAACGAGTAGGCTCAGAACGTTGAAATTTTGCATATAGGACTGCTATAACGTGTAGATGTGCACCTCCTATTTTGGTTGCAATCGGCCTCACCAAAATTATATAAATTTATGTATGTATAATACCCACTCTGTTACTCGGCTCAGTGAGCTCAGTTTTTTTTATCCTTATTTGTTGGTAAATTGTGCATTTTGGCTTTAAAAATGATCGAATTATATTATTCTTATCTTCCGGTTAAGGTTTTTATGCCTTTAGTAAATATGCATGCAAGATTTGTAGAATTATCAACAATTTTAAAGTTGTTTAAGTGCGCCTAAGCCTAATCGTTTTTTTCATGGTGGACGTATTTGTTTACATTTGAAACTTAGGAGAATAGTGGATTTGTTGCCAATCTAGAGCTAAGCTTCGCAACATCAAAGATAACGCCTTCTTTTATTATTGCGAATTAAATCATGCCTAATCGACTCCGGAATTAATTCGAGGGAAAAGTGTTTAAGATTTACTTCGTAATTTTTAATATAGATATTTTGAGTTTTTATGTATTTTTGCCTTGTCGCGAAGTGAGAACTGAACTAATTAAATGAGAAATACTGAATCGTCTGCGAAAAACTGTTTCTTTCTGTCTTTCTTTCTTTTTTTTTTCGTTTGTTTAATTTCTTTTACATATCGTTTTAGATTTATTATAATATTTGAATAGAACATGTGACAACGATTAGGTAATTCTCCAGATGATATGCGGAATTTCTTGCATTCTTGATGAGTTAAGAAAAGAATGAGATATAACGCTGTTAAGTGTTACGAAAAATTCGGCGGTTGCGCCCGTATGTAAGCTTTCCGGCATAGCACTAGAGTTGCCATAAAATAATGTATGGTAGGGTTGCCATATTGGCGACTTTATAGCCCATTTGGCGACCAAATTGGTGATATCCCATGGTCCAATCGGGAAGCTTCTAGAATAACTTCCTGTCGAGATATTTCTCGAAACGTGTGGAACTTAAAGAAAAGCTATATAAACCCTTGCGTTTCTGAGAGCCAGTTAGTTGCGAGATTGTGAATTGTTGCAAGCAGAGTGTGATTAAGTGTGAGGTTGTGAGAATAGCTGCTCACTGCGAGTGCTAAGCTACGCGAGAGTTCTGTGAACGGAAAGCGATCGAGATAGTGCTTTGCCGTGAAGCTACCTTTACAGTGTAGCTTGACAGTGTATTGGTGATTGTTCTACGGTGTTTATTATAAGTTTAGTGTTGCCGTGAAGCTACCTTTACAGTTACAGCCTGAAGCTGTGTTGCTGATTGTTTCAGCGTATTTATTGTAGATTTTCGACGCTTTTAAAGGTGATTTTGGAACTGTGCTGTAAATAGTGATTCCTGTAAATAAATTGTGCTTTTTATTGTTCTGCATCGTGTTTTCATCGGATACTCTCAAATCCACGAACCCGTAAAACGCAACATAAGCTAGCTCCAGAGTGTCGCTGTGGTAAACAAATATAGTGAATTTTAAAGAGTTTATTTATTCTATTGCGGTTTATCCGCTATCGATGAAGTAGATTTCATTCACTGCAATAAGTTTAACTGAAATGCAAAATGCGTATAATTTAATTTTAAATAATTTAATATTTTGTACAAGGAAGTCATGTGGTGTATACATCAGATTTTTTATATTTATCTTCAGCTGATTTACTGTATATTCCGCTGTATAAAGCTCACTTTTAATACAAAAAATAAGATCGAAATTTAGGGAGTGCATGTTATACTTCGCATATAAAAAGGATAGACTGAAAAAAAAGGAAAATATGAGCATACAAAAATTAGATTTTTGCCTGTACCTAAACGTTGTTTGTTTAAAAGAAATGATATTCTTTATCATAATCTCTTCATATGAGTCACGTTATAGCTTCAGACACATCATCGAGTTTTGTTCCATCTTCCCTTTCACTGTTTTTTCTATCTGTAAATAAATAACCATTTTCCATTTCATCTAGATCAGTGATTTTCAGCCGGTGGTACGCATACCACTGGTAAGAGACAAATAGGTGGTACGCAAAGAAAAAAAGTATTTTTAAGTATTAAATTCAAACACCTCGTAAAGAAAAAGAACAACTGATAGAAGTTTTCTGTGACTAAACTCTCTAACTGAATATTTCAAAAATAACAAACATACTTGTTAACTTTTGGTTGAACGAAGGAAAGAATTTAAAGCTATTTCTAATAAAGTTATTAAATTTTTATTGCCAATATGCACAACCTATTTGTTCGAACAAGAATTTTCTTTCATGTTATATTTGAAAAATAAATACAGAACAAAATTTTAAAAAAAATCTGAAAGGATTCAGATTTTAGATTACGTCCAAAGGGATCTTGCTTAATAATATGATAACTTGCCGAACGAAACAAACATTAAACTAAACCCAATACGAACACAAAAACCAACCCAATATAGTTCCAATAGTGAACCCAATACAATTCCATTAATCCATCCAGTACAGACACAATAACCAACACAGTACAATTCCAAAAATTCTAATAGCCAACCCAATGCAGCTTCAGTTACCAACAAAGAAACATAAGCACTAAATTGTAAAGTGAATCGGACATTTTTGTGAAACGACGCAAAACGCCCAAACGAAAGTAATAGTCCTTCGAGACTACATCCCTTTGGACTAAAAAGTGTATCCTAATTTACGTTTAAAACTAAGTGAAATTAGACCAGGCATAACAAATTGATCTGTCTTAAACGGGCCCAAAATTTACATTAAAATTTAGAATTAAAGTATTATAACTTAAATCTTGATAATTAAAATGGTAACAAATTTTTAATGTAATATTTTTATGTGTGCATATTTAATACAAATAGCCAACAGGTTGTACAAATGGCAAAATATATTTTTTTAATATTTCTATTTCTATTGAAAAATTGTTATTGTTGAAAAATAATCGTTGTAAAATGTAGTGGTGGTAGTTTTTCAATTTTTGTTTAGATGGTTCGCGTTAGTCAAAAGTTTAAGAATCGCTGTTCTAGATTATTACATTATCCTCACACACGTTATTTCTAGACTGACACGACGCGTCTGGCCTCCGTTTCCTTCCTTACCTTACTTCTACGATGCCCACTTCTTACGATGCTAACTTCTAAATCACAGCTTCAAATGGTTACGGAAAGAGAAAATATCTAACTGCTAATTCCTTGAATTCGTTCGGATCGAAAGGGTGTTCTTACCTCAATGTCCCCTTTTTATTGTAAGTCTGGAATAGCATTCTTATGCTCATCTGCATTGAATACAACGCACCCTCTTTGCATAACAATTTAGTCCCTCAAGCATTTCCTCCAACACATATTCCCCCATCCTCGTAGCTTAGTCAATTCACTATACCATTGTTGGAAAGCCTGGGAAAACATTTCGAATGAATGTATTAAAAAAATAAGAGTTTATGGTCGAAAAATCGTTTATGAGTTTATCGTTAAAAATCGTTGAATTTAAATTGTTTACGTATCTTTCATGTTTCTTCGTAAAGAAAAGAGTGCCTGTTATACGGTAAATACACCTAAAAACTAAGTAATATAATTTGAAAAAGTAGATGCTCGTTATACAGCGGTACGAGTTATACGCCTTAATATACGATATTTGCTTACTTTTTTTTAGCTATTTTTAACTTACTTTGCAGCTGTAGAGAATTTTATGTTAATTAATCAGTTATTTATAATTTCATTCTTTACTATAATTTCTCCTTTCCTTATTCCTCACCAGAATGCAAAAGAATAAGCGGTATTTAAATTAAGGTTTTTGAGATTTTATGACAGGTTAACCAAAAGCTTACACGGGCTTGTCATATTAAGCACGTTATAGGAAAAGCTTTTGATTGCCAACAAACTTTCTATATTCCTAGGAAATTACTCTGGACTCTCTCAACAAAAAGAGGAGGATATACCTGTTACTGTTATGCTAATTTGAAATCTGGAGAATGTCGACATTTTCTGGTGAATGTCAACCCTTTTATTAATTACCCTTTTATTAAACCACTATTTACAGCCACTTCCCAACTTGGAAGGGATAACAGAAAATAATGACTGCACTTGGGTCTAAACTGAACAATCAAATAATTTAAAATAAAGTGAGTAGAAATTAAGTAGTTGCTGCTCTCGGAGCTTTAAACGCGAGGTTGGCCTCTATTCTAAACTATCAAGGTGCGTAGCAAGATTTGGCTAATACAAACGAACTTTGATTACTTCAATAAGTATTAGAGTAACAGCGCTAAGGCTTAGAATTTAAATACTAGCTAGTCAGATGGACTTCGAACAGAGCTGAAGTGATCTGAGACTAAAAGCTCTCTCGCACACTGAGAAGTTCCTCGCTAACCTTTAAATACAAAACTTGGCTCCACTTCAATTAGCATAAAGCTGAATCGCGCGCTCATTCTAACGAGAACTTGAAATAAGAGTTCACAGGAAAGAGAAATTAACCTTGTAAGATTTTAGTTAAACTAACAAAGTTTTATTTTAATTTAAATCTTTCTATCTCTTCTCATGTTTCAACTTCCCATCAGAAGAAGCACGCGTTTTCAGCGTTATGCTAATTTGAAGTGGAGCCAAGTGCTATTTAAGCAATAGGTAGAAACCTCTCAGTGTGAGAGAGCTTTTAGTCTCAAATCACGGTCATTCTATTCGACGTTCGCCTGACCAGCTAGCAGTTAAATTCTAAGCCATAGTGCTTGCTACGGGATTGCTTATTGAAATAAAACCAAGTGCGCTAGTATTAGTAAATCTTGCTACGCACCATTTAGTTAGAGACCAACTCCGCGTATAGCTCTGTGAGCAAAGAGTAATTTAATTTCTAATTAGCTTTAGTTTAAATTTATCTGATTGTTCATTTTAGACCTAAGTGTGGTCTTTACTTTCTGTATCCCTCCCGAGTTGGGAAGTGGTTGTAAATAATATTGATTTAATAAAAGAGGATTTTAAATCCCTTTCAAGTGCAGTTATTCTACCACTTAATCACAGTATTCTACTACGGAACATAGCTGCATTCAGCTCCCTGTTCCAGATCAGGACTTTAAGCTGTTACTTTAAGATGTTTGCCAAGAATATGCACCGAACACTCAGTCCTGACAAAGGTAATAAAATTAGTAAAAATCCCCTTACAATATTCACAAATCTTCAAAACCTTCTCAGCGGTAAGCGTCAAATTAAGAAAGAAAAATAAGTCAAAGCTGTATAAAATTAAATCATTGCTGTATGAAATCCAAATATTGGCAATGATAAATTTTACGAGAATTTAATACATGATTACGTTTACTTAAACCGCTTTCTTCGGAAACTAAAGGAACTCGCATAATTTTTCTCTCTCGGTTTTCTACGATAAAATTAGTAAAAAAAAAAAAAAACGGATTCGAAGGAATACGATACGTATATTTTGCATTTCTCTTCGACCTAAAAGCAGATAAAGGAGCGGGTGGAAGCATCCCTCCAAGGTGGCAATGCCCTCGTTTGGCATCTCACTCTCTTTCCATCGAGCTGAAGCTAGCCGACTTCTAATTCTCGAGTCTTGCTCAGATTGATCGGAGAGAAAAATTAAAATAAATTGCGGTGAGCCAATATCGTGAGGACTATTGACGGGCTCTGAAAAGCTCCGAGGAATTCCTCTATTCATGAATTATTCCCGGATTCGTTCACGCTCCGGTTCTCTTTCGTTTAGGATAAATCAAATCCGCTAACCGGGAAATATTTGTACGGCTCCGACATTCCGCAATTTCCATGCCTTCCTTATTAAACTGTCTTCGTCTGAATAACTCAACGATTATTCGCTCGGATGGATAATCCGATGAATAGGCCTTGATTGATTTGCATAATTCCGAGTAAAAAGCGAAAATGAGCTGAAAGAAAATAATTAGGGGATAAAATCTTGGAAGAATCGTATACCTCTCTCTGTAGTGCTATCTCAATGATTTAATGGTTAGGGTACATTGCTGAGCTATCAGCTTATTTTCTTCAGGCGAAGTGTTATTATATCCGGTTTTCGTTCTACTTTTATCTGAATAAAATAGAATTCAGTGGGACAATGGAATCGTGGTGATTAGTCAATTATAATGGGATAATAATGATGTGATAATTGTAATAATAATATTGTGATATCTAATCATGACATGCAGTAATAATGTGTTACTCAGTGTGATCGCGTTTGTCCACGGCTATTTCGATAACATTAAGCGATGAGAAAACAAATGTCTTTCAAAATAGCAATGGAATTTAGCAAATGTTTAACATATATACGACAAAAACATATAAATAAGCAATTTTATACCATTTTAACTAGGCAAAGGCAAAAACTTCTTTCTGAACTGTTCACATGCTTTTATTCCAAAGGCTCATTTATAAAGGATTGCTAACATTTCTGGAAGTTATTGGACTGATGGTAAAACTTATAAGGTATATCTCCCACATTCTTAGCGTGCCTTCGTGGTGTAATAGTCAGCACACTGAGCCGGAATTTCAGAGGTCCGCGGTTCGATCCCCGGCGAAGGCAGTGAATATTTTTCATGTCTCCTGCTTCGAAATAAACCTAATGTCTCTACAAACTTTAATCTGAATATTATTAACTATTTATTGTCTAGTATTTAAATTATTAGCAATTAATTATCTAACTCTATAAGGTATTTCTCCCGCCTTCTTCGCATGCCTTCGTGGTGTAGTGGTCTGCATGCTCGACGCGTAACCGAGAGGTCCGTGGTTCGATTCCCGGAGAAGTCATTGCTCATTTTTCATGTCTCTTGCTTTGAAATAACCTAATGTCTCTACACTGGCGCCCGAACTAAAAAGGTGGTGAATGATGATTCTCCACCACCGCGATTTGGCGATTGGGTCACCAAAACCCCAGTCGCCCTTTAAAAGGGGGAGTATATAAGGTATTTCTCCCGCCTTCTTTGCATCCCTTCGTGGTGTAGTGGTCTGAATGCTCGACGCGTAACCGAGAGGTCCGTGGTTCGATTCCCGGCGAAGGCGTTGCTCATTTTTCATGTCTCCTGCTTTGAAATAACCTAATGTCTCTACAACTCTTAACGTTTTCAAACCATTTAATGTCTAATAATTCTAAAACAACAAATTATTAATTGTCTTCTGATTAAACTATTAACCGATAATAGTTTTTACTATAACAGTTAACTGTTTGACTATTAACTGTTAGCAAACTATAAATTAATTATTATATAACTATTAACTGCCTTAAAAGTATTAATTATATAATGATTAACAAGGAAGTCTTAAGATTTCTTGAGGCCCTGGGCCCCTATGCAAAAATAGGCCCCACCTGCCTCCCTTTTCTTTCATTAAATTGTAAGGTATTTCTCCAACCTTCTTAGTATGCCGTCCTGGTGTAGTGGCCAGCACGCTGGGCGCAAATTCTAGAGGTCCGTGGTTCGAGTCCCGGCGAGAGTATTGCTCATTTTTCACGAGTTCTGCTTCTAAATAATCTAATGT
The DNA here is from genome assembly GCA_000611955.2 of Stegodyphus mimosarum. Classification (NCBI taxonomy): domain Eukaryota; kingdom Metazoa; phylum Arthropoda; class Arachnida; order Araneae; family Eresidae; genus Stegodyphus; species Stegodyphus mimosarum. Next base: position 383,539 of record KK116124.1, read on the forward strand.
CTCTAGAGTGGCGCTCGAACTAAAAGTGGTGAATGATGATTCTTCGCCACCAGGATTTAGGGATTAGGTTCCCTAAACCCCAGTCGCCCTTTAAAAGGGGGAGTATATAAATTATTTCTCCCGCCTTCTTAGTATGCCTTCGGGATGTAGTAGTCAGCGCACTCGACCCGTATTCGAGAGGTCCGTGGTTCGAATCCCGGCGAGGGCTTTGCTCATTTTTCACTTTGTCCAGCTTTCAAAATAACCTAATGCCTCTACAAAATGTAAGGTTTAATAAAAGCAATCCGTAATAAAATGAAGTTTTATTACAGAAATTCGTTTTCTACATTTTAAATTATTCAAAGGAGATTGATTCATACGATTTCTCAATTCATTTTTGACCAGTTGAAAATGATTGGTTACCACTCGCATTTGTAATCATCATCGACAAGAAAATTCTCATTGCTATTCCAGTATTCCGGAACCCTGTGAATCTCCTTATCCAACAAACTGTTTTTCATCGCCATCAGCATTTGTAAAATTATGTTTCTTATCAATCTTCCTTCTTTCCATGTCTTTTCTTTGTTTTTCTTCCGTTTTTCGCCATCAATGATTAGATAAGACTTGAAACGTTGACAATCCAAATTCAGTTATACCTATGCAAATCTTTATGATAAAATTTCGATATTTTCTCGCACGCTATTTTAATTTCGCTCTCATCCAAATTAGGAATATTTTCAAAAATCCAAATGGTTCGAATACCTCCTCGTACTTTTAACTGCGCTTTTTGACTGTGGTTGCCTTCCAAAGTTACGTCTGTTTCTTCATATTTTTTAAGGAAAGTTAACCCAGCAACTGCGTTGTCTTACACGCTTGTGAACACTTTGATACTCTTTTATATAGACTATTTCCCTTGAATTTTGCCTCACAAAAATCAAAATCTGTTTTGGTTTTTATATATGTCAGTAAAGATTTTAACAGTTTCATCGCTTTCGACAAATCCATATTTTTACTCTGTACGAATACATTCACTTTGTCAATACGAATCAAAGTGCCATTCCAAAAGATAGTTGAAAAGTAGTTTCCGATTCATTCATCTTGTTTTTCAAGTTTTTAACAGAAAGTCGAGCATCCGCTGCCTGTGATTCATTATTAATTAAACAAATAAAGGCTTGTGACAATTTCCGTATATCCTTCGCGTAAAGCTTTGCATCCGCGCGTGCAGACGAACGTGTTTTTGATAAGCTTTTCAATACAGTTGTATTTTTATCAGAATTCAAAATTAAAATCAGTTTATCCCAACGAGGGTTGAGGATGAGAAAAAATTGTAGAGACTCGAAGTAAATCTTTACATTAGAGTTAAATTCTACTGCTTGAACGCCAAAGAATGTCTTGAACATGGTACGTATAGAGAGTATTTGTTTTTTTCTTGAAGCCGGGCTTGCGTAGGCTTAACAACAATACAGAATATTTTCCAGACATAAATGAGGCATTGTCGTATGACTGACCTCTATAATCACTGAGTGAAATGTTGTTATTTTTCAAAAATGAAACCACAACATCCGTCAGATAATCTGAAGTATATCCATAAATATAAATAAGCTGCAAAAAATCTCTCAATTCATGCACCATTTTGGACATATCGTATAATAAGCGCTACTTGATCGGCATGAGTGACACCTGGGATAGAATCAACAAAGACACAGTAATACTTTGCTTTCTGTATTTCAGTGACGATTGTTGCAAGGCCTTTTGACGTCATGACTTCTATGAATTCTTTACGAATTGTAGCAGATAGATAAAAGGGATTGCCTTTTCCAGAATTGCTGTACTTTTTGATATGCCCATCCGAAAACGGATCAAACTTACTTAAAGGTTCCGAAATACCTAAATAATTTCCGTTTTTCACTGAACCAATAGTTTCATTTTCTCCTCTGAGAACTTTTTAACATCGATTATTCTCTTTAGCACGTCTTTCCAGTAATGAAGTTCTTCATTGAATTGTATGATAAGTTGGCTATTTACAGAACTAGATAGCTGTTCATCTTTCTGTTCAACTAGATAAGTGTTCTTGTTCTGATAACTGTTCATGGTTTTCATGTTGTGAAGTAGCCTATTTGCATGCTTCCAGTCATTGAACCAGCTAGTATTGAATGTATAATTGGTAGAGGAAAACAATTTGCATAGGAAATAGTATACTTTTGTATGAAATTATATATTACATAGGGAAAATACATTGCATAGAAAACAGTATACTCCTTCTGACGGAGAAAGTATTAGCCATTCGCGGTGTACAACCTCACTGTTACTTTCAAAACTTCAGTTTTTACCTGGACGTTAAGCAATAGCTTCCCGACGCATTCACAAACTTTCCCTTGTGCGGCAACGATTTCTGTGCTACAATTTTTAAACAATCTTATCCTTCGGAAATTTTTATAGTAGAATTTTTGGGTTAAAAGATTTCTTTGCACGCAGGTGTCCACTAGTGCTTCTACGGATAAGTCGTTCAAAAGAACCTGGATAACGGGTAGTTGGGAATTCTTGACTATGGTATTTACATACAACTTAGAGGAATTTTGCGATGCACAGGGGGTCTGGACCCTCACTCTCTCAGACCCATCTATTCGTTTAAAGTCTTCTTTCCTGATCTAGGTGAGCTGGCCGTCTTTGGCTTTGCCGTTTTCATTCTTGTTCTTTGACGGCGTGGTTAGAAAACGTTTTCCTCCGCTGTATTTGTTTCTTTCTGCGGCCGGCTGTCGGGAGAACTGCTGATAGTAACCTTGGGTAGGAAATCTCGAATTTTCCGCTATCCCTCGATTCTGAAACTTTACGGCTAATTCGAATAGCTCTTGCAGCGTTCGTGGGTTCCTCAGCTCCACGAAATCTTGTACTGCGGGTAATAATCTTGGTAATTTAATCTCAATAACTTCGCTGTCGAACTTTCTTCCATATAGCATGTTCACTAGTTTGACTTTACGCAGGATAAACTCGGTAAGATGCTCAACTTTCCGTTGGTAAAAGCTGTACAGTTCGGCTTCAAGTTTGGCACGATCTTCCACAATCGGGAAGGCCTTTAGGAGTTCCGCTTTGAAATTTTCAAAATTGTACGTTAGGCTTCCGACTTCCCTGAGTAAGAATTTTCCAATTCCTTTCCACCAAGACTCCGCCTGTCCTCGGAGAACACTCGATGCAATGGCTACTTTTTGTCTTTCGGTTACCGGATACAAGTGCATCTCAAGGAATTACAGGAATGAAGAGACGGAGTTTTAACCGTCGAACACCATTGCTGGTTCAATTGCTGCTCTCAAAGTCTCTATTAAAATGCCAAATTCATCCAATGGGTTTGTCACATCGGGTCTACGATTTCTGCTTCTTGTAACCATGATTGTCCGTCCTGATTATTTGCCATTGGATCCGAGTAGAATGTTCGGGCGCCAGATGTACAGTTCTACTGTCTAACGCTTGTGTGAAATCTGGAAAATATCTACTGCACAGAAGAAGGGTTAAAACTACCCTTCATTACACTCTTTAACTTATTTACAATGCGTCAACTCAACGCTAACAAACTACGCCTCTGCTTGGGCGGTAACTGAAACAGTAGAATCAGAACTCAAGAATTCAAGATATTCACAAGTAGTAGAATTAAACTACAGGGCTCACAATCCTGTATCCTACAGCGCGTAGATGACTTTAGTGGCAGAAAGATAATAGCTGTTAAGTCGCGTCTAACCAGCAATAAATGCTAAGCCGAAGCTTGCGTTACAAACACGCACAGAGTTTTCCCAGACTCTCTGTAACTTTCCACTAGAACTCGATATTTAAACTTTTTCTCCCATTGGTAGAATTTGCATTCCTTACGCGCGCTACCAAACTTAAATATTCTGGCACTGACACATAGGAGAATGAAGGCTTATAGGAAAGAGCTTCGAATTAAATTTTAACTGGTTATTTAAAATAAATATAAATCCTTACAAGATAAATTAAAGTTAATAATTCTAATCATTACATAATTAATAGTTACTATTTATAGTTAGATAAATAATAATTAATAGTTTTAATCAGTAGATGATCAATAGTTGTTACTTACACTTAGAACAATAATAATTAATAGTTTTAATCATTATAAATTAATAGTTTGTAATTTTGACGACCGTGTATTTGTTTGTTAGCTTGTTACATTTGTTTGTCACGGCTATTTTGATAACATTAAGCGTGTCAGGACTGAGTGTTCTATGCATACTTTTGGCGAACATATTCGTGAAGTAGTTAAAGTCCTGATCTTGAACAGGGAGCTGAATGCAGCTATGTTCTGTGGTAGAATACTGTGGTTAAGTGGTAGAATAACTGCACGTAAGAAGGATTTAAAATGCCCTTTTATTAAACCACTATTATTTACAGCCACTTCCCAACTCGGGAGGGATAACAGAAAATAATGACCGCACTTGGATCTAACTTGAACAATCAAATAATTTAAAATAAAGTTAAATAGAAATTAAGTAGTCGTTGCTCACAGAGCTATGAACGCGAGGTTGGCCTCTATGCTAAACGATCAGTGGTGCGTAGCAAGATTTAGCTAATACTAACGCACTTAGATTATTTCAATAAGTAATAGCGTAACAGCGCTAAGGCTTAGAATTTAAATACTAGCTAGTCAGGTGGACGTCGAACCGAGCCGCAGTGATCTGAGACTAAAAGCTCTCTCACACCGAAAAGTTCCTCGCTAACCTTTAAATACCAAAACTGGCTCCACTTCAAATTAGCATACAGCTGAAACGCGCGCTCATTCTAACGGGAAGTTGAAATAAGAACTTACAGGAAAGAAGAAATTAACATAAAACTTTGTTAGTTTAAACTAAAACCTTACAAGCGATAAAAAATATCCTTCTAAACAGCAACAAAATTACACCATTTGTATCAAATTCACCAGTTTCATTATTTTCTTCTTCAGAAAGTTTGTTTCATTGTTGTCTCTGCTGCTCCTTGGGCCTCAGATCGTGTATACATAATTTGAGAAGACTCGTCGAAATCGTCGACTGAATGTCCGTTCGTGTTTGCATCGTTTTGATGGGTCGGTTCTGGTATTCAGCATGTGGTATGAAGCTCATTATTTAGAAAGGAAAGGTTCGTTGGGACTTTCGTAGGTAGGTTGCGAGGATAAGAATCCATTTTAAAATTTGGAGGAGCTCGTTCTCCGAAAGTATTGAAGGAGAAAATAACAGGAATATTTTTTAAATTCTAAGAACCTGACACTAAAATGGTAAGAGGAAGGAAGATATGCGAAGAAATACGGTATTAGCATCACAAAAACAGTTAATGGAGATATTAACTAACTCGTTCTATCACTGACATTTAATCCATATTCTAATGCGTTTCTGCTAGTTGTGCAATATCCGAAACATTTTTAGGAATTAAATAAACGTTCTGAACAAACTTCCTTTACGAGCGAGGAGCAAAAATTTTTAATACCCCCTGCCGGCACTACTTACATCAAGCAACTACTATAACTAATGCTCCTACCATTAGATAACTTCTTTGCAGTCTTGTTTGCTTAAGTAACTCGAATTAAGAATAGAGCACTCTGCTGTCTTAATTAACCTAGGGGGCCGATCACTTAGCGTGGGAAAGGGGTAGTTGTTTTGTTATTAACGAAATTCCCAAAGTACGTCATTCACTTAATGCTATGGGCCATTTAGTACAGGTTGCGCTTCCAGATCCATTTTTCTTGCTTAGCGCTGCCGAGGAAAAAATAACCTGCCCAATTATTTTTTTAACATTATTATGCTTTCGCATAATGAGATGCGTTGTTTATGCATGAAGGTTAGTATAAAAAATGTTGAGCAAGTATCCTTGTGGGACAGCTCCGCTTATTTATTCCACTTTAGTGGGGTATTGTTGCCAGATTTGCAAATGAGAAGAACAAATCCAGGGGTTGCTTAGATAAATGAGCGTCATATAATTCAAAATTTTAATTAATTCTTTAAATCTCCTTTTTTAATTAGGAGATTTTTCTCGTATTGGCTTTCTGAAAAAGCTCTTTTTCTTTGTGCCTAAAATGTTATACGTTTTAATTAACCGCAGCATTTATTTCTTTTAAATATCATTAATCTAAAGCAGGTGGCTTCTTAGGGGCGTTCTTCGTAAATTGTAATAATGTAACTCCTAGAAAATGTTTTTAAATTTGTTTTCGCCCTCACGCAGCGAGGTAATTTGGGGCAACACAACACACCAGATGCAATATTTTGACTTTCTTCGCACAACATTAAAAAAAAGAGCTTCGAAGTTGTATATATTGCAGTTTAATTGGAAACAAAAATAAAAAAAATAAAATAAATAAATAAATAAAATAAATAAAATCTGAAAGCTTTCAGATTTTTATTACGCCCAAAGGGGCGTTTTTTTAAATGCATTTTGCGTTACCTTTATTTATTAAATTTCATGATCTTCGCAGTTAAAGCATAAAATTCAATTCAACAACAATATGACAAAATAATTTAAAAAGAACATATCTTAAGAATTTCTGATACACAGTCTCGCGCGCTGGAGATAAAAATGTTTTCTTTTCGTATGGTGTTGTCATTGCTCGCAGCGAAATCGTTGAGTTTGTTAATCAAAAATTCGTTAAAGTTTTACAAAATATGAAATATATAATAAAATAAATTCCAGATTCCAAACTTGGACTTCCAGATACGCATATTCGAGTAAAGGTCTACGTTATTAAAAATTTGATGTCTCTAGGTACCGTTGTTTTTTCATGGTGCGAAAAACATACATGCATTCATGCAGATTCTTCATTATTTAATTTCTTTAAATATAACGCAGGGCTCTAATATTGGTGGCAAGAGTTTGAAAAGTGAAACGCCGTTTATAGTGAACCAACGTAAAATGCCAAAAAGAAATTAATAGCTCTTCTGGGTAAAATCGCCCCTTTGGGCAAACAATTGGCTAAAGTACCCGGCTTTGAACAAAGTGAAGAGACTTTAGTAGTTAGGGGGATAGGAATGGCTTTATAAATCTCGTTTTGAAATATTCCCGAATAAACTTATAGAGGTCACAGTTTAATTTCTGCTTTAATTCTGGAAAGTTCATCTATTAATTCTGCTTTACTTATTCCGCTCTCATTGATAATTAATGCTTTGATTCTGGAAAGTTACAGAACATTGTTCTGGAAAGTTCTACACTGTTCTAAAGAGTAAACAAACAGGCATCATCGAAAGGTTTTAGCAAGAATTGATAGCGGGAATGCAACAATAGCAAAATCAACTTAAGATTAATAATGTGATTTTAAAATTGAAACAGTATAGAAATATTAATATTTATTCTTTGTAAAAAAAGCGATTATAAATTCCTTGCTTAGCGTGGATTACCACTCACAAAGGTAATGCAGTAATGGCGACTTAAGATGGGTGTCATGAGTGCACCGCTTTAATATAAATGCCCTGAGTGTGGACCCCGTGGAGTGATTTTCGAAATTTTATGTAGATAGTGGCCTTCCTCTTGCTTTGAAGGTCAAGTGCTTCAAATTTCATCAAGATCGGAATAAAACTGTAGATTTCTTTGAGTTACAAACACACAGACACTCCTTTTTATTTATACAGAGTTATTACTGCTGACTACTATAAAATTACATTGTGCAGGATAATTTTTTTAACCATTGGGATGTAATGTCTTGCATGATGAAGATAATAAGGATGAAAGTGACCGTACTCAACGGTGTTTGGTCGAAAAATAGGTAATATTCTAGGTTTTCTGATACGGAAGAAAATAGAGGCACATATTTCTTCATCATAAGTCTTGTAAGATGAAGTTGATTATCAATTAACCACAAGTGGAAGAATCATTACGCTTCTATTTATTACCTTATATAGTTTCATATGATTGCTTCGTGGAAAACAAATACTACCAGTGTACCACAGCTTACAGAGAAACCTCGAAATAACTAACAGGAAGGTTTTTTACAATTTGCGTTAAACTAATAAACCCACGATTTTCTATCAAATCGAATAGTGATTTAAATTAAAGTGACCAACCAACATTCCTATGCCCTTCCCAACGTTCAACTCTTGTTTTAAGTCTCCAGTCATCTGTCTCGAATGATTTTTTTGATATATTCATACTGATGGTAGCTCATGGAGAGAACTAAACTTTTTTGAATGCTCAGTGATCTCTCTAAGATTGATTTTGATTATTCTCATCTTCGAAAACGTTACTTGTAACCGTAAACATTGATCAACTGAGTGCGTTTAAGCCACACATTTTTTACCCTTCACCATTCTTTGCTTCTCTGTCATTTTTTTTTTCTTCGACATTCTTTTCATCTCCGTAATTTTTCGGCATTCTTTTCTTCACCTTCATTTTTCTCTTTGCTATTCTTATCTTCTCCGTCATTCTTTCTTCTTTGACATTCTTTCCCGTCTCCGTCATTTTTCCCGTACGGCATTCTTTCCTTCACCTTCATTTTTGTCCTCGTCGACATTCTTTTCATCTCCGTCATTTTTGTCTCTTCCCCATTCTTTTCTCGACCTTCATTTTTTCTCTTCGACATTCTTTTCATCTCTATTATTTTTTCCCTTCTTCATCTTCATTTTCTTTGCTTCACCTTCATTTTTTTTCTCTTCCCTATTCTTATCTTCTCCGTCATTCTTTCTTCTTTGACGTTCTTTTCATCTCCTTCATTTTTTCCCTTCGGCATTCTTTTTTTTCACCTTTATTTTTCCTCCTCGACATTCTTTCATCTCCGTCATTTTCTCCTTCGACATTCTTTTTCTCACCTTCATTTTTTTCTCTTCGACATTCGTTTTTTACAATTTCATTTTTCCTCTTCGGCATTCTTTTCTTCACCTTCATTTTTCTCTTTGCTATTCTTATCTTCTCCGTCATTCTTTCTTTTTTGACATTCTTTCCCGTCTCCGTCATTTTTCCCGTACGGCATTCTTTCCTTCACCTTCATTTTTGTCCTCGTCGACATTCTTTTCATCTCCATCATTTTTGTCTCTTCCCCATTCTTTTCTCGACCTTCATTTTTTCTCTTCGACATTCTTTTCATCTCTATTATTTTTTCCCTTCTTCATCTTCATTTTCTTTGCTTCACCTTCATTTTTTTTCTCTTCCCTATTCTTATCTTCTCCGTCATTCTTTCTTCTTTGACATTCTTTTCATCTCCTTCATTTTTCCCTTCGGCATTCTTTTTTTTACCTTTATTTTTCCTCCTCGACATTCTTTCATCTCCGTCATTTTCTCCTTCGACATTCTTTTTCTCACCTTCATTTTTTTCTCTTCGACATTCGTTTTTTTCAATTTCATTTTTCCTCTTCGGCATTCTTTTCTTCACCTTCATTTTTTCTCTTCCCAGTTCTTTTCTTCTCCGTCATGCCTTTCTCTTTAACATTCTTTTCGTCTCCGTCATTTTTCACTTCGACATTCTTTTTTCCACCTTCATTTTTTCCTCTTCGACATTCTTTCCTTCACTTTCATTTTTTTCTTTTCTTCTCCGTCATTTTTTTCTCTTTGACATTCTCTTCATCTCCGTTCATTTTTTCACCTTAGGCATTGTTTTCTCTCTCCCATTCTTTCATCTCTCCATTCTCCTTTCTTCCAATTCAATTCGTTCTCCGTCATTTTTTTTCTCTTCGCTTTTCTGGATCATCTTAACCAGACGGTTACGAAAGGTGACGATCTCACTGCTAACGCTAGTAATAATAACTAAACAATAAATAATAATTAAAGTAAACAATACTAGATAAGTTATGCCTTAAAGCTCATTCATCTCAGATCTTAAAACTAACATGAAAGTAATTGACAGACTGTTAGTCATAAAATTAGATCGTAATAATAAGGCTTATAACATCCTATTGATTTCATTACTAGAATACTATAATTCATAATTTTAAATATCTAAAAATTACACCTTAACTGCTTTGCAAAATAAAAGCTTTAAAAATTAAAATTCCATTTTAAATTGCTTTCCTAATCGTTGCCATCCACAGCTTCAAGATAAAGAATAATTAAATGAAACATTTTGACACTTTCCTGCATTTTCAAATACCGAGTTATTATTTTTGTGTGTTAACAAGTAGCAAAAACTTTGTGAATAAATATGCCAAAAGAGAGCGAAAAAAATAATAAAAAATTTTTATTCTTGTTTTACAACTTCAAGAAGTAACGAATTTTACGAAAATACTTCCATCAGTTTATATCCAAAATATAAATAGTACAGCAAATGTACAAAAAAAGTATGGCAAAAATTAACCCTCCATAAGCGTGAACTGTGTCTACCGCACAAAATCCTTTTTTTTAATTTGCCCTTTTTTAATATCATATGTGTCTAAAACTACATGTACCAATCTTCACATCTGATATTGTGTAAATATAAAAACAAAAAACGTAATCGCGAAAAACTACGGATATCATATTTCAACGGAAATATTCATTTTGACCGTTTAGGGATCGATTTGGACAATTTTCTTTTGCTTGACGTCTGTACGTACGGATTGAATAAAAAACTCTTTTTTCCGAAAGAATGTAAAATAGATTTAAACTGGATTCAAACGGAATTTCTTCGTAACGTCTCTACGTACGCAGGTATGTATATATCTCGCGTAACTCAAAAGCAATTAGCTTTAGAACGGTTGAAATTTTATATGAGACTGCTATACCATCTAGTTTTACACCTCCCATTTCTACCGCAATCTGCAATGCCAAACACATGTATATATATATATATCGTTTACGTAACACCTTCTCGTGGATTTTCAAGAACGCGCTGGGCCCTTGTAAAAGTTTACCAAGCCAAAGCAATAACTTCGAAGAAAACCGATTTTTGGCTTTTCTCAAAAGAAAACATCACAATACGCTAGAATTTATACAGATAGCCAAAGTGTTTTAAAGGAGTTATGTTCCACGACGAAATAATAACTAAACAACTTTACTTATACGGCAACTTTACTTTACTAACTTTACTTATACAAGCTCTTCAAGAAATAGTAAATATGGAAATGAATGTTCGTCGTAATTGCCTAAATTGGATACTGGGACATACAGGTATGATAGAGAATGAAGCTGCTGATACAGCAGCTAAGGAAGCCACATTGAAAGATACGATTGATATCTATCTTTCTATTTCAAGACTTACAATCAAGAACTAAATTTCTGAACAAGTTTTATTAAAATGGCAAAGAAGACGGGACGAGGCAGATACAAGAAGATTAACGCACGATTACTTACCATAAATATCCCTAAAAAGAATAAAAACAAATTTCGTGCTAGTAAAAGTAGCAGCAAATTATGGAAAGTTTCCACCTTATTTCCAGCGATTCTTAAGAAGAAATGTAAGATGTGTGCTAAACAATTTATATGGCAATGTCCATTACTTTCAATTATTAAAGCAAAGCATTTGCCAGAATTTGTAGCAAAAATTGAAGAAAAAGACTTATTTTAAAATACGAAGTGTGTGCTATTCTTCAACAAATTATGAAGTACATTACCGAAAACGAAGGCACAGTGATTATAAATAATTATGAATGAATCAGCAAGTATTTTAGAGCGAGTAAAGATTTATACCATGTCTTGTCTACATGTCCAGTAAAGAGCAAAAGAGCGAGAAAAAAGGTATATCAATATTGTTTCCATCTGCATGGTGTACGTTTTCTGTATGTGTTCTTATATGTGTTTTCCTTCCTTGTTCTCCTATTTTATTACTTTATATGTTTAACAAAGTTTCCGTGGATCCCGTTGACTAGGTTTGTAGAGACATTAGGTTATTTAGTATCAGGAGGCATGAAAAATGAACAACGACTTCGCTGGGAATCGAACCACGGACCTCTCGGTTACGCATCGAGCATGCAGACCACTACACCACGAAGGCATGCGAAGAAAGCGGGAGAAATACCTTATATATTCCCTCTTTTAAAGGGCGACTGGGGTTTTGGGAACCCAATCGCCAAATCACGGTGGTGGAGAATCATCATCCACCACCTTTTTAGTTCGGACGCCAGTGTAGAGACGTTAGGTTATTTAGTAACAGGAGACATGAAAAATGAGCAACGCCTTCGCCGGGAATCGAACCACGGACCTCTCGGTTACGCGTCAAGCATGCAGACCACTACACCACGAAGGCATGCGAAGAAAGCGGGAGAAATACCTTATAGGTTAACCAAATTTGCAAATTGACATCAACCAAATAGCGCGGTTTATAAATATTAATAGTCTGCCATACGGTTGACTATGATGAGAGGATGGCTGATCAATTGCTTTGGCGATTTTGGCATAGCATTTAAAATTGTCTCTCCGCGGTGTTCTGCATTGAACAAAGCGGGATACGGTTATGTATACATAAACATATGTATGTAATAAAAACAAATTTTAGAAGTACTAATGTAGGAACACTCAGACGTAGAAACGCAGAACAAGACAAAGATGTAGCAAATGTTGATGGCGTAGCATGTAGAATTCACAGAAATGTAGTAGATACATATTAAAGAGGAAGAATTTTGATTGCGTAGAATGCTAATTCATAATGAATAGGAAACTTGGTAGTCGAGGCGCATTAAATTCCATTTTTATTTAAACTTACATTTATGGCCACAGTTCACTTGGCAGTCTAATCGCGCCTATTTCCAAAATACTTACATTTTTAAATACTATTGTGATCG
>KK116124.1:396244-427298 GCA_000611955.2 Stegodyphus mimosarum
AACATTTACACTTTTGATACTGTTGAGTTCGGAAGAGAGCACAGCGAAACTGCGTCCAAGCGTCACAGAGGGTGAAGTTAAAAGTGCGCATTCATCCAATATGGAAGATCGCCAAGAGGAAGGTTTTGCTTTAGGTCAGAAAGGTTTTAGTTTTCAAAATTTTGAGTTTAGATTTCGAATTACGCACGTCATCAGCATTGTGCAGCAATGCGAGATGAATTGATCTAGAAATGGTGCAATCCAGGGAAGTTATTAGGATTTTTAAAATAGGGAGAACTAAGGGATTACTGTTAGTTTAAATTATAATTATGATTTACATAATTTTATCTTACATATGTATATGTAAGATATAACAATATATGATAGCGACTTATAAAATCGAAAAAATAATTTTCGACCTCAAAATTAGCATTCTAAATTTGGTGTTCTCCCCCTGAATTCATCTATTCTCCCAAATTCGAGATCATTCCAAATTACGTAAGGTTTTAATGCAGATACCTCCTGCTCAATCAAATAATTGTAAACCAAAACTTTCTATGACTCAAACTGAAACTATCACTTCCTCCCATCTTCCTTTGAACTGCTTCACTTTCTTTCGCTTATACTTTCCTGCTGGCAACACGCTATTTTTCCATGCTACCGCTTATTTGCCTGAAATGACATCGTAGCTTTGTATCTCTGTATATAAAAATTATGTGAAGTCAACAATGATCGAAAAATAATTCTTTTGCCAAAGAAATAATTTTGATGTGCCTACAAATAAAGATGGAGATTCGCCGAAATTAGTTTAGTCAATGTCTTATTCCTGCCTTATCCATCCAGCGATGTCTACAGCCAAAAGTTAAAAGGAACGGATTCGTGACTGCGCACTTAGTATATTACACACACACACACACACACATAAAAGACAGACGACATTTTCTTAAAAGATTACCAGAACAAAATTTAGAAACTAATAGACTAATGCACAATTGCTGCGGGTTTGCAAAAAATGAAATTTTTTTAAGAAAAAGGTAAATTTACTATCCTGAATCTCAAATGTCTCAGAGGAACGAAACTTGTATTTGGAACTCATTGATCAACTTGGTTTTGAGCTTCAAAACACTTTTCCCTTAATAAGTTCTGTTTGAAGCGCTGAACTGAGGAGATCAATATTTATTATTTTTTTATTTTTATTTTTATTTTTATTTATTTATTTATTTTTTCAATGCTTTCAGTATTGTAAAATGTTTACTTGTACTACTTTTGGGTGCGACTTTCGTCGAGATACATAATAGTTAGGACTTTCGTAGGCATGAAACTGTAAACAATCATTTAAACTCCACTTTTACCTTTTTCTTAAAACATTTATACATATATACTCAACTCCTTAAACGGCTTACCCGTCTTTATTTTAGCAGTCGGTGGTCGTAGTCATATATTTCCAATTACAGAAGTGATTTAAATGTCGAAATATTCCTGTTTGGGAAATGTCAGATTTTAAAAAAAAATTACCTTTCGACAAATAAGAAAATCTAACTTTCAGTGCGGTCTCCCGGTTCTTATACTTACATTTGGGAAGTTTTATATTCGTTATGGAAAATAAAATTATGAGAAATTCGACTCCCTTACGACAAAAATTGAACGGGATATTTAATTTCAAAATTTGCAGTTTTTCGTGTTGTTTTCAACTTGCCTTAAAGGATTGGTTATTGAAGTTAGAAGTAGATAAACGTTAATTTATATATAAACGTTGATTTAAACGTCATTTAAATTAATTAAATGATTTAAACTGCATTTGAATTATTTAAATATAGTTTAAACATTAAATGATTTCAACTCTAAACGATTAACATTAAAGGATATTAAACATTAACAGTTTAACCATTAAATGATTTGAACTTCATTTAAATTATTTCCACGGTTTGTAAGAGGAAATAATTTAAATGGAGTGTAGCATTAAGCGTACCTACTAAATTCATTATATACTCGTCGATAAAGCCCATTCTCCAGTGTAAGCTTGATTCAAAATTTTAGTTAGCGTGTTTTCAAATAGGCAAATATTACATTGTATTGAAAGAAACACAGTTTTATTTATTTCGTTCATACTTTATTGTAGAGGCCTTCGGTAGTGGAATTGAAAAATGTTTCTTCGAAAAGATTTAGATAATAATAAATTTCGTAAAACCTTTTTGTCTGCAGTGATACAATACGAATATTTAGAAATATATTTTGCAAAATAATCATACACGAAAATCTTATAAAAACACTGAAATATTTCTTATAGCTTTTGATAATATAATAAAAAATCTTGGCGTATTTACTTCACGATGTACTTTGTAACAAATAGGAATAAAATTATCTAGTATATAAATAAGCATAACAGAATAAAATGCTCCTCGAGGTTTCATTTACATTTATATTTCTTTTCTTTGCTGTATATTTCTTTCGTCAATTTATTTACATAGCAGAACTAAAGAAATCCTTTGGGGAAGTAATAAATAAATAAGTAAATAAATAAATAAATAAATAAATTTCAAATTCTTATTCTGTCATTTTTGTCTTTCGCTAACAAAAGGAAAGAAAAAAGTAATAGGAAGTTGGTATAAAATGTAAAAGTGGTATCGCCAAACGATTTTGCCTATTAGGTTGTCTGAAATGAAAAGGCCGCTAGATTTCTACTGAAATGAGAACGATTAAACGAATTAGTACGTGGGAAAAAAAAAAAAAAAAAAAAAAAAAAAAAAAAAAAAGTGTATTATGACTCTGGATGAGAAGTGGATCTTCTATGCTTCGCAGCGCTTGGGAGTGAAAGGTGCTCAGGGAAGGACTCGAAAGTCCCCTTGTAAGGTTTTAGTTTAAACTAGCAAAGTTTTATTTTAATTTTGATTTCCTATGTGTTCTTATTTCAACTTCCCGTTAGAAAGAACGCGCGTTTCAGCTTTATGCTAATTTGAAGTAGAGCCAACTTTGTATTTAAGCGATAGGTAGGAACTTCTCGGTGTGAGAGAGCTTTCAGTCTCAGATCACTGCTGCTCTGTTCGACGTTCGCCTGACTAGCTAGTATTTAAATTCTAAGCCTTACCGCTGTTACTCTATTACTTATTGAAGTAAATCTAAGTGTGTTAGTATTAGTTAAATCTTGCTGCGCACAATTTAGCAAAGAGGCCAACCTCGCGTTTATAGCTCTGTGAGCAACGACTACTTAAATTTCTACTTATCTTTAGTTTAAATTATTTGATTGTTCAGTTTAGACCCAAGTGCGGTCATTATTTTCTGTGATCCCTCCCGAGTTGGGAAGTGGCTGTATATAATTGTGGTTTAATAAAAGAGGATTTGAAATCCTTGTTACGTGCAGTCATTCTACCACTTAACCACAGTTTTCTACCACAGAACATAGCTGCATTCAACTCCCTGTTCAAGATCAGGACTTAGGTTACTTCACGGATATGTTCGCCAAGAGTATGCACCGAACACTCAGTCCTGACACCCTTTACATCTCTGCATACGAAAAGGTTTTTTATTTACTATATCGTGATTTTCTGCTGGTGTTTTAACTGCTCATTCTCTTCTAGTTCGATATGTTGTTGTGACTTATCAAACTTGTCTAATAGTAACATCAGAACAAGCCCATGAATTTTATCGTGACAAGGAGTGCAAGATTGCGCCTCTTGTTGGCAACAGCCTCGAGCACCATACAGGTGCCAGTGCTACTTTTCTCAATTTCGCCCCCAATTTTAAAGGAGGGCCCCCCGGAGGGATTGGTCCGAATATCTTCCTCCCCTCTTTCCCAACCACAACTTCTCGAAAGGACTTTCGGCTTGCCTCTTGTTTAGAGTGCCCCATGTCGCGCAGACACTATACATTTACAAACACCCATGCCTTTTATGGGATTCGAACCCAGGCCCGTCGGTACGGCAATCAGTGTCACTAATCACCATCCAGTTGCAAGGCTTTATTTGGATTTCGTATACAAATATGGCAAATGCATGACAGATTGCGTATTAAGGCCCCACTAAGTTAGAACAGGCATGGAATCCTGTTGGTACAGGATAACGCCTGACTACATAAGGTATTTTACTTTTCCTTTTTATCGCCTGCTTTAATGGTGTAATTGGCAAACACATCCAGCTAGTAGAAAGTTTCGGAGTTCTCAATCCCGGGGAGTACAGTGCACGTTCTTCCAGTTTCTTGCTTCGATAAACCTAATACAAGCTACACCAGGGGCCCCCGAAAAGGATTGTGTATACTCCAGTGGGTACGCAAAGTAACGCTTGTTTCTACCCAAAGAAGTAGGCTCACCGTCATTTACCAATATATGATAGCGCATTAAATAAGTGTGAGGTTCTTTCAGCAGTCGCTGTTTCTGGGTTCATTAGCGCAGGGGTTCTCAACAAGGGGGGATTTCCCTCTTGCAGTCATTTTTTTTCTTATATATTAAGTTTTAGTTTTAGTTTACGAAAATAAAAAAATGCTTTTATTGGAGTTTTGATATTATCAACATTTTCCACACTGCTTGTTGTTTAATCTATAAAATACGTTTAAAAGTCACCTAAATATATACATGCATATATAAATTGAATTTGGTATATATTTATTAATATTTCCGAATTGAAAATTTAGGTTCAATCCAAATAAAATTAGCAGCTACTTTCTGATTTGCTTTTAACTATATTTTTAATAATTTTTATAAATTTTTCGAAAAAATGCTTTGAATTATAACCTATGAAATTTCTGCTATCGTCTTAAAATAGATATATTTCTAAGCATACCTGCAAAAATGTTATAGCATTTTATTCAAAATTTCTTAAGATGTACACATTGGCTCTTTGCTTTAAGCGGTAATAACTCAAATGTGGTTTATGTACTTTATTAAAATTATTTGAAAGAATGAACAATACACTTTTTTTTGGTTCGTGCACAGTGAAAGGGAAACGAAAATAGTTTAATATAAATTAAGAATTTCGCCAAGCGGAATTATTCTGAAACTGAAAAATGTGTTGCAAAATAATGTTTTTAATTTCTCACCAGATTTTACGAAATTTAATATTTAAGCGTAATTTGAGTCTTAGAATCGATATATGGGGGAAAAAAGTATGTGATTTCAGAAAAAGTGCCATTTTGTTTCAAAATATCCATGTTAGAGCCATGCTAACATAAATCTAGTGCACATCCTAAGTCGCGCTTTCGAGACAGGAAGAAATTATGTTAAATTTCCTTAATAGGCCTAGTAGAAAAGAGAGATATAGAACCTCCCCCCCCTTCTTTGGTGCAAAGTGTACGCGATCAAACAAGTTTGCTCTCGGAGACTACATATGGCAGTCTCAACCATGCGACAAATCAACAGTAACAGATAAGAAATAATGTCGTATCCTCCATACTCTTCTGATCTTTTCTCAATAGAGTATCATTTTTTTTCGGAAACATAAGCTATTTATTTCTCTTTTCTTCCAGGAAAGGCTTTCCCAACGACTTATTAATGTATCGGTTCATTACAATTAAATGGTGCTGTAATTTTAATCAGCTTGTAGAGTCATTAGAATTTTTTGGAAGCAGAAGAATGAGCAACGCCTTCGCCGGAAATCAAACCACGGATCTCTCCACTACGCGTCGAGCGTGCTGACCACTACACCACAAAGACATGCAAAAAAGGCGAGAGAAATACCCTATATACTTCCCCTTTTAAAAAGCGACTGGTGTTTTGGGGACCCAATCGCCAAATCGCGGTGGTGGAGAATCATTATCCACCCCCTTTTTAGTTTGGGCGCCAGTTGTAGAGTCATTAGAACTTTTTTGGAAGCAGAAGAATGAGCGGAGAATTGAACCACGGACCTCTCGGTTACCCGTCGAGAGTGCTGACCACTACTCCACGAAAGCATACAAAGAAGGCGATAGAAATACCTTATAAGCTCATCTTTGTACCTTATGTTGTTTATTCAGCAAATATGACTTTCCTATATTTTTTTACTTCCTTGTACGAAGCAAAGGAAGTATTGTAATCGCGAAAAATCCCAGGTATCGTATTTCAAGGAAAATATCCATTTAGGTCGCTATAAAATGCAATTAATTTAATAATGTTTTTGCGTGACATCTGTACGTAAGGACAGAATGAAGGACTCTTTTTCCCCAAAGAGATTATAAAATTCATTTAAAAGGGACTTAAAAGAGATTTTTTTCGTGATGTCTGTACGTACGTACTTTAAGATCTTACTCTCTTTGGCCACATAAACTATACTTTATTATTTTGTATATAGTACTGCTATAACACGTAGTTGTGCACCTCCCCTTTTTGGCTGCAATCGGCCGCACCAAAATTATATCTATATATACAGTCTGTTACTCGGCTTCCTGAGCTCAGTTTTTTAGTCTAATATGTTGGTAAATTGAGGATTTTTTGCTTTCAAAATGATTGAATTATGATGTTCTTATCTTCCAGTTAAGGCTTTTATGTCTTTAATTAATCTGCATGCAATAGTTATTGAATTATCAACAATTTAAAAGTTGTTTAAGTGCAGCTAAGCCTAATTTCCTTTACCATGCAGCCATATTTGTTTCCATTTGGAACTTAGCAGAACAGTGAATTAAGTCGGTTTCTGCATCTTCAGTGTCTTTTTGCCGAGTGGGACCAAAAGGAAACTTTCAGTTTTGTGCACCGAAATATTTTCCTTCTTGCCAGCTATTTTATATTTTTCTGTATCTTTCAGTTCTTAATGAAGATATTTTGAGGTTTTATGTATTTTTCCTTTGCCTCGAAGTGAGAACTGGATTAATTGAATTAGAAATCTATCTTTAATGAAATTCGAGGAAATACGTTTAAGTGAAATACAGCCAAAAATGCGTATAACTTAATATTTCGTACAAGGAGATCATGTGGTGTACACATAAGATATTTTCTTTATGTTGCTACGTTTTAGATGACCAGTAATGAAGATTTCGTCAGTACAGCTGCCTCATCAATACATTGAATACAAACTCTGTAGTACGAGAAAATGTAATGATAATACTGAAATTATCTTGCCTGCAATTTTTCTCATTTTAATTTTGTTCAAAATTTATCCCCATTTTTAATATTTTCATATACTTATAATAATGTTATTTATGCTTAAAAAGAGAAAAAAAGAAAGAAAAGAATGACGAAACGAACGGTGCTTTTAAAACTCAAAGTCCTTTTTAAATTTGTTATTTAATACTTTATTATTCAATAGCAAGAAATTAATTTCATGAGTTGGCAACAGTAGATATTTTTATTTAAGAAGAGAAGAAAATTTCGTTTTCGAAATTTTTTTTTTTAAAATTATTTTGAGCTTGCTAACATTAAATCCTTTTTGAGTATCAAATTACAATCTTAAATTTCTAAATTACAAATTAATTTACATTTTTTCTCCTTCTTTCTTTTTTAATTCATCATATTTTGCATCAAAAGAACATATTTTTTCCCCTTAAAACTGGTCTAGTACGCTTTTCAGATAAATTCAAGTTTTCTTAGGGTTTTAAATTACGTGAATTCTTTTTTAAAAACTTCATTCTTGCTCAGTAGGAAGCTCCCACGATTCTCTAACGAATCGGAATTAAATACTTAAAATTAAAATGTGTCTTCTTACTGTGTCTTCTTCAAAGTTAGTCTTCATTTCAATGATCCTTGAATGATCAATCTTCGATTGATGATCGATTTTCTCAATAATATGTCTCGGATAATTCTTTTTTTAATGTATTAATTCTGTTATTAACTCTTTGAACGTTCGGAGAGAACTCAGTTGTTTTGACCGCTCAATGATCTCTCTCAGATTTACTCAGATTTTGATTGAACTCTCATTCTCAAAAACTTTACTTGTAAATGTAATTCTGTATTTTCTCTTCGCTAACCTTTTTTTCTTCTCCATATTTTTCCCGTTAGCCTTTCTGAATCATATTAACTAAGGTGTCGATCTCGCTGCTCACTTTGGAAATAATAACTAAAGTAGCAATAAATAATAACTAAAGTACGCAACTCATGCCTTTATATATCTCATATCTTAAAAATAATATCCAAACCATTGGCAGGTAATTAATAAAAGTAACACACAAAACGTTAAAAAACGCCCCTTTGGACGTAATTTAAAATAAAATAAATTTAATTTAAATTTGGTTTCAGATTTTATTTTTTTAACGTTTTCTGTGTTACCTTTACTTACTATGTAAGGTTTTAGTTGAACTAACAAAGTTTTATTTTAATTTAAATCTTTCTATCTATTCTAAGTTTCAACTTCCCGTTAGAAGAAGAGTGTCAGGACTGCGTGTTCGGTGCATATTCTTGGCAAACATCTTTGTGAAACTCCTTAAGTCCTAATCTGGAACAGGGAGCTGAATGCAGCTATGTTCTGGTAGTAGATACTGTGATTAAGTGGTAGAATAACTGCCCTTGAAAGGGATTTAAAATCCTCTTTTATTAAATCAATATTATTTACAAATCACTTCCCAACTCGGGAGGGATACAGAAAGTAAAGACCACACTTGGGTCTAAAATGAGCAATTAAATAATATGCAAACTAAAGCTAAGTAGAACTTAAATAGTTGTTGCTTGCAGAGCTATACGCGAGATTGGCCTCTAACCTAAATGGTGCGTAGCAAGATTTACTAATACTAGCCCACTTGGATTTATTTCAATAAGCAATCACGTAACAAGCACTAAGGCTTATAATTTAAATGCTAGCTGGTCAGGCGAACGTCGAATAGAATGACCGTGATCTGAGACTAAAAGCTTTTCTCACACTGAGAGGTTTCTACCTCTGGTTTAAATAGTAGTTGGCTCCACTTCAAATTAGCATAAGCTGAAAACGCGCGCTTCTTCTGACGGGAAGTTGAAACTGAGAAGCGATAGAAAGATTTAAATTAAAATAAAACTTTGTTAGTTCAACTAAAACCTTACAACTAAATATCATATTCTTTGCACTTAAACCATAAAATTCAGTTCAACAGCAATATCCGAAAATAATTTTAAAATGAGCATATCTTTAGAATTTCCGATACAAAATCTCGCGCCCTGGAGATAAAAGTGTTTTATTTTTTCGTACAGTGTTGACATTGCTCGGTTTGAAATCGTCAAGTTTGTTAATCAAAAATTCGTTAAAATGTTACAAATATGAATAATAAAACAAACTTCAAATTCCAAATTAGGGCTTCAAGATGCCCATATTCGGTGGAAGATTTCGTTATTCAAAATTTGATGGCTTTAAATACCGTTGTATTATCACAATGCGAGAAACATATATACGTTTATGCAGATTCTTCATTATTTAATTTATTTAAATATAATGCAGGGCTCTAACGTCTTGAAGCAACAATTCGAAAAATGATACGCATTTATAGTGATTCAACGCAAAATGAAAAAAGCGAAATTAATAGTCTTATGGGAACGCCCCCTTAATTAATAGTCTTAAATAGAAATTAATAGTCTAACGCCCTTTGGGCTAAAAATCTGAAAGCTTTCAGATCTTATATTAAGTCCAAACAGACATATTTCTTCGCTTTCATACACGTTTCGAGAGCATTTCGGCTAATGTTCCTTTGGGCTAAAAATATTTAAAAACAGCCTAGCTTTACGATTTCCGATAGACAGTTTTGCGGGATGGAAATAAAAATGTTTTTTCCTGTACAGTGTTGCCATTGCTCGCTTTAAAATCGTTGAGTTTGTTAATCAAACATTCGTTAAGTTTCTACAAAATATGAAGTACACAGTAAAACAAATTCGAAATTCAAAATTCGGGTTTCAGGTGTCCATATTCGAGTGGAGGACTACATTATTCGAAATTTGATAGCTGTAGATACCGTTGTTTTATCACAATATCACACATGCACACATTCATTCAAATTCTTCATTATTTAATTTCTTTAAATTTAACGCAAAGCGATAATATTTGGCGGCAACAATTTGAAAAATGATTCGAACTTTTATAATGATTCAACGCAAAATCTCGTTTTGAGACTAATAGCCCTTCTGGGATAATAACGCTCCTTTGGGCTAATTATGGCAACACTTAATACTGTACACGTAAACCTTGATTAGCTGACTAGGTTCACATCAGACACATTTTTTTGTTTTCCTCTTTTCTAATATAAGACACGCTAACATTTGATATATAACTCACTCCCGTATTCTAGTTTCCTAAAATGTTTATTTTGAACTCCCCTTTCCGCGAATTCAGTTGTAGTTACAGTGTTATCTAAATAATAAATATTTTTGCATACCCGTATTAAATGTAGCCTCGGATCAGTTGAAGCATTGAACACACTGAGTATAAAATAAGGAAGTCACGCGATATTTCAAAACTTTGATATCGAATAATCATTCTGTCAAAAGTTCCTTCCTATTTGATAGCTTGTCAGTTGACGGATGAAACAGTTTTGCAGCAGCTAAATAACCACTCTCATATATCTGATGTTTATTTATAGAAAGAAAATGAAAATATTTTTTTTCTAGCGTTTCAGATTTTAGATAGCTTATTATTGTTACTCTATCATAAAGTTTATCAATTTGGTGCCTCGCCCCGCCAACCAAATAATGTTGCAGCAGTAGAATTCTTGTTTAATTACTTCAAATGACTTCGAAGCAAATTTTTTAATTACCCTCAGGGAGGATTATTTGACCTTGATTCCATCCTCGTATACCCTTCAGTATTATCAAACAGTGATAATGCAGAGAAAAATTAATTCCATCGCTGAAGCGAGCACCTCATAAATGCGAAAGCATGAGTTTTCAATAAATGGCCAGTATATACTCGCATATTTCCCTCTTTTATCTTCCTTGTATAAAGTAAAGGAAGTATGTAACAGCGAACCTTCAGATTTCAACGGGAATATCCATTCTGACCGTTCTTGCGTCTATTTTGATTAATTTTTGCGTGACGTCAGCATGTACGGGCAAAATAAAAGACTCTTCGTTCCAAATGAGTTTGTAAAATGGATTTTTTCATGTATCTCGCATAACGCAACGATTAATCGTAGCAATTTTGTATCTAGTCGTACCCCTCTCTTTTCTACTGCAATCGGCAGTACCAAAAATATATATAGATGTATTAAATAAAAAGTAAAAAAACATTTCAAAACCTAATCCAACAGCATGCTGGTAATGTTGCAAAATAAAAAATATATATACACTCACTTCCAAAAGTTAAGCACGAAGATGTAAAATGCAAAACAAATCAACAAATACTGCTTCGATTGACACAAAATTCGGCACGAAAGTAGCATATATATTTACATAAAACAAAATCAATAATTATGTACAGAAATGAAAACAATATTCAATTTTTGTAAGTTATCAGATAATGACATGCTGGAGACTTAAACAGAATTATGTATTAAGTGAAAATAAACAGCATAAAATAAAAAAGGACATTAATAGGGTATGTGCTCCCCCCTCATCTGCATACAAAGTTTACACCTTGTGCTCATGCTTTCAATTCGGTGGCCAACCACCGCAGAATTAAGCAATCGCCATTCTTCTTGTAGAGCAGTTTCCAGCTCAATAAGAGTGCCTGGAGGTGGGAAACGTGAAGATACAGCACGGCCGAGAGCATACCAAAGATTTTCAATGGGATTAAGGTCGGGCGAATATGCTGGCCACGCCATACGCGCAATCCCTTCACTCTCCAGGTAATCGTCGAGACGATGTCAGATCTATGGGGACGTGCGTTACCATCCATTAAAACTGCTGCAGGGTACAATCTCACAATGGGTTCTAGGACTTCATCTCGATACCGGACAGCCGTCAAGGAACCCCGTTTAAAGATGTGCAGGTTCGGTGTAGTATCCTAAAGAAATCCCTGCCCACAACATAATGCTTCCGCCTCGGATTCCGTGATGTTCGGTGATGTTTTGGGACTGATTGCTTGTTCTTTGTTCACGCCATATCCTTATACTCGTGTCATCTGGCTCCAGAGCAAATCTTGACTCATCAGTAACATGACATTGCCCCAGTCAGACACATTCCAATTCACATGTTCCCGGCACCACTGTATTCGTGCCTCTCTTGATTGGACGCATAGAGGAACACAAACTTGAGGTACCCGGGCGTACAGTCCACTCACATGTAATCTTCGGCGTACAGTAGCTGCAGATATATCGCCTTACCAATGGACGCTGTAACCATAGATGTCACACGTGTGAAGGTCGCTCTGCGATTCTGTTTGGCTATAATAGCAATATATCGATCTTCCGCCGGGGTTGTAACCTTTGGGCGACCGGCTACGGGCCTTCGGACAATTGTCTGTGTGGTTTGGAATTGTTTCCATAAACGTGAAATTACAGAATGATGAACGCCGAAGAAAAGAGCAACATCTGTGATCGACTGTCCTGCTTCAATGCGCCCCAAAGCACGCCTGCTCTCAGAATCTTCCATTCTTCTTCTGTAAGTCATAGAGACACGTATGTCTTGAAAACAAATTGTACGAAATTTTAAACACCTTTATCAGTACTTACAATCAACTTCTGTAACCCTTCATAAAGCTGGCTTCTTATAAGATCGCCTTTTTTCCATATTTCTTGATATGAAAACGCGATTGGCTGTTACCTAACATATTTCCATACTTCCATCTACCTCTGCAGCGAATTGCATCCTCTTCAATTCTGATTGGCTTCCAGGAAATAGCATTTTCTTCTCCGTGCTTAACTTTTGGAAGTGAGTGTATATATATATATATATATGTAGTATACTTTTAAAATTTATTACATATTCAATCCGGAATAAATCACATGCAAAAACCAAAAAATCAGGAGTATATTTGCGATCTGCAAGAAATGGGGGGGCGCAAAATATACCAAAACCAAAAACGAAATATGAAATTTACAACTTTCGTAGCATCTTCATCAGAGGGTATTTTTTATTTTTATTTTATTTATTTTTTTTAATTCCAGATCTCTGGTAGACAGTGATTTTCCTCCTATTTTGCTTCAAGCTGAATTGTTCAAATTTTTACCCTATTCGAATAAAAGAACAGAACAGTATAGAACCAATACAGCGCCATGCATCGGTTTTAGTAAGAACCTTCTTACTAAACTTCTTACTTAATCCTACTTCTTTGTCGTTGGTTACGGTTTTTTAATTTTTCTTGTTTTTTGTTTGTTTTCGGATATGCAATTTTTAGAATATACCCACCGATTTGGCCAACTTCTTCTCTTTTTTGGAAACATTCACGTGAAACTGATAGCGAGGGCTCTTAAATT
The DNA here is from genome assembly GCA_000611955.2 of Stegodyphus mimosarum. Lineage (NCBI taxonomy): Eukaryota > Metazoa > Arthropoda > Arachnida > Araneae > Eresidae > Stegodyphus > Stegodyphus mimosarum. The sequence goes on from KK116124.1 coordinate 409,424, forward strand.
CTAATTTAAAGGTTCTACGTGGCTCGAAAGTTCTAAAGAGTAAACGAACGCGCCACAATCTAACAATTTAGTAAGAACTGATTGCGGGAACGCAATGACGGTGCCGTGAAACTAAGACAGGTGACGTGATCTCAGAATTAAAACATTAATTCAGTTCTCACTTCGCGGCAAGGCACAAATACATAACAACTCAAAACAACTTCATTAAAAATTGTAAAATACAGAAAAAAGTAAAACTCCAAATACAGCTATAAACAGTTTTAAAAATATTTTACAATTAAAATTAGAGCTTCGATGCAGAAACAACCAATTCTGCTAAGGAGCAGAAAGACGGATTTTTCGGTGCACAAAACTGAGAGTTTACTTCTGGTCCCACTCGACAAAATTACACTGAAGTTGATGTACAAACTGACTTAATTCACTATTCCACTATGAGTTTCAAGTGTAAACCAATGGCGGTTTCGTTACGCTAAGTACCACTTAAATAACTTTTAAATTGTTGATAATTCTACAACTACTACATGCAAATTAACTAAAGACATAGAAACCTTAATCGAAGCAAAAAAATCACAATTTACCAAAGATAAGAATAAAACAGGTATACATATACATGCATATATACAGGGTGTTTCAGAGATCATGGGATAAACTTGGAGGGGTGGTGGAGCGTACTGAAACATGCATTTTTTATAGGTATGTAGAGTCTAAAATGACGGGTAAAGGCAGGAACGCAAAAAACGACACGAGAGGAAAATGTGTTTATGTACAAAATCAACGCAAAGTGCTTCTTTGCAGCAATACAGTATTCACAATAAATGTTCGAAATTGCGACCACCAGCATGCTTGGTAACATACATGCTTGGTAACGTCGCAGAAGGGATTGACGAACATTTTGAAAACGACAGGCATTTCGCGCACACTTGCAGCCGCAATGGATAGTCGTGCAACGAGGTCGTCCAGTGAGTCAACGGGAGTCTCGTAAATGATGCTCTTCAGATGGCCCCATAAAAAAATCCCAGCTGGATAGATCTGGGGAACGCGTTGGCCATCGAACGGGTCCACCACGGCCAATTCATCGGCCCGGAAATGTTCCATCCAAATAATTGCGGACTCGCACGTGGTTATGGGCTGGTGCACCATCATGCTGGAACCACATGCGATCACGAACGACAGCCGGAACATCCTGCAGCAATTCCGGTAGCACCTTTTGCAGAAAAATATGATAACATAAGCCATTTGTACGTGCAGGTAAGAGGTATGGGCCTATGAGGTAGTCGTTAACAATGACCGCCCACACAATCCAAACCCCAAGTGAGTTTGGAATGCACGTAGACGTGTGCCGTGTGGATTACGAGTTGCCCACACGTGCATGTTGTGGCTCTTGAAGATGTCGTCCTGTGAGAAAGTTGCCTCGTCCATGAATAGCACATCCGATGGGAAATCCGCCTGCGCCTCACGCTGCTGCAAGAACGAATGACAGAACTCGAAGAGGGTAATCTGTCTCTTGCAAGGCTTGGACTCTCTGCAAATGGTGTGGGTGCAAACCATTTTCGTTCAATACTCTCCAAACGGTGGAATGACTAAGCTGCAGACGACGTGCAATAGCTCTTGTACTTGTCTGAGGTGATTCATGCACAATGTTCAAGATAGATTCTTCAATGCGAGGTTGTCGTGCAGTTCTTCCACTCCTAGTGTCAGGGGTGGCTTCAAATGACCCGTTTTCACACAGAGACCAATGCAACCTCTCGAACATTGTGTGCTTCGGCATACGCCTGTTCGGAAACCGTTCCTGGTACAACCGTAGCGCTGCTATTCCGTTCCCATTATCAGCATCATACATGAGATGCATGTCAGCTTTTTCCCTGTGCGTAAACTCACCCATCACGCTCGACATCAGAGTTGCGAATGATCCTCTGATATATCGGATCGTGGTTTGTCCGGCTGACTACCGCCCTCTACCGCTGCATTGCCAGCCAATCACAGCTGTAGTTCCTATTACTGTTGGTGTTCCCTTTTTTGAACATTTATTGTGAATACTGTATTGCTGCAAAGAAGCACTTTGCGTTGATTTTGAACATAAACACATTTTCCTCTCGTGTCGTTTTTTTGCGTTCATGTCTTAAACCCGTCACTTTAGACCCTACATTCGTATACAAAAAATGCATGTTTTAGTACGCTCCACCAGCCCTCCAAGTTTGTCTCATGATCTCTGAAACACCATGTATATATATATATATGTATGTATGTGTTTGATGTGACCGATTACAACCAAAAGGGAAGTGCCCATCTGTATGTTATAGCAGTCCCATATACAAAATTCCAACGTTCTGAGGCTACTCGTTTATCTGTTATGCGAGACATATATATTCGTACATACGTTCGTCACGAAAGAAAAATTAGACATTCCTAAAAAATCTCTTTTAAATCTATTTTAAATCAATTTTACAATCCGTTTTGAAAAAAAGAGTCCTTTGTTTTCTCCGATGTATAAATGTCACTCGAAAACATCATTCAGATGAATGCGAGGACAGATTTTCGTTGACATATGATACCGGAAATTTTTCGCGATTGCAATATTTGCTTTACTTGGTTCAAGGAATTAAAAAACAGTTATAAATTTCTTGCTTAGTACGTATGACTGCCATTGACAGCGGGAACGCAAAACGTCGACGTAAATCTAAGATAGGTGTGGTGAGCGTAACCTTCTAATATAAACGCTTTGAGTGTGAAATCGGAAATCTTATGAAAACAGTGACTTTGCTTTTATTTTGAAGGTCAAGTGTGCAAAATTTCATCAAAATTAAAAAAAAAACCGTAGATTTGCATGAATTCCACTCACTCGAGCAAAGAAACGGACCTTTTCTTTAAATAGATAGGTGATTGTAATGAATCCAGATAATGTTATTTTACCCTTCGAGTTAGTAAAAAATAATAACTGAAATGCTAGTAATAAGCGATAATTTATAACTGAGTTTTATGATTTGCAAATTGCTTAGTTTTGTTAATTAAGAACAGAATAAATTTGAAATAAATATTAAATAGTTTACCGTTTGCTGAATGACAATGCATTGCTGCATGGAAGATAAAAATATTTTTACTTGGGAAGCAGCAACGCATATCTATTAAATCGCTGAGTTATTTATTAAATTCGAAAGATAAATGTATTGCGTATTGTCGGGTGGCAACATCGAAATAAAACTGCTGCTTTGTATGAAAAACAAACACAGAGACAATTCTTCTTTACTTATATAAATTGTATTTCCTAACTTTCATATGGGTAAATTTGAGATTTTCGCTGAGCACTTCAAGTAATATAAAACTCCAAAGAATTCATTTCCTATTCATCATCATTCAAAGACAGCTGCCGACGCTATTACTGATGACGTCATCATTTTCGCCGACTCATTCACAAAAGGATTAGACGAAGAGCAATTCTCTTGTGTAATACTAGTAACAAAAATGAAATTTCATCGTTATAATACGGCTCAGAACTTTAATCAAGCTCACGTTTTGCAATTACATCAAAAGCTGGTGTTATAATATTTTTTTAGAGAAAATTTATTTAATGTGTGCTTCTGAAAAAAGCAATTTTAATATTCTCATGAAACTTGAGTTAAATCTTGGAGCTGTGCCAGAAGTTTTAATTTCGTTTTTCGCTCGCTACAGTTTTCTAAAGATTCAATACTGGCAAAACAGTAAAATATATTTAATCGCGACGGAATGACTGTCATTTCTGCCTTTATTGAAAAATACAATTGGAGCGACATTTAATAAAATTCTCTTAGGAGATTTTTTTTAAATGCTATGATTGTTTTTACTTACATTCTTTTAGGTACATTTAATGCGTGTGGCTTTTATTAAAATAAGCTATTACATGACCTTAAAAATAATTCAGGAGTAAGTAAGGTTCAGCAACTAATCTTATATATATTTAAAAAAAAGAAAAAAAAAATAGAAAAAAATTTGCGTGCCATGGACACAGTCAGCTGAGCAACGTTAACGTTAACTGAACACTGTTTAAGTGTTGCCATGGCTTTTTACTATGCAAACCAAAGGAAGTATTATAATCGCGAAAATTTTCGGGTATCATATTTCAATGAAGATTGCCATTTTTACCCCTCTCTCGAATTCAGTTGGAGGATTTTTTTTGCCTAATACCTGTAAATACCGACAAAATTAAGGACTCTTCTTCCCATAACGGATTGTAAAATGGATTTAGAAGATATTTTTTTTCGTGACGTCTATACGTACGGACGTAAGTCTATACTTCGCATAACTCAAAAACGAGTAGCCGTAAAACGTTGAAATTCGTATATGGGACTGTTGTAACATGTATTTGTGCACTTCCCTTTTTAGTCGTAGTCGGCCCTACCAATCATGCAGGGGTAGGAGAAAATTATGGAAACATCGAAATGAAGCCATATTGCTGTGATTAATATGGTGTAGGAAAATCGTTGACATTCAAAACGGTTTGTAGTCTTTGCTTTTTCGGAATAGATAAATAGAGGTCTTGTACTCTTTGCAAGGGAATATTGTACCATTCTTCCTGCAAAACGTTGGCAAGTTCAGTTAACGATAATGGCGATCACACAGATGTCTCTCCAAAATAACCCAAAATAATAAGGTTCAATAATATTAATGTATGGTGACTACGGTGGCCATGGTAGATGTGATAGTTCACCCTTATGCTCAAAAAACCAATCCTGGAGTACGGCGGGCACCAATGGGGAAACATTTTACATAGGGATGGATGTGACTAGCCAAAATGGTCACATAATCCTTGGCAGTAAAGTGACTTTGCATAGTAATGATGGGTCCGATGGAAAACCACGATATGGCTGCCCAAACAACCCCCCGCCATGTTTCACTCTAGGCAGCAAACAGTGTTTATCATACGCTTGGGACGGGGTTCGCCAAGCGCAAACTCGCCCAGAAGTCGGAAACAGTGTGAAGCAAAACTCATCGGACTAAATGACAGTCTTCCATTGTTGTACAGTTCAAGTCGTACGACTTTGAGACCACTTTCTTCTCTTGCAGGCATTTTGATCACTGATGAGTGGCTTTTGAATTTCAGCTGGCCCAAAAAATACCCTGCTCGTGGAGATCTTTCCGTGTTGTTCTGGTGCTGATAAGGTTTTCGAGTGCGATATTCAGTTCAGCACTCACTTTTGCGGCTGTAGTCCTCTTATTTTTTATCACAGTCCTCTTCAATGATCCTCTGTTATGATCACTCAACAAAAATTTTCATTCGAGCTGTGATTTAGCAAATGGGGTTTTTCCTGTATGTTAAAAATCTGTATTTTCAAACGCGAAACAGCAGCAGTAACTTCAGCAGCTACCTTGGATACAGAAGCACCCACCATACGGGCCCAACAATTTGCCCACATTCGAATTCCACGCACTCACAACTGTACAAAAAACTGTCTCGATAACCAGTGACACTTGCAACGGATCGAGAATGCTGTACAAGGTGGCGTTAGTGAGCAACCCCATCAGCGCCACCAAGAGCTTTTGCAAGAACAAACATTTCACTTCAAACATGCATTTCGCAAAGTTTTTCCATATTTTTATTCAACCCCTGTTGAAGCAGAAACTTTAGTTTTAATTGCAAAATTTGTTTTTCTTTAACTGTTTGTAACTGCATTTGGCGTTTTAGGTTTTACTGTATTTTACAACTTTTAATGAATATGTTTTCAGTTTTTCTGTATTTTTGCATTTCCGGGAAAAGAGAAATAAATTGATTGAATGTGAAATATATCTCTAATGAAGTTCGAGGAAATAAGTTTTAAATGAAGTGCAGAAAAAATGTATATAATTTACTACACCATATAGGAAAATCATATGATGTCCGCTTCAGCTTTTTTTTATGTTCGCTATAGTGTTTATTCATTACACTCTTTAGAGCTAAGTCCCTGTGACTATGAATCGATGTGCGCGACGAAGAAACCACTTTGAGGTGACCATTTCAGAACTGCTGTGTAGATTCCTCAAGCAACCCAACAGAATAGACACGACTGTATGTATACTATGACTCGTGACCGTTTGGTCACACTGACGGCAAAGGGTAATTGTTGATTACATCGGAGAATATACAAGTTTCATAGAAATAACTTTTCGTGTCAGTATAAATAAATAGTAACTACTTTTTAAGTTCAACCCTTGTATAAAACCATACTATAGAGGATGTTTACTTACTCTTAGAACGATTTCGACAAAGAATTGAAAAAAAAAAATTAGGGGAGTAAAAACTTCTGGCAATAGCTTAAGCATTTGAAATAAGAAGTATTTTCTACATTTGGTACTTTAAAATTGATTCTTCTTTCAAAACGGCATAGGTAAACAAGCTGTGGATTGAAGGATAAGTTTTTACGCTTTCCGAACAGAAATATTCCTATTCCATAATTCAAAAGCATTGCGAAATGCATGGTATTAAAATTTCTAAGCTTAAAAAGAGCAGCATTTTTAATCGGAAAGAAAAAAATAATCGGTCATTACTTCTAATGGAAAGAAGATGCCAAACGAATACTCGGAACGGGTACGTCTGTTTCCAATGCTTTCTAAGTAAGGAAGACGTTTGTATTTATTTACATACACACATGCGTAGTTTTATTTATGCGTCGAAGGAAATTGTGTTTAAGAGAAAGGATAATAAAAGAAGAGTTTTTTTATTTTTTTTCGCGATTTAGCCCCCTTAATAAATAAATTTTCATAATTTGTTTATTTCTAGTTCAAATTAAAGAAAGTCATTTATTATTTAATTAAGAATTTTAGATTTATTTGATAGAAATGTCACTCTAAGAATTTAATATTTAGCTGTCATTTGAACTGCAAAGTGTAATCAATAAAGATGCGTGAGAGGGACAAAACTATAGATTTCAGATAGACAAAAAATTAAAACTGGAAAAAAGAAAGTATTAAAAAAAAGAGAAAAACTGAAAGGTTTCACATCTTAAGTTACAGCCAAAGGGGCGTTTTTTTACATATTGTATATTACCTTTATGTATTAAGTATCATGTTCTTCGCACGCAAACCATAAAATTCAGTTCAAGAATAAATATCGCAAAATAATTTTAAATTGAGCATATCTTTAGAATTTCCGATACACAGTCTCACGCTCTAGAGACTAAAATGTTTTTTTTTCTGTACAACGTTGCCATTGCTCGCTTGAAATCTTTCAGTTTGTTAATCAAAAATTCGTTAAAGTTTTACAAAATATGAAATCGATAATAAAACAAATTCCAAATTTCAAACTTGGGTTTCCAGATGCCCATATTCGTAGTAGGATTACGTCATTCAAAATTGGCTGGCTCTAGGCACCGTCGTTTTATCACAATGCGAGAAACATGTATACATTCAAGCAGATTCTTCATTATTTAATTCCTTCAAATATAATACAGGGTGATAATATATTTAGTGGCAACAATCTGCAAAGTGAAACGGACATTCAGAGTGATTCGACTCAAAATCGCAAAACGAAAACAATACTCCTTCAGGGACAAAGCCCCTTAGGGCTAATAAATCTAAATTTGAATTTTTACTTGTGCTAAGTAAAGTAAGCATTGTAATCGCGAAAATTCGGATATCATTTTCCAACGAAAATATCCATTTTGACAGTACTCGAATCTATTTGGTTTAGTTTTTGCGTGAAGTCTGTATTGAATAAAGGACTCTCTTTTACAAAATGGACTGTAAATGGATTTAAAATGGATTGAAAAGAGATTTTTTCCTGACGTCTGCACGTACGTACATACGTATCTAGCATAACTGAAAAACGATTAACCGTAGAACGTTGAAATTTGAACGTTGAACCTCTCTTATGCGACTTAAACGTCCTTAACCAGCCTTTATTTTCGCAATCGTTAGTCGTCATTATATATTTCCAATAACAGAAGTGTTTTAAATGACGAAAATATAGATTTTTTTTTGGCAATGTCAAAATTAAAGAGAAAAAATTTCGACAAATAACAAAATTTAGCTCTGCATTTCTTCGGTTCCTATACTTATATCGGGGAAAATTTTATACTCATTATGAAAAAATAAAATTATCAGAAGTTTAACTTACATATGACAGAAATCGACAAGAACATTTTGTTTCAAAAATTAGCAATTTTTGGTGTCTTTTTCAACTTGCTTTGAAGTATCGTTAATTAAGTTCGTTTAGTTCGAGGAACTAAGTTTAAATGAAGTGCAGCAAAAAATGTGTATAATTTAAAGGACCCAAGCACGAAGTCGCGCTGCCCACATCAGATTATTTTTATTTGTTTTGATAAATATTTAGTAAGCAAAATTTAAAGCTTAACTAAAATAGTTTAAAATTTTATTAAGTAAAATTTTTCATTTGTTTAAATAAACGATAGTAATAATCCTGGCCCGTAATCTTTTCCAAATCTTTTCGCATCATTTCCCCTTTTTTTTTTCTTTTATGCACATTTACATTTACATTTTTGTACAGCATTTCATCCATTTTTTTTTTATTTTCCCTTGCATTTATTATTTGAAACGTATTTTGTGAAGATTCTTGGTTAAGCTACCTGTACTTGGCATATGTTCTCATACTTAAGAAACTTTCCAAACATGGGATTTCACCTTACTTCTGTTATCTGCATTCTATATCACTGTAGCTTTATCTAATGCTGATGGGCTCGCTCTTTCAAAATCCTGGTCTTTTGTCTGACTATGAAATTTTTGAAATGTATTAACCATTATGTATCACAATATTTTATTTTTAAATTTCAGCCATCCTTGTATTCCTATTCCAGATTTGTTGTACATGATGTACCAATCCTGTTAATTCCTAGGGCGCTTTGGATGCTGTCTTGGAAACTGCGATGAAGACTCATTCGTGTGAGGTGAGCCTGGATTTTCTCAAGTTAACTGAGCCGGATACGTCGGGCTCCAGATAATCGGCTCAATATCCTTCGGTTATTGCAATGTGTCTGTCGGTAAATGGAATTTAGAATTCTTTTACAGAATTATTACTGGTTTATCCATGACTACTTTTCATTTGTTACATTGTTACTGCAACCGTGTTCTTCAGAAATTAAATGACTGATATAACTTTTTTTTTCTCGATTTTCGGAAGATAAAGTTTGTTAAAAGACGCGTACAAATACGCAGGGAAATTCTGCATTGTTGCTTTGCCATTCAGTGGTTGTGGAAAGGTCTATTAAGAAAGCTTTTCCGTGAATACAAGTGGAAAAAAATATCGGAACATTTTGTCATTCTGTTCTTGAACTTCTATCGCCATCGATTTTTACTTTTCTGCTTTTGAGGATTAATTTTTCACAATGGCAACGCCCAGGACAACACAGTTTGGAGCATCGATCAGATTTAGGCTAAAAACAAAATGGTGCTACACTTCCACCCTCCACATTCGCTGACCCCAATTGATCGCAGCATTATCGTTTCTAAGTCAAAAAGAACCTTTTCGCTGATGTTACAGAGTTTCAACAAAAATCGCTAACAAGCATAGTTATAAACAAGGAATAAAATTTAAGAAAATGCTATTACAAAAGAAAAGGTAACAAACTTGCATCCAATTCTAAAAAAAGACTCCATCGAATCATAAGGAAGGTTTCCGAATGCGAACAAAATTTTAAAAATAATTAGCCGCTTTCGCCGACCTCCTGAAAGAGTCATCATAAAAAAAAGAAAAATATACATATATATGAGAATTTTAATGAGCCCAGCTGGTGTGATTTCACAAAAATATTTAACATGTCCAATTAGACATCTCATGATATAAAGGCAATTTTATTTTAACTAATTAGATTAAAAAGCGGGAAAACTGTTTTTGAGAGCTGCGTTTCTCTCCAGTCGCTTGGTTTACTACTCAGATGCTCTGCTTTTTAACTCTCCCATTCTCATTCTTATGTAGATCATTTCTACCCCCCCCCCCAATGGCGGACCCTCAGCCGACTTCGGCTTGGCCACTACTAAAGCCAGAAATGGTGGCCACTTTATTATGCAGGCACCTAATAGGTTTGCCACCTTTGCCTTCTATGAAGGTATGGACAATTACAGCCATGCCTTCTCCGGGATTCGAACTCAGGCCCTTTGGTATCGTAGCCGGCTCCCCTAACCACTATACCGTCTGGGCGGCTTATGTGAATCAAACCGTAGCGAGTTTCACGCTTGCTTATTCGATTCGTTATAGTACCAGTTTAACCAGAAAACTCAACGGTTTAACAGAAATGTATCGCCACTACTGGAAATAAAATATTTTTAGCTTCCACGCGGCCATTGCAAAAGCATAAGGCATTTAACTTTTAATCAAAATTTAATATGTATGTTACATTTTTTATTCAATAATAAAAAATTTTCATGCACCTTTACATGTATATGTACGTACGTATGTGTGAGAAATTAAACGATCTCTCCTTAAAATAAGAAATAAAACGATTTTAACCATCGCAACCGCTTCATCTAGCAGCGGTTGCTATGATTCTTTTTTCTTCCTATTCGTATCGCCTTTGCTGTTCTAGTTTTTTTTTTTTTTTTTTTTTTTTTAAGTCTTTTTTTTATATGTATGTGAGAGAAGTATTATGAGACGGCTATTTATAAAATATGAAATAATTAAGACTAAACAAATAAGTGGTTGTGTATTTATTATTATTATTTACTTTTTGTGCCTTAAAGTACTATACGGAAGGAAGGGGTGCCTTCGTGAAGGAAATTCTAAGGGAAAATGTCTCGTATTAACACATTACACAAGTAGAAAATCACGAAAATGTCCAAACAGCTAGTCGGTTCTCTAGATTCGAACCTCCGGCGGAACTACCAGTGTTCAGGGACTTAACCGCTCGGCCGCTGGTGGGCCGTGGCTATTTATTTGAGTAATGGTTTTTCTTGCTTAGTGTTTTGTGAATGGGGAAATATTAATTCGAGTACTACATTAGTTATAGTGGGAAAAATCGAAGTTCTAGCCAAGTTAAATAACGATGTAACTTCGCCCGACATATGTGTGTATGCGTGTACGTATGTCGTTAAACTTTAGCTCATACTGTACTAAAATGGCGGGACATAAAAGCACAAAATTTTGAGCACATGTAGTCCTCTACCCGACCATGTGCACTTCGAAACCGGAATTTTGAATTTTAAATTAGTTGTTTTTATTTATTTTATGTTTTACGCCAACTTAAAATTTTGATTAATAAACTCAGCACATTGATTGCCACTCGGCTAAACGTAAGATATATTGTCTATGAAATTTAATCAACATACTCAGCTATTCAAAAGAAATGTGTCGCCACTGACAGAAATAAAATGTTTTTAATCTTCCACGCGCCAGTGTGGCGATGCATAAGTTATGTCATTTTTCTTTACAATTAAAATTTATCTAATATTGATTTAAAAACTAAGGGATTTAAGAGCTATAAAAGCAGTTATTATTATTAATTACTACTATTAGTTACTAGTGTTTCATTCTCCGTATTTAATTGTTAAACAAAAAGATGCTTTTGTGCACTGAAAGTAAAATGTTTCAAAACTGTTTTCTTCATTCCATCTGTTATTATTTATTATTAAAATACAAATAAATACAGTACAATATACACTGAAGAGCCAAGACATTATGACACCTACTCAATAACACGTTGCGCGACCTTTGGCCTTCAAAACAGCAACAAATCTCCTTGGCATGGATGCCACAAATTCTTGCTAGATGACTGGAGACAGGTTGTACCAAATGTCCAAGCAGTGGTCACTAAGAGTCAAGGTATTTCGATACGGTGGTGTTTCAGCTCTGAGCTGCCGCTGCATGACATCTCAAATGTGCTCTATCGGGTTAAGAACCGGCGAGTTAAGTGGCCAGGAACATTAATTGGAATTCATCCTTATGCTCCTCGAACCACTCCAACACAATTCGAGCCTTATGACGTGGGACTGCTGAAAGATTCCGCTTCCAGTTCGGAAGACAGATGGCATGTAAGGGGGCAAATGATCTGCAGGTATGTTCAGATAGTCCTCAGCTTTCATGGTCTGTTCTAACAATAAATTTCTTAGTTCCCCAAAAGCATAATACACCACCAGCCACCACCAGCTCAGATATGGCCTGGTGTATAGGCCGGGAAGAAAATGTTCCCCTAGAAGACAGCATACCATGACACGACTATTGAGATGAAGAATGAGAAATTGTCATTCATCCGACCAAGCAACTGTCTTTCACTTATCCATAGTCCAGTCTTGATGTTCCCTGGCCCACTGTAGGCATGTTTGACAATGATGCTTGGTCAACAGGGGCACAAGAGTGGGATGTCTGCTGCTCAGTCCCATATCTAACAGTGTACGCTGAACTGTGTGTTCTGAAACACTTGCACTTGGACCTGCACTATATTAGGCTGTCAGCTGAGCCACTGTCTGGCGTAGATTTTGCTGTACCTAGTGAGTCAATCTCCGATATCCTTTTTCTTTGATGACGCGGACGTCCAACACCTTGGCGTCTACTGCTGGTTTCACTGTCATTGATCCCCTTTGCGTAAATATTAACAACGGCAGATCGTGAAGAATTTACCGATCGTGCAATATCGGAGATACTCTTTCCGAGTCTTCAGGGCATTACAATCTGCTCTATCAAAATTCGCCTAGATCAGAAGCCTTTCCCATCACTCTCAAAAGTAAGTGCAAGAATGATTCCTTACCTTATCCAACAACAGTTTAATACCTCTCCTACTTAATTACATGCCCTCCACGTCATCCAGAGGAGTTTATTGAAAAATGTGGAACTGGTCATAATGTTTTGGCTCGTCAGTGTATAATGCAAGGGTAGGTGACCCCTCCAGCCAAAACTAATGCTATTAATGAGTAAATTACAATAATTTTATAATAAAATCTTATTTTTCTCGAGCAGCAGTTAAATACCGTTTCCACTTAATCATTTGGTCCTGCACGTCATTGAAAAACGTGAGGATGGTCGTAATGTTTTTGCACATCAGGTTACAATAACATACAAATACCATACATTGTTTAATACTAAACACAGATGCAATGAAGGAAATAAGTACTGTACATGATATTATACATAGATGTTTTAACCTATCCAGAAAGTAGTTGTAATATTCAAGAGTGAGCTCCAGTATTCACTACAATTGTCTGTGTCATTTCTGTTATATTTAGTCTAGAATAGTTGGACTAGAACCATTCATAAAATTATTTCCCTAACTAAACTAAACTAAACTTGGTGGCACAAACAGCCCATAGCCGACAGTGCCCTGATAATTGCTTTCTAGACAGTGTGCTCCGTGTTGCTTGTGCACCTTTGCTTGGACAAGTGGTCAGCTTGTTGCAAGTGAGTCCCTAAGCGAACTTGGTACTCATTTTATCGACCCCCTCAAGGGATGAAAGCCTGAGTTAACCTTGCCCAGCCCGAGGATCGAACCCCGGACCTGTGTTGCTGCGCGCCACGCTAGGCACTGCGCCACCGGGCCTCATTTTGCTAACTAGATGCCTAAAATCGTTACATAGTATATTGGTACATCGAAAATATTCATGTTTTGGCAATGTCAAATTTGGGGGAAAAATAATTAACTTTGGACAAATAATGAAATATGAATTTAAATATGGTCTTCCGGTTTCTATACTTACAAATTTTTTATTGGTTACGAAAAAATAAAATTTTAAGAAGTTTGACTTCCGCATGACAAAAACTGACCTTGATATTTAATTTCAAAATTTTCAATTTTAGATATCATCTTTAACTTGTTCCAAGGGATCGGTTAATTAAGTTAGAATAATTCGAGGGAATAAGTATAAATGAAATGCAGCGAAAAATGTGTACAATTAAGGACATACAAGAAGGTCATGTGGTGTCCCCATCAGAATTTTTTATAATAATTATTTCAGGCGGCTGCTCAAGCAAATGGCTAACAATTTTGGGGGAAAAGTGTCAGGACTGTGTGTTCCGTGCATATTCTTGGAAAACATCTTAGTAACAGCTTAAAGTCCTGATCTTGAACAGGGAGCTGAATGCAGCTATGTTCTGTGATAGAATACTGCGATTGAGTTGGAGAATGACTGCACTTGAAAGGGATTTAAAATCCTCTTTTATTAAATCACTATTATTTACAAACCACTTCCTAACTCGGGAGGGATACAGAAAGTAAAAGACCACACTTGGGTCTAAAATGAACAATCAGATAAATTTAAAACTAAAGCTAAATAGAAATTAAATAGTCGTCGTTCACAGAGCTTATACGCGAGGTTGGCCTCTAACTTAATGGTGCGTAGCAAGATTTACTAATACTGACGCACTTGGATTTATTTCAATAAGCAACCACGTAAAGCGCTATGGCTTAGAATTTAATTGCTAGATAGTCAGGAGAACGTCGAATAGAATGATGGTGGTCTGAGACTAAAAGTTGAAAATCAGAAGGGATAGAAAGATTTAAATTAAAATAAAACTTTGTTAGTTTAACTAAAACCTTATAAAAGTATGCGAAATTTCGATTACCTTAAGAACTGAATTTATTTTTAAGCATATGCTGTAGAGCTGAAATTTCTTTGCTATGTAATTTATTTGTACAAACTTATAATAAAACCCGCAAGAGTTATAGAATAACTATTGCAAATAAATGGCTCCTAGTTTTGTCAAGGTTACCACAAGGACATTAGATACTCTATCGCAAATTCCTCAGGGGGCGTTACTTAATGTAGTCATGCCTCTCCTAAAGATAAGAAATTCCCTGGACACTGCATTATAATATTATCTAAACTTTCATTCTTCATTCTTTAACAATTTTTTTTGTTGTTGTTTTCAATTTTTTTTTATGTTTAGGATGTATTTATTAAGTCTTATCAATGGCAGTTCTTCCTCTTATCTTCCATATACAGTAATTATGGTGTAATTTAATTAAATTATCTGGATTTTTCTGTCTACTTCGAGGTTAAATTTAGTGAATTTCGAGACTAATAAATAGCACATAAGATGCTTTAAGAAGAATGATTTTGAAGATCTCCCGAGGAAGGCGCTTTTAAAGTTTAATATGGTTTATTACTAGGGTTTGTCGATAAAGACGCCCTAGAGAAAAGAGAGAAACATTTTATAGGATATCAGATGCATATACTTTTAGACTAGTACGGGAACGTTTTATATCTTCCGCCTGTTTAAAAAGGGAAAAAATATGTAAAGCAATTCTATAAAAATATTCAGTATTTTTAATTACACGTATCATGAACTGAATAAAAATTTCGAATTCGGAAAAGTTTATGTGGCACGAATTTTGAACCTCTCCGAAAACACTAAGGTCTACGTATATTGCATTGGTAAGACCAAACCTTGAATATGCGGCACCTATTCGAACACATGCTTTTGAGACCGCATTGGGGAAACTTGACAAAGTACAGGCAAGAGCAGCCAAAATAAAGTATGGAGCTGTTTCATGTACCAGCAACATTACGGCAGAATAGGGATGCAGACTTCCGACCCTTTTGCAGCGAAGGGAATATCTCCCACTCAAGTTTACAAACAAGGCTAGGAGCCGAGACATGAGGCCCATCTCTAGAAGGACTTTTGGCAACTGGAACAACAGGTCAAGACTTGAGAGGTCTTCTGTTGTGAAATATGACAGTGAGATCAGAGAAAATATTGCTATCAAACAGGACACTTACATTGTTATTCAAGAGCCTATCCTGCCCTCTTACATCCCCATTAACAACAAAATAAATTTCGATCTGGTGTAACATTGTACAAAAAAGGAAACTGAAGCTTTTATCAAGGCAAAAGGTACTCGAACAATTGATTCCTTTTTAGGAGCTGATTTGGTAAAAATTTACACAGATGGTTCATCAGATGAGACTATCCAACAGGATGAAGTCCAACAGACTATCCAACAGGGGATCCTATGCCATGGGGCGGGCAACATCACTTCCAACTTCACACGTGAATTAAGAGCAATCCAGGAGGCCCTGAGAATTTACATAGACTTAAATGATAATGATAAAGCCACCGGACTTTTAATTTACTGTGACTCTAAGGCTGCGCTAGACACAATACTGCAAGAACATTCAAGATGTATACCAACACCTAGAAACAATCAACCAGATGGGAAAGACATGCGATATGCAATGGATACCTGCAATCGAAAGAAACGAGGCACCCGATGAACTGGCTAAAAAAAGCAAGAAATTTCAAGAACTCAATCCCCGTCACTCTTAAAGATGCTAATGCCACTACCAGATATAGATTCAGAAATCTATTAAGAAAGACCATTAAGAAAGAAATGTGAGATTGATGAAAACAGAGAAATCACAGAATCTCAGTCTAGACCATTACTAGACTGAGAACCCGCCATTTTGGAGGAATGAAAACTAATGAAGATGGTACCAGATCATGTAGAAACTGCTCCGAAACAAGGCTTTCACCAGAACACATCTTTACCTGGCCAGCATGAAGCTCTTGAAAGCTTGGGGGAATTTCCTTTTAAGGGAGAGCTGTATAGTGAAAAGATAGCAGAACTGGCAAAAGCCGTGATTTCCATGCATGAATCAATTTGACTTCTCAAAGGACACGACACCAACCAACCAACCATGAAGTGAATACCTTTTTATTTCAAACAATACGATTAAAAAGTAAAAATATAATATTCTTAATCCATTGTTTTTAAATACTTTAGTTATAGCCTTCATCTATTGCTTTTAAATAGTTTAATCAGTTAATGAATAACAGACAGATTAAATACGAAAGAATTTTCCGATCGGCAAAAGATCCGAACAAAAAGTTCAAAAGAAATCGATATTTAAAATAAAAGAAAATTTTTTTTTAAAATCTCAAAGGCGTTTAGGTTAGGTTTCCCATAGGGTTTGTTAAGGTTTTTTTTAGGCTCTCGTTGAGCTCGTAGTCTACCAGTCTGCTGTAACACACACTCCTAATAACCTTTTTTTGTTGTTGTTGTTTCTTTTCTTTATTATTAAGCGTATTTTTCCTTGCACTTACGTTATATATAATTCAACAGCAAAATTACAAAAATTTTAAATGTTGCATACATTTTCATCACATCATTTCATCATCACAGTTAATCATGTCAATGTTTACTTTTCTTAGTAAGATAGGGCTTTACAACACTTTTTTTGTCTTTTTATTATTAACGTTCTGTGTGTTTACTTGCTAAAAATGTTTTATGCCGTACAGTGTTGTCACTGCTCGCTTTAAAATCAAAATTTATTTAAAAATAAAATAAAATTTTTTTTTCAAAAATTATTTAAAAATCGAATAAAAAATTTTATCAAACATTTTATAATCAAAATTTAGTAACGAATTTTTGATGAACAAACTCAAACGATTTAAAAGCAAGCAATGGCAACACTCTATGGGATAAAATAAAAAAAAAATTATCTAAAAGGCGTGGAGTTGTGTATCGGAAATTAGCGACGAAACACTTTCGCTTATTATTGTTAATTGATGGAAAATTGGTTTGTTCTCCTCGATAAGTCAATAATTTCGGTTTAATAACAATAATTACTTCGTTTTTAACTGCACTTCGTTTTACCTATTTTATCAATTTACTAATTTAAAAAAAAATATTTCCGTCTTTTAATTATACTGCTGGCATTTTTTTACTACAATAGACTTCTAATTAGCATTTTATTAAGTTTCGTAAATTTTATTTTCTAGGAGATGATATATAAAAACTCTTCTAGAAGTAATTTCTTATTTGCGTTACTTAGCAACTTTAGCGCAAGTATTTGGTCATTTTACTTCCTTGTACGAAGTAAAAAGGAAGTATTGTACTCTTAAAAAATTTCGCGTATTATATTTCAATGAAAATATCTATTTTGACCGCTATCGAATGCAATTTAACGATGTTTTTGAGTGACATTCGTACGTAAGAACAAAATAAAGGACTCTTTTTCCAAAACAAAAAAGAAAAAAAAAAAAAAAAAA
>KK116124.1:428602-457537 GCA_000611955.2 Stegodyphus mimosarum
GATCGAACTGCTCCCAATGAAACTGTCGAATTAACGATTGAGTGACACCAGCAGTATGGGGCCGAGCATTGTCATGGAGCAACACAATTCCTTTACTGAGCATTCCTCTTCGTTTGTTTTGAATGGCACGCCTTAGTTTTGTTAAAGTCTCACAATATCGTACCGCATTAATGGTTTCACCTCCGGGAAGAAATTCAGTAAGCAAAACGCCTTTCCTATCCCAGAAGACAGAGCACATGATTTTTTGTGATGACACTGTCACTTTGAACTTTTGTTTTTTCGGAGAATGAGTGTGTCTCCACTCCATCGATTGTTGTTTCGATTCTGGTGTGAAATGACACACCCATGTTTCATCACCTGTCACAATTTGGTTAAAAAAGTTTTCTCCATCATCACTGTACCGCGTGAGAAATGTCAGGGCACTGCCAAGTCTCTTTGTTTTGTGAACATCAGTGAGCATTTTTGGAACCCATCGGGAACACAGTTTGCGATAATTCAAGCGGTCGGACACAATTTTGAGCAAAACGTGAAATTTGTGGAAATGCCTCTGAAAGAGTTGTCATTGTGAAGCGTCTGTTCTCATGAATTGCTTCATCAACTTTCCTTACCAGATCATCGGTGACAACGGAAGGCCGACCACTCCGAGCCTCGGCGTGGACATTTGTTCAACCTGCATTAAACATTCTTACCCACTTTCTCACCATTCCATCAATTATCGCGTATTCACCGTAAACTTCTGTCACTTGACGATAAATTTCGGCCGGTTTAACATTCCTCGCTTTCAAAAATTTAATCACGGCACGAATCTCACAGTCAGCGGGAGAACTAATTTTCTTAAACATTTTGAATGTGCACAGCAAACTGAAAACACAACATAGAGCAACCAAAACGGCGACAGTTGAAAGTTAGTGAACAAGAAAGACTAGTGCGCATACGCGGGACACCTACCACAGCGCTGCGACGGCGCTAGAGTGAAACGGTACTTAGTTTCCGAATACGCTACGTATATATGTATATACGTTACTGTGAAAGACCGAAATCTGGAAAGCGTCGACTTCCTCCGGTGAGTGTCAACATTCACGTTCGAAATATTTGCTAAATATCCTTATTTCTCACTTACGCCGGCAAATATCGACATTCGCCATACACTGATAC
The DNA here is from genome assembly GCA_000611955.2 of Stegodyphus mimosarum. Taxonomy (NCBI): domain Eukaryota; kingdom Metazoa; phylum Arthropoda; class Arachnida; order Araneae; family Eresidae; genus Stegodyphus; species Stegodyphus mimosarum. The sequence continues at coordinate 429,758 of KK116124.1, forward strand.
TAAATGGTGAATAAAAATATTTTTGTTACGTTTTTAAATCATACTTTATAATTAAAACGTATTATGATATAGGTCAAAATAGGGAAAAGCTTAAGTAACACTCTCGTCGGCTTCGTTTTACGTCGGAAACATTAAACGTCGGTTCACTTTTCAGACTGTTGCCACCAAATATTGCAGCCCTGTATTATAGCTAAAGCAATTAAATAATGAAGAATGTGCATAAATGTGTGTATGTGTTTTGCATTGTTATAAAACGGCGGTACCTACAGCCATCCAATTTTGAATGCCGTAATCCTGTTGCGAATATAGGCATCTGGAAGGCCAAATTTGAAATTTGGAATTAGTTTTATTATCGATTTCATATTTTGTAAAACTTTAACGAATTTTTGATTAACAAACTCAAGGATCTCAAAGCGAGGAATGGCAACGTTGTACAGAAAAAAACATTTTTATCTCCAGCGCGTGAGACTGTGTATCGGAAATTCTAAAGATAGGTTCAGTTTAAAATTATTTTGCGATATTGTTCTTTAACTGAACTTTATGGCGTAAGTGCGAAGAACATGATATTTAATAAATAAAGGTAACACACAAAATGTTAAGAAAACGCCCCTTTGGACGTTAATTGAAAATCTAAAACATTTCAGATTTTCAGGAAAAGAAATTTTTTACTTGTTATTTTGTTTGCAAAACCATTAGTGGCGTTGTAGACGTTTATTTCATTGCTCTTGCTATTATGTGGACTGTAGACGAAGATATCTTTGAGCACTGCTTAAACGACTTTTATTTAGCAAACCTTTACTCAAATCATGTGGTAATTTTTTTTAATACTTTATCCAGAGCAAAAACTTTTTTTTGCCTCAATTTAAATTCCATATGGCAATTTAGGATTTAATTATTCTTCTCGTACCTCGACGATCCCCCTCTCTAACCCCTATAAAATAATGTTTCACACAAAAAATGCCTTCCCTATGTCCACCTTCGGCAAACCGCTGGCTGTGCCTTCCTTCTACCTACGCAATTGCCCGGGCCTTGCGAGTTTCTGTTGCGCATGAGGCAATATTCAGGGCTGAATATAACACACAAGGCCGACCAGTGGCCGACCGGTAAAAGCCGTTGAGTACTGGTAGTCCGGGGTTTGAGTCTCGGCTAACGGGCTGGTTGCATGGACGTTTTCGCCATGTGTAACGTGGATACGAGACAGTTTCTATTAAAATTCATCTCCACGGGGCATCCCTCCATTTCCGTGTAGAGCCTAAGAGCGGAGCACGTAATAGTTAACAAAATATGTAACACATAAGTTCAAATTAAAAGCAAAAAACAAAAACAAAAATGACGACAACAGCAAAACATATAAAATGTTACGAATATCTGAGATCTTGTTATTTCATCTTAAAAAAAAAAAGCAAAAAAACCTGTATTTACACTGTTGATATTTACATGTATATTATTTAAATGATAGGATTTTCTGCAATGGTAATGTAGACTTGAAAGTTTTTAAAAAATTTTTCTTACATTGGCGGAGAAAAAAAAAGTGTGATCGAGCGATAAATATCACTCACAGTGAAATACGGCACTGTTTACTACGATATGGCAACCCTACTGTCGGCCATAGTGGATAATGGTGAATGAAAACACAAGACGCTAGGGATGCGGTGATCTCATTTTTGTATTTGTGTGCAATATGATCAATTTTTGATAAAAATGCGACGTGGACGAGTTTTTTTACACTGTGCTGCTTAAGTGTTGTGGCCGTATCTGGTGAAAATCTCTGTGATTCAAGGGTGAAAGATCTCATTTGAAACAAACGGTGTTGAGAGAAACTCCCATGCAACATCAACACACGAAACTGTGCCGCTGTTTGTGAGATTTTAGGCCTAGTACTTGTCATCTGAGTAAGTAATGTTTCCAATTATATAGCACCTAAACGATATGATGTTGCCTGGGTGATGTGCAAATTATTCTAGGCAGTGATCAGCTGAAAAAAGTTCTCCAGTGTTCTTAATACATAGAAAACAGGGATTCCATGAGAATTTGGCGAAAAATGGAATTTTGGTGTGATTATTTTATGCTCTTAAAAATAAATTCTGAGAATGTTCCAACTTGAAATTATACTTTATTGAAAGCTTTACTTGCAAATGTACGTTCTGTAATTTAAAAGCATCATGTGGTAGCGCTATATTGCTGAAAAAATACATTGTTCTTTTTGAAGGATTTATCACAGATGACCATAAAAATGTCATCTTTTTTTTTTGTGTGTGTATGTTAAAGTATTCAAATTCTACTATATTTAAGTTAGAAATTGTGGAATAATTAGCGTCGTATTTGAGAGTTGTTACTCAATTCCGTAAAGCTATATATAGAATATTCATGCATACAAAAAGGGTTCAGATTTCTTGTGGAATTTTACAGTTTTTGATGCTCAAACTAGTTTTTGCCACTCCAAAAATGATTCTGAAGAAAATTTTGGTTCACAAAGAGGTTATTTATATTAAATTTAAAAGATAGTCTTCTTTCCTTCATATAAATATATATTTATTAAAAAACATCTGTCAAACCTATTCGAACTAATTTCTGTTGAAAACGATATAAAATAGCAGGTATTTCCAAATGTTTATATGCTTTTTAATTTTGTTTCAAAAAACTACTATAAATTGTGAATTTTTGTTACATGTCTGAAAAGCACTTTTTCTCATTCCTGGATAAACATATATTCTAATATATTTTTTCTTAATACTAGTCAAATCCCATTATCATGAAATAATACTTTCTACTGTAGTTGGAAGTGAAGTTTAAACAATCAAATTTGCAATATCAAATTTGCAAGTGATATTGATTTAAACAAAATGCTGTGCATTTTGAAAGAATAATTTATAAAGAGCCATGAAGAAATGCTATGAAAAATTTCTCGAAATCTGCGAAGTATTTTATTAAAATGGATAACAGCCTAATGAGAATTTTTGAAAGACTTGTTAATTTTGCAAAAGATAGATTTATAAAAACCTTTTTTATGCATGTCTACATAAATCGATTTGTAATTAAATTTATACAGTTTTAATATATAGTTTTCAACCAGTATATAGTTCTCTTAATTTGCGTTGATGAATTTAATTATTCCGTCTATTTCCTCTTGCTATGGTAAAACATGCGTATAAATTTGTATTCCTTCTTGGGGGGGGGACTTTTGTTCTTGAGATTATTTTCGTATATTTTTGTCTGTGCTTTTTTTTTAACATGTAAATTCATAAACTGAAGGTACTATATCCTTTAAAAACCATCAGTTTTATGTTTCCCCAAAATAATAATTATTATTTCATTCATACATTATTATACAGGTTTAATATATTTCAGTTGAAAACTGAAGAGCATTTAAATTAACAAAAATTAGAAATAGTTTATTGCATTTAAATGTGAAATTTCATTTTAGAGTTGAAGTGTATTTAAGTTCCTCCTGTTTTGAAAGAATTTTATGTCAATACATAAATATCAGTTGAAAGGGCAAGTGGGAAGTTTAAATTCACCTGAGACTGAAAATTTTGTGAAAGCATGTGAATTTTCAGTTAAAATTTAAATGTCTTTAAATTTACTCAAAATTAAATGTAACTTACCCAGTGATAAGTTGATTTTTTTAGTCACGGTTTAGATATGAGGAAAAAATATTATATATGTTGTCAAATTTGTTTGCTTAAACAGTTTTTAAGATGTTTTAAATTTATAACATAAAATAATGCTATTTGCAATATAGATTTTTTTTTTTTTTAGCAGTTTATGTTGATGAATTTTTTTCCCCAAATTTTACTCATCTTGACAGTTTTTGCTCATATATGCTCTTGACTGTATTAAAATTTCTTCAATAGTGTTTTTTAATGTGTTGCTTAACTTCATAAATGGAAATTTAAGTTTTCTCTGAGGACATTTTTATCACCAAGTTTATTTTTAGATTCATGATTCAGATTAACTATATCTGGAATTCATAAAAAATATGAAACTATTATGAAATAAAATTAATTTGTAAGAATATTTTCAAGTACTGTATTTTAATGGATAATGAATATAACTTCATCCCTACTGAAACTTATCCCAAGGTCAGGAGTGACCAAAAAAAAAAAGTGTAATTTGGATTTGTAACCGGCAAAAATGTATCGTAAAGCGAATGTGACCATTTCGGTTTAATATAATATTTTTAATTTCTATTTTAAATATCCACAATAAATTTTTTTGCAATAAATGTATAAATTAAAGAAAATAAGCAATTGAGAAATTTTTTGTTCAGCTAAGACAGTTATATTTTTTTACTATTGTTTTTTTTTTTTTATATAAAGCAAAAGGTGATTAAAGCAGTTTATTAATTTTAAAATTACTGTATTAATTAATCCACAATTTTTAAATAAATAGAATAATTAGAAGTCTAATAAATAATAAATGTAATAATAAAAAACTATTTTCTTTTCACTGTAGATAAAACAAAAAAGCAAACAAAAAAAGTCACTTATTTTTCCTAAACATCCTAATTTTAAAATGTTTTGGTCAACAGCTCTGAAAAGGTAGCAATACTGCCTGAGGAATATTCTTTCTCAGACTGAAATTATGATTATTTGAATTTCATAATATTTGAAAACAGCTGCTGCTAGGTCATATGTATACATTTTATTATATGAGCAGTTTACATCTATCATGTGTGCATTCTAATTAATTAATGTTAAAAGTTGTACAAATCTTTCTAAGGGGGATGTTAAAAAACTGAAAATCTCGGATGTCAGTTCGTAAAATTAAACCCATTGACTAAGTGAACAAAGTATATCATAAGGTAAATTTAGCATTTGGAATTTTTTTGACAAGAACGGTAATCAAGCTAAACGGTTTTCAAGCCAAAAGCTGGATCACATATGTTCTAGCTGTAATTAATGGGGAGATATGTATGTCCCGCACTTAATGATCGACTTACTATAATCATACCTATAATTACCTATATGAAATAGACTTACATCATACAGTACAGGGTTAAAGCATTCTTTGCACCAACCCAACATTACACAGTGACCAACTCATATTTGTTCTTTTCTCTATGTTCATTTGTGTACAATGAGCACAGTGGCATCTTGATTTTCCAACAAATAACACAATACGATAGCTGCTTTAAAAATAATTGGCAACCTCAAAATTTATATTCTAAATTTGGTCTCTCCCCCTAAATTCATCCTTTCTCCCAAATTTGAGATCATTCCAAATTATGTAACACTGCTTGAAAAAGGGAACTAAAACCCAAAATTAACTAATCATAGATTAGCTGTACTTTATGCACCCATCTTGTATGAATAGCTAATAACTGTGTAGTCTCTCTCTCTTTCGCCTATGTGCTGACAGCTTGTCACTCAGCCTCTGCTAGCTATTCGCTATTAATTAAAATGTAATTGCATGTTTAAAATTATGGGGAGCATTAGCGCCCCTAGTCTTCTAAAGTTATGCATTAAGAAATTCATCATTCAAGAATAAATTATGTTTAACTATCAAGCTTGTCATGCTTCTAAAATTCCATCTGATTCCTTTTTCTAAAATTCCATCAGTATGTTTTTCAAAGCTCACCATTACAAAAATGTCAGTAACAATTCACAATTTATATGCATGACGGTAATCGAGTTTAAGAAAATATATGCAGCTCCAATAGCTGCCACTTTTATTTTATAGAAATGAATACTTATGTAAGTGTTTAAGAAAAAATGCCAACATGGTAAGTTTTACGCCATAATGTCCAGTGATCTACACAGCAGTTTTTTCGGCCATGACTAAACATGAATTGTTTTCATCTTCTGCTGAAAGTACAATTATTATATATATAAATACACTGCCCTCCAAAAGTTAAGGTACAGCATGTGTTTCAAAGCTCACCATTACAAAAATGTCAGTAACATTTAAATTCACAATTTATATGCCTGACGGTAATCGAGTTTAAGAAAATATATGCAAATACAATAGCTACCACTGTTATTTTATACAAATGAATACTTGTAAGAGTTGTGAACAATTTTTGCATTTTTTCTACAAGTGTTGATCTTTAATTGTTATTAGCAGTTTCATTGACAATATCCAGAAGAGTCTATCAATGCTCAGGAGAAGTCGTTTGCCTGATTGAGGTAGTGGGCGATCGGATAGATGGAAATGAGGATGTCGCAAGCTGATGCTGCTAGATGTCTCTCACAGCATAGTCATTCTCTCCAGTAAAGTCTATAGATGTTCATGGAATCAGTTTAAATCTGACAATTCTGTGTCTAGAAGACATGTTCCAGGCAGACCAAGTGTTACAACACCAGCTGGAGACCATCATTTAGCTCTTTCAGCCTGAAGGAAGAATGACATTACTGTGCCCGAGCTCATGAAAGATCATTTAGTGGTCACAGGAATAAGAATCTCAGCTACTACAGTGTGCAAACGCCTGCATAATACATGCCTGCATGTAAGATGACCAGTTGTTTGTGTCTCCTTGCTCCGAGAACCCAGAGCTGCCTATTTATGTTGGGCAGGAGAACAGGTTTCCTGAACCACTCAACAATGGGCTTTTGTTCTCTTCATAGACGAGTCCAAGTTTACATGGGAGAGTGATTCAGGTTGTCAGCTGATCTGGAGGGAACAGCGCAGCAGATACAACCAATCCCATATTGTGAAATGACACAGTTATGGAGGTGGTGGAATAATGGCTTGAGCTGGGATATCTCTCGGTGTTCCCATTGATGTGCATATGTTCTATGAAAGAACTTTGACCGATGTGAGGTATTGAGATGAGATCCTTGATCAATATATCTACCCATATGCCACTGTTATTAGTCCTGGATTTCTTCTGATTGACGACAATGCACGACCACATCGTGCTTGGGTTGATGAAGAATATCTTGAGGGTCACTGTGTAGAGCAGGTGAAATGACCAGCTCATTCCTGAGACCTGAATCCAATGGAGCATCTTTGGGCGACCTTGGGAGACAAGGTTGCTGCTTTAAATCCTCCTCCGAGGTGTTAGATGAGCTTGAGCAAGGATTACTCTGTGTCTGGTTGTTGTTTCCCATTTCGCTGACCAACAGTTTAATTGACAGCATGGAACAAGGCTGCTGCCAATGTATTGCATCTGAGGGTGAACATATTTCTTATTAGAACCCATTTTTGAATGTTACCACCACATTTTCCCTTGAAAACTGTGATATACTGTTTTTCCAAGACTGGATTTCTCTGCCAAGAGTGCAATTTTTTGTTGTAATTTATGTTTGTGTTGATCTTAAGAAGAATTCTACATCACATTCATTAACGAAATGTTTTGTGTATGTGTTCTGTAAATTTCTTGTTTCTATGTTGCTTCGTTCTCAAATTAGACACCAAAAACATGCTGTTCCTTAACTTTTGGAGAGAAGTGTATATACACACACGTATAATAATTGTAACATGAATAGCCAGATATTTGGGCTCTTTTTGCAATTGAGATGTTATTTGGCATAACAATATAGCATATAAGTGCATGAAATGCTTTTAATTACCTTATTTTCATTTATTCCCGAATCTGTACATGTAATTCAGAAGCTTATAGTAGTGTTTTTCCTTCTCTTTCTGTTGTGTTTTTAATATGCACATAAACTAGATTTCTTTCCAAAATCTTTTCATGATTAAGTAATTTATTATCACTAAGCACACTCTCAAAATTTTAAATCTTATCCTAAAAGTTAAGAAACATTTTATTGTGCAGCTGAAATGCATTAGAAGTTTAATACAAGTAATAAAAAATCCAAATTAAAATCTTAATGTATTTTAGTTTTACTTTAAAACAAATTCTTTAAATTGTCATATTCAGGTTTAATAATATATTTTTTTAAACCTAAAATGTGTTAAAGTAAAAAAATGTCAAGAAATTGGCCAATATAAAAATTATTATTTAGATGTAGTATATATGGACATGTGTCTAAATAATGTGTATATGGATATATATCTAAATGCAGTATTATCCAGGAAAAACTAACTCACCTTCAATATTAATGCCACACTCTTTGCAGGACATAGCATCTTTTTCTTTGTCTGCTAATTCAGGGTTCGTACGGTCCTTAAAAGTCCTTAATTTCGGCCAAAATCGGCAGAAGGTTCTTAATTATAATCATCTGAAATTTCTGTCTGTTTTTACAATTGCCATTTTGAGTGTGAATTAACATTTTGGAGGAATATTTTTGGCAATTTGCTGACATATATTGTTATCTTTTGAATGGGTTCATGTGTTATAATTTGTTCATATTTCTAATATAAATAGTGGGATACTCAAGTTTCTAAGCAAGAAATGAAGCATAAGCATTTTGAAATTCATTTTTTCTAATGAAGAGCTATTAAACAACTTTTCGCTTTTGGTGATGTGAATTTTTTTATTTAGCGGTTCTGAATTTAGCAACATATCAACATTTTGGCGATCAGTTTTTATAGAAAATTTTTAATTCGGAGATCTGGAAATTTTTCGACAATTTTTTTAATACATTGTGACATTAATAAATTCCATTAAAATAAGGGTTATTAATATATTGAAATTGTATTTAAAAAATAGCATTAAAATAAAATATTTTTATTTTTCTCTGTCATATTATAAAGTTCTGTTTTAACAACTTATTATACAATATTTTTAGTCTGAGAAATAAACAAGGTATAAAACACAATTTACGAAAGAGTTCTTACAAAAAGCGAAATTAGCTATGTAATTAATTAAAAACGTCTTCTTTTTAATTTTTTCATAGTAAGAGTTTTTCCCCATGTAATTGTCTCAGAATATGCATCAGTTTTCTCTATAAAACTAATTTTACACTTTTCCTTTTTTTCAAGATATTTCTGGCTTTTGGCTATTACAGAAGTGGTAGAGATAATTTTTCTTTAGGATTTTAGATACTGCAGCTTGGAAAGTGTAGAAGGACTTGAAGGCAAGATTTATAGACCCACGATTCTAGATGATTCCTGTAATATGAGACAAAAGGAAATATGTCTCCATGGTATTAACACATAATAGATGTATTTTACAGGAAGTTTGGGATAAATTTCTTACTTTTTGGAGAACTTCTGGAAGAACAATGAAAACATAATATTAGAATGTTTTACTTCTGATACTAGAATCTTTTTCTTAACATGTTTATCTTTCCTTTATTTTCTCTACTTTTCACTGGACACAAGCATGAAAAATATCAAAAATGCTTCTAATCTTATCACATGGACAGGTGTTATAGAAATGCATTTTTTTATTAATAAAGAAATTAACAACTGACAATTTAAAAGTTCATATAATATGCCTTAATGCATCATACAGAACTGGCACTAGGCATTTTCCCACCAGATGCAGTCTCATTAAATTCTAAATTCTTCTTCCAGTGCCTGCTCTAAATTCTAAAAGTTATGACATTTCTAGATTATGTTGCTCAGTTTGTCACTAAATTTTAAAAATTCTTCCACATCAGCTTTATAGTCAGCCCTTACCAGTATTTCATATTTCGTCTGAATTTTGATATTGCTAAAGAAATAAAATTAGCTGCTTTTTCTATACATTCTAAGTGCATTTAGTTTTTTTAGAATAACAGAAATCCTTAATTAAGTCTAAAAATTCTAAAATGAAAAGGAAATGCGTTGGAGAAATCTGAATACATAAAGAAAATTATTCTTCAAAGATATGTACAGTTATTATTATGTAAATAACACAGTTGTTATGATTTCAGCCTTTACTATAGTTTCCCATTTCTATTTCCTCATATGATAGAGTTACTGAGCCAGCATAAATTAAAATTAAATTGCATAGTCTTTGACTACTAGTCCATATTTTTAGTTTCAATTTGATTGTTCTAGTTTAAGTACATCACCACGAGCTGTAATTGATTTTGTTAGCATCAGAACATGCCTTTATGTTCCAAGTTCTTTTTAAATAAGAGGCTTATTTAAACCTTTGTCTGACATTGTAGTTACTTTCAGACATAGTGATAATTTGCTTCATATCTGTTGAGAGGTTTTGGACTATTTAACTTTTACCAGATCAAGTAAACCCTCATAGCTATATTGTAAAGAGGTTGACAAGTTAGAAGATAAAGCACACAGAAAGTAGTGAGAACATTGGTTTGCATATTGAGACAATTTTCTGATTATTAGAAAAGGTGGTTAAAGAGAAGGAAATCAATTTAAATTAGCCAAAATGTCTGGGAGGTCTTCAAATTAAAAAGATACAGAGATATTTCGTTGTTACGAAACATAAATATTTTGTAGCTTTTAATATGTAATTATCCTAATATCGTTTAAGAATCAATGTCATAAATTACATGTTTGTTAAACTGTGAAATTTTATTAGATTGTGATTTTAATAGGATTTTTTTTAACAAATATTGTTAAAAAATAAATAAAATTTCATATTGGCCCTGTAAATCCATAATGACTAAGGTTATCTAACTACCTAATTTAATTATTTATAACTAACTGGTTACCCTTAAAAATTATCTCTGCATATTAAAGTGAGTTATTGCCTTTCTTTAATCCTTACCGTGGTTACAGGATAAAACACAAAAATGCAAAAATTCATGTAAAACGTATTCTTTGCATCTAGTGGAACTTAAAACAATACAAAACAACTTGTCACCTGTGGTGCTTTATTGGCTTATTGGACCTACATGAAGCTACGACACTAACTGCAACAGACAGAACCCAGATAACTTTCAAATCTTGCCAACCGTGCCTATGTCAGGCCTTTTAGGTTTGTTCTAATCAGCAGGTCTCTCTCGAGGCAGGCAGGAACGGTGACAGGTCGATCTTTCGTTACAAATCATGGGGATTATGATCCTACTCCTTATTTTAATCTATGCCGCTTGACATAAAATCTACTTGCTATTTACTAAACCTCTAGAGTGAGCAAGTATGTGACAAAAATGAAACATTTAAAAAAAAAAAAATCAATATAAAGCTGAATGTTAGCAGAACATAAATAAAATGTCACTTATCTACTTTCAAATATGTCCAACTATTATAAAAGTAAAATATTTAACGCTGCTTGATACATCTTATAAAGTTGATTTTATTCTCAAACTTATTAATAATTTTGTTAATTAATTCATGTTTAATAATAGTTCATTCTACTTACGGATCTGTTTTATTTTTAGGATGGTATTACAAAAATGAAGCTCAGGCATAGATAATAGTTTTAATTGATGTTGATTTCCCATTTGCTCAGAGGTCCTTAATTTTTTTTCATTAATGGTCCTTAAAAGTACTTAATTTCCATGTGCAGAAATGTATATGAACCCTGTAATTGTTCATCTGTCTGATAACTTTCTGTTGCCAAACAAAATAATTCTCCAGCAATATTTTGCTTTCCTATCTACTCCTTCTGTGCACATCATATGAGAAAGATGGTATCCATCTTGTCATATTATCAACAGAGCAGGTTACTTTTCTAGGGTTCATATATGTATATATAATATAATGCAAAATAAATTAAAATAAACAATACATTTAAACTTCATCCCATGTTAAATTCGGAGTTAGACACATGCAAAAATCAAAAACCCAAAACAAACTGCAAGGAAAGAGGCAAAGGATGCCAAAAACAAAAGTGAAAAAAGAAATTTACACCTTTTACTACATCATCATGAATAGGTTGGTGCAACAAAACAAGTAAATCAACCAGCCTGTTTCTGAACTAGTAAAGACATAAATTAAAGTTTAAAACTTAAAATAATCACAGAAAAGTAATTGAAGTAACCTGTGTCTCTGTCAGTCCAACCTTTACAGGCTGAAAGTAAGTATTGTAAAATTATAGTATCAAAAATATAAAAAAAATTAAAAAGCATAATAATAATGTTTTGAGTGGACCAAAAAAAAAACATGCAAATAAAAGCAATCCAATACACACACACACACAAAAAAAATAAAACATATGTAAATTTTTAAACTATACAGGATGGGTTAACAATTAAAAAAAATATTGCATCAAAATCATAAATAAGCAAATAAGCTTAAAAATCTTACAGTAAGAATTTTCAATATAAGTGGACTAACACAACATATGAAAAAATAGTAAATGAAAATTTGATATTAAAATATAAAATAAAAATAAAACATAAAAAAAAGGGAGTTAGTTTTTAAATTCTGTAACATTAGAGCAGTTGAAGTTTGAGTTTTGAAGTAAAACAATATATCTGACCTGTTCAGTAGTAGCTAAGCCTAAAATATTCTAAATAATGAATTTATATAAACTATCTATTTTTAACTGATCATTAAAAAAAACTTCTGTTGTAATATTAAATATGGTGTAATAAAAATTAATAATTTATAAAAGGATTCGATGGATATTCTTTTATAGATTATTCATTTCTATGTATGTAGCTAGAATAGCTAGAAAAAAATGCTGAAATTTTACTTACATTATGGAGATTTAAATTTTTTATGCATTAATTGCCTGTCTTACATTGGAACATGTTCAAGTATGTCCCATCTGCACTGCCAGTAGCTGCTGAATGCTGTGAGTTTGACTGGGTTTGGTTCTGCACAGATGGGCTGGTTGTGTAGTTAATTTTAGTGGTGTTTCTCATGTGTAACATGAATATGAGCCAATGCCATGCTGCAGGTTAAAGGTGCCAGCACCTTATGAAGGTCAGTGTTAAACCGAAACTATCAATCTTCATAAAAGTGATGATACCATTATGGTGTGGCAGTGCATCCCCAGGGGTGTAGCTTGAGCTTTTGCCAATCAGCATGGTCCATTTGGTTCCTCTCTCAATGCACACGAAAAAAAAATCAATTGTTTAAGGTGTCAAAAGGACATATAAGGAAATAAATACAAGCTGTGTCCTAATTTTTGATGTAAAATGATAATTTCAATAGTTTAAAGTGCTATTTTGCTTGTTTTGTTGTTACCAAAATTATCAATGGCATTCTTGAATACTGTTTCGTTATTCCAAATGCTGTTTTCTAGATGGTACAGTATTTATTAAACACAAACTACTTGTTTTTAAACCTTAGGTGATCTTTAATTATTTGTTTTTAGAAAATCTTCTCTCACATGGAGTAATACTTGCAACTATTGTGAGGACAATAGAATTGCAACATTTAGAATTTTGTTTGAGTCTTTATTTTAGAACAAATTGTAAAAGTTCAAAGTGACTGTCTTTTCACCTCTCAGCTTCACCTTCCTAAGCCATACTACAGATAAAACTCTGAAGTATTTCTCTCTCACTGAGGGAACTCTTTCTTATTTATGCCATTAAGATCACAATTTAACTGTCATTCATATTTTGTATTCAGAAGTTTCAATGGGAAAAGGAAAGCATATCATGAAAGTGAAGTAATTCTGTTCAGTGTAAAAAAAGTTCTCTCTTTAATTCCATTCTGGCATTTTGTGAATTCTTCACAATTCAGCATATTGTGATTGTACAGCTGTGCACCTGCACATCCAAGTTCATTTTTGGGTAAACAAGTTGCCTGCTTGGGAATTTTGTGATTTTACCCATGTGTAACACAATACACTAATTTCCCTTAGAAGATCCTTTATGAAGGCATCCCTTGACTTAAAAACCTTCTTGTGTTTTGCCGTACTCTGCTAAGGTTTTCTGGGCAGAGATGATACTTGTGCAGTGTCATGGTGTAATGGTGTTAAGGTCTTCATAAAGATTTCCTTTTTAAAATTTTATTTTATTATTATTATTTTTTTCCCAAGGTAGGGACTGACTTTTATATAGGTGTTGACACACCAGTCCTGATGTAGCTTCTGCCGCGGCAAAATTTAGCCGGCTCGTGTTAAATTGCAAATCATATTATGCAACCGCAGTGTCCCGTCAAAACCATCTCATTTGCAAACAAGAAAATTCTATGATTATAATGTTTGACAGGCATTTCACATGCGGTACATTCATAAGTATTTGTGATTACATGTAAAAATTTTTGAGTTTCTCTATTACTAGTAATTATTTTATCCCAGATGCTTAGAGTGGCTTTTCTTTTTTGAATCATTGTGTGTAACATCATTTATAATTTTCAACACTGTTTTAAAATTTTAATGCTTGCAAATATGTCATTTGAAATGTGCTAAAATTATGATAATAAAAGAAATATTAGATTGTTATGAAATGTCAGATTTTTATATTGGTTAGAATATGTTTAAAAATGTAGTGTGTTATATTATATTACAAATAATTTTGTGATGTCATCTTATTACAGATTACTATGGTTAGTTGCACTCTTTAACTTTTCTTTATCGTTACCCATGTATGTTTTTCTGCTTGGGTAAATTTAATGAAAAAATGTAAAAACATGTTTAAATATCATTTTATTAAAATTAGCATCAAATTAATTATTTATATTTATTTCAGCATCCAATATGCTCGCTAAATTAAATAAGAAAGGGGGAATATTAACAGATATTTTAATAAAATGAAAGGTTTTGTGTTACATTTTGGAAAATATTAAAAAAAATTCTTCTGTTTTATATAATCTGTTATTACATCTGCAGAGAAACAAATTTAATAGGAATAAAAGGTCTTTTTCACAGCATTTGCTGTGCATTAATATTAATGGTGTTATATATTCAGGTTGTTGAAAGTATGTGGTAACAAATTTTATGTTCTTAAATGTTGCTTCTCGTACTTGCAGTTTAAAAATGTTTTTAAATGAGGTAATTTCAACCCTGGAAGTGGAAGAGTTGTTCAAATACAAAATATAAATTTTTTATATGGGCCTCATGGGGGAAAAGTATAGGGGGACTCCATGATTATCTCAAAACCGCTGTTAATCCGAAGGCAAGCTCTGATCTTTAATAATAGAGAAGCTGTTCATATGTGTGTTTGTTCTTTGCACCATGGAAAAATGGCAACACTTGGACCCCTAAATTTTGAATGCACATAATCCTCCACCCGAACATGGGCACCTCATAGCCCCAGTTTTGAATTTTTTTTTGTATGAATTTAATGAATTTTTGATTAACAAACTCACCTATTTGAAAGCGGGCCATGGCAATACTGTTTGAAATAAAACATTTTTATGGTCCTCCAGTGGTAAAGTCACTAAACATTGGTAATTCTGTCCGGAGTTCGAATCCCGATGAACAGGTTGTCTGTATGGGCATTTCCATGGTGTTTTTCTGTTTGCGTACACTGCCCGAAATAAATTATTTTTAAATTCCACGTACCAGGTTGTTGAGAGTTCGCAAAGTGTAAAACTTAATATTTCTTTCAAATTTAACCTGTTTTTGATTAATAAACTATGCGATTTGAAAGTAATAGATGCAGCTCTCCCTCTTTATTATTATTTGCTAGCTAAACTCGGAAACCTATACTAGATGGTCAATGTATTTTTAGAGCTAATACTTTCTTAAAAATATATACTTCATTATCCGAAATGGGCTATTATCGAAACATGATTTTGCTTTGATTCACTCTAATTGCGTTGTTTCACTTTTCATTCCAATCTGTTGCCATTTGGCAAAATGTAAGATACACCTATCTTTCCAGTTGAATGTTATGGGTTAACAAATTAAACTATTTAACTAAGCAACAGATGCAGTTCTTCAAAATATTATTTTTTTACTTTTGAATCGGATTGATTTTAATAAAAATGCACTGAATTCATAATATATCTGATTAAAACGTTAAATATTTTTATAGAATTTGCATTACGTATTTTTTCACTTTTTAAAATACAGAAGATTTAAAATGTCCTCACGTTTGTCTAAATGCATATTCATCTAGTATAGGGATTCTGAACCGGTGGTACGCAAAGACACAAAAGTATTTTTAACTATTAAATTCAAAAATTAAATACCCCAACATCTTATTTAAAGTTTATCTCTAACAGTCGTAAATTTTTGCGAGTTGAACTTTGTTCAAGGTCAATAGCCGCTCATAGACTTAAGCAAAATAAACCGTTTTTATTTTCACAAATATTCTTTTAACCATAGACATAACAAAATTTGTCATAATGTTTTTTAAAAGGAGTAATAGAAATTGATGTTGTATTTAGTAGGAAATAAGTTCCTATAAAAAGATAATATAGTGTTTCATAATTCTTGTAGAGTTGATCGAATTATTAGCATGTCTACACTTTATGCGGCCACAATTTACGGGCTCATATTGCTGTATTTTCAATCATAATAATTTTTTTCCCTCTATTCCCTGTTTCTGACAAGTATTTTGTCTTTTTGTTGCTTTGTATTCCTTCTTTTCTACGCGATTTGCGAACATAGTCGTCCGTTTTTGAAGAACTCGTAATGTATTGTTCATTTAAATGTTTGTGAAAAAATTATAAAATAAACCAAGATTTTTCAAAATGGAAAAATGGCTAGGATGGACTAAGCGGAAAAATAATGATTCACAGGTGATGGATCCAGGACAACCAATAAGAATATTGAAAAGAAAAGAAAAATTGTTTATAGTTATATTGTTTATTATGTTGAAAATATAATGAAAGTTATATATCATTTGAGTTTACGTGGAATAGAGATGAAACGGACTCTCAACCTCAGTAAGTTGTTTGCGGTGAGCTATTATCCAATCAAAGTATGAAAGCATCGTTTCTTAAAAGACATCTCGGTGTTCAAAAACAGTAAACAAGGTTTTGTTACTTCAAGTGAAAAACTTTGGAAGCTAGTTACCTAGTAAGCGTAAGTGCCAAGACTGGGCAGGCTCACACTATTGGAGGAAATCTTATATTACTAGCAGCCAAAGATAACGTTTTAACGTTATTCAACGGTAAAACGGCTGTTGAACTTTATAATATACTCCGTTATCAAATGATACAGTAAGTCGACGAATTCATGAAATGGCAAATTCCATAAATTTAAAACACGAAACGCAGTGAGTATTTCTCATTGCAGTTCGATGGAAGTACTGATGTAGCGAACTTTTGTTCAATTATGAGTTTACGTACGTTTTGAAGAAATTAAACTAATTGCGGAAGAATATTTATTTTCTGAATCTCTTCATGATAGAGCAACTGCAAATGAAATTTTCAAAGTAATTGGGAATTTTATGTCTGAGAATGATTTTCCTTTAAATAAGTGCAGTGCCGTATGCAATGACGGAGCTCGGATTTTAACAGGAAAACATTCCTGTGTTATTTCTTAAATAAAGAAAGTCGCACCTGAAACTAAATTTACTCACTGCTCTGTTCATCGTGAAGCTTTTTAGCAGCCAAAACCATCCCCGAAAACCTGAAAATTGTTTTGAATCAAGCTGTGATTCAAAACAATTTTCAATCCTCTTTTGAATTGCAAAAATATTTGTTTAGTGAATTATGGTTGGCGCAATTAGCATATTTAAGTGATATTTTTGGAACGTTAAATGAATTAAATTTAAGATTGCAAGGACAAAGCGTTAATTTGTTTACCATTAGAGATAAAATAAATGCAATGATAAAAAAATAAAACGAGCTAATAATCAAAGAACTGGATAATAACATTTTAAGCTTTTTACAACTTTTAGAAAGTTTTCTAACGGAAAATAATTCGAAAATAAAAGAAGGATTAGCATCCGACATTAAAAATCATCGTTTTTCATTGAAAAATAATTTCAATATGTAATTTCCCGACGATTATCGAAAAGAAAATGGGCTTACAAACTCATTTTGTTCAAATGTACCTGAAATTTTGTCTCATGAAGAAAAAGAACAATTGATAGAAATTTTTTATGATCGAACTCTGGCTGAAGGTTTCAAAAATAACAAACATACTTATTAACTTTCGGCTCAGCGATGAAAAGAATTTAAAGGCATATCAGATAAAGTTATTAAATTTTTGTTGCCAAGTGCACAACCTATTTGTGCGAACAAGGATTTTCTTCCATGTTATATTTGAAAAATAAATACAGAACAAAATTAAAAATGGATCCTAATTTACGGTTAAAACTAAGTGAAATAAGGCAAGACATATCAAATAGATCTGTCTTAAACGGACCCAAATTTTATATTAAATTTTAGAATTAAAAGATTATAAGTTAAATTTTGATAATTAAAATAGTAACTAATTTTTAATCTAATATTTTTTATGTGTGCATATTTAATACAAATAGCCAATAGTTTGTGCAAATGGCAAAATATATTTTCTTTTAATATTTCTATTGAGAAATTGAAAAACTAGCGCTTTAAAATATAGTGGTGGTACTAAAGTTTTTCAGCTTTTGTTTAGGTGGCACGGTTAGTCAAAAGGTTGAGAACCGCTGACCTGGTACCCTCTAAAATGTTTCGCTATTCCACCCGTGCCATCTATAGTGGTAAACCATATTAAGCTTTAAAAGAGCCTGGCCATCTCTTCAGAATGCAAAACGCACTTATCCTTATCAATCTCATCAAATTAATGTACTCCTATTTAAAAAATCGTACTTTACAAGTTCGAATTGGAAAATCTCTCTCCAATAGAAAGATAATTAAAAGTGGCGTCCCTCAAGGAAGCATTTTAGCGCCGATCCTATTTAACATCTTTATAAATGACATGCCGCAGCCATTAAATGCAAAAATCGCTAAATATGCTGGCGACACTGTCGTTCTTACGAAAGCTTTAAAACCGCAACTCGCTACTGACAATCTAAAGTTCGCAGTTAACATCACTGTGATTCGACCCATTTTATTATACGGTATTCCTGCCTGGAGCACTGTTGCTAAAACCTATCGCAAAAAATTAGTAGTTTTTCAAAATAAATTACTAAGGATGATTTTAAACGTCCCATGGTATGTTTGGAACAAGCAAATGCTCAAAGAAATGAAGATGAATGAATGAATGATTCCATACATGACGAAATACTTTCTACTTTCCATAACATTTTCCAAAAAAGGAAAAATTCAGAATACCACCATATAAGAGAACTTGTAAACTATGACCCAACTATTAAACATACTGTCAAAAGGCCAAGAAACACATTCCAAAATGGTAAATTTTTGATTGTTTCTTCAAGCTTAAATCTTCAAATTCCTCATACAACAGCTCAAAAGACTCTTTTAGCCGCTAGTGGCGGCACTCGTCTATGGATTCTCCTTTTCAGCGTGAGCATTCCTGTGCTCTTGAACATTTCAATAAAGCCAGCGGCCCTCCGGCAAAAACTTCAAATATAGGTAAAAGCATATTTTAAATGCTAAATGCCTATTGTATCCGGATGACCAATGAAAGAGCCTTTTTGAGCGAATCTTTTCAAATTTTATTTATTTGTTTAATTATCTTTTTAATATTAATTAAATCAAAAACAGGTAAATATATGAACAACAAGCTCGATTTAATCAGATCTAGAAATAAGAATAAGTAATTCGTATAAATGAGATTTTGCTGTAGAGAAGAATAGAATTTAAGCCTTTTCGTTTCTTATCATGGTAATTTTCCATACAGTTTCATGACCCAAGGTGACGTTTCCGTTTTTGCATTTGTAACTGGAGAAGTGGAGTAGCTTCAAACATATTCCTCTTCATGAATATGAATGACAAGGGTTAAAAAGATGAATAAATTCGCTTTCCTTATGCCAATTTCGTATGGTAATTTCTTAGAGAAATAACTTCTTTTTGAAGAATTAAGGAAGTCTTGTAATTGATATATTCATGATTCATGACCTGATATTTTACATTGAATTTGTAATTATGGCTATAATTTTTATTTTATACTTACAGAATATCGTTTAAGTGGAAGATTTATAGACTTTTAGTTTATGTAAAATTCGCTATTTCATTTTTTATAACGCAATTTATGTCATAACAAGCGTAAAAAAGAAAAGCATCATGAACGTTTTATCATTATAGAGCGAATTCTTTATCTTTTGCAATAGGAATGGGAATATTAAAAGAAAAGATATGTAATCATTTTAATGAGTGCAGCTATTGTCATTTCATAAAAGTATTTAATTAGACATGTCACGATTTTATTGCATTTTTATTCAAATGAATTTGACTAAAAAGTAGAAGATATATTGTTGTATCCGTACAGGTTCGTAAGGGATTGATTGCACCCAGAACCACTGATAGCATAATAGAAATTAATTTCCTCAGAAGTACAATTCTGGAGCGTTCTACAGAAGTACTTGCACAGCTTTTCTCAGTATCACAGAGCGCCAGCAATTGCTACCACATTAAAGCTACTAAAAACGTTAAACACAGCAGAATGCAAAGCGCATCTAAAGAGAGAAGCTCGTATGAAATCTCAGTACTCGGAAGTCAGCTCTAGAATAAAAACAGAGTTTATGCTTTCTCCGATGTTATACAATCCTCCCCTGGCCGCCAAGAAATCTCTTCCATGTCTCGAAATTAGTGGAAGGCATATACGATTAAAATTACAGATAAGGGCCGGAAACGATTGCAGTGACATATAGGGATCAATTGCTGTTATTCTATCACAGTATTAATTATAGTTATACAGGGACCGGACCAAATGCACCCCAAATTTGGCGACCAAAATTGGCTGTCGTTAGCTTGGCGATATCTCCTCAGTTTAACGAGATAGCCAATTAATTACCTCAATGTTTTCTAATCTTATGTAACATTATATAAAAGGTACTGCAGTTTCACATATAATTTCACTAAAATTATTTTCATATGTACAAAATTTGTAACAATGTTCATAAGAACTGCGTTTATTGTTTTAAATCTCTAGATTTGTTAATCAGTGACAAACAGTTTAAATTTGAAACTAAAACATCTTATGCTTTACTGAATAGCAACAAACTGGCGCGCGGTAGAAAAAACTGCTCCATTAAAATGTATTTTAAGTAGTGGCAACATATTGCTTTCAAATAGCCGAGTTTGTTGATTAAAAGGGAAAGATGGATAACTTACATTGTGCCAACTGGCTAAAGTTTAGCGAGCTGAAGATAAAGAAAAATATTTTATTTCGAGCTGTGTTGCTTTTGCTCGCTTTTAAATCGCGAGTTTGTTTAAAGGAATTTGTTAAATTTATACAAAAATTATAAAAAATCAAAATGAATAAAAAATAATCAAAAATCAATCATCAAAATGAATCAAAAATAAATTCCAAAGTTCGGGTTTGGAGGTGCTCGTGGTAGGGTGGAGGATTACGTGTATTGAAAATTCAATGGCTTCTAGATGTCGTTTTTCCACAGTGTGAGGCGCAAGGCACAAATGCATACAAGTTTTTCATTAATATTCTTTTATATAATACATCACGATAAACTTCAGCGGTAGCAGTTTAAAAAGTGATTGGGACAATAAGTTTCGTGACTAATAGTTCCTCTGGTGCTAAAAATTTAAAAAGTAAGCCAAGTTAATATAGATAATTATGTAATAAAATACCGAAGTTCATCTCCTCTGGAGCATCGGGTGGAGATTTTACGTAAAGACCGAGAAGTGCCAGGCTAGGGTTGAATTTGAGCCTTATTTCCGTCATAAGGACCTAAGTACACGTTGATCGCCAGGCAGTCACTGACGTTAAGCCTTACTGTTCGTAATGTTAGAGGTTTGGTTTAGATTCCGCGCTATACGAGAAACAGTACACATGCATTTGGAAGCGCTGATATTAAGGAAGTAAATGAGACATCGAAATCGATTATGCGGATAAAATCTGTATTAATTTCAATCTATTGTTTTAATCTATGTTAATAATTAATCGAAGACATCTAGCATATTTGTTGTCTGCGTA
The DNA here is from genome assembly GCA_000611955.2 of Stegodyphus mimosarum. Lineage (NCBI taxonomy): Eukaryota > Metazoa > Arthropoda > Arachnida > Araneae > Eresidae > Stegodyphus > Stegodyphus mimosarum. Next base: position 451,341 of record KK116124.1, read on the forward strand.
AAACATAAAAATGATTATTTTTTTTTATCACCAAATGTGCTATTAGTCTCGAAATTCACTTTTTGTCCGTATCACTTAGACAGTCGAATGAATCACTTTTTAAATGGTTGCTACTAAATGGTATCACTATATGTTATTATTTTTAAAAATAAATAGTGAAGAAACTGACATGCAAGTATAATAGTGAAGAAACTGACATGCGAGGAACATTCATACATGATATGAATGTTCCTCGTATTACGGAAAAACGACGGCATCTAAGAGCCACTGAAAAATTTAATACACGTTTATAACACATGTGTGTGATCTTAGATAACTTTCCGTGTGTGCGTTTTTAGAGAATTTTCTTTGGAACAAACCATGTTGTAAATTATCTCTCTTTATGGATTTTCCTGGGTTATTCACGCTCGTTTTTAATGGCAAATAAACTCATATAACTAAAATCTTGAATTCTTTGCAACAAATGAGTAGCTGAAATGTATTCGCGGGCCGCATAAAAATGCTTCGGTGGCTGCGGGGGGGCCCGTGGGCTTCCAGTTTAACACAACTGGTATAAGTGGATTGTGGCTGTAACATGTGTTTTGCAGTTAGAATGAGAAGGGTACAACATTTTGCTGTTTTCTTTTTTTAACTCTTCCCTCCCAATTTAAAATGCATTTTTTCTTTTTACATCATGCGTTAAACGTTTCAGAAATTCATTTATCATTTCTCAGTTTTGTGCAGCGTGTCATACCTTAAGTCCTTACCCGGTCTTTTTTTTTTCCGCAGTCGTCGGTCATAGACATGTACGTTGAATTACAAGAATGTTTGAAATGACATAAAGATACATGTTTTGACATTTTTTAATTGTTTGTCATTTTTTAATTGTTTTACTTACTTAAATTTTTTAATTGCTTAATTGGCATTTATTTTAGTTGAAAGACATCAATTTTATAAAAATTACGAGATCTATCTTTTTACTCATTTCTCAGATCCCTATACTTGCATGTAGGAAAACTTTGCACTTGTTATGAAAAAGTAAAACACAGTTTGGCTCCTGTAGGACAGAAATTGATGAGAGACATTTAATTTAAAAACTCGCAGTGTTTGACATATTTTGAATTTACGTAGAGGGGTCGGTTAATAAACAAATTAGAGTAATTCGAGGATGATCCCCCCTCACCTTAAATGCTATCCAGAAACAGTCGTTTGCGATTTATGAGTGTCTTTATTTATCATTATAATTTAACTAAAATCTTGAAATCTTTGCAATCTTTGTTGCAATTGTATTTGCAACAAACAGAGAACAGAAATGTTATCGCGGGGCGCATAAAATTGTGTCGGGTCCGTCAGTTTAAGACCGCTGTTTTAAAGTATGCTTATTGTGTGGCCTAGTTTTCCAACAACTGAGAGCTACACCTACCTCCCACAGCCTTTCTTTAGAATGTAGAGAAAGGTGACGATGAAAATAAAGAACATCGACCTAAAGGTGCTTTTCTTTATTCTGATACCTTAAACAGGATGAATTTAAGAATAGTAATCCTTGGGTTGAAAGTTGCAGAAATTCTGGCACATCTTTCCCTCTCAAAACTGTAGGACAAGAATAATTAATTTTATTTAACGATACCGTCTTGTATTCCGTGCTGGTAAGTCCATGTGTTGTCTAGTATTAGTGAAACGTCATTTTAATACCTTCAATCAATGCAATCCGCGCGTCCGAATCATTTACTAGGCTTCATTAACTGATCTAATTATCTGGACCCCAATTATTTATTAGTCACATAAATGCAATAAAGTGAATAAGGTAAACATATGGGGTGCAAAAGAGGTCGAAGGCAGTCATGATCATCAAAACCGATTAATGTATAATAAACAGACGATATTCCCCTCATCTGTCAACAGCCAGCAAGCACTATTTCTGCCAAATAATAAAGATAATAATTTTATTTCGCGATTTTTAAAATTGGACTTAATGGTATTTCCTCGCGTATTCCCTCTTTTTTAGGAAGTATTGTAATCGCGAAAAATTCCGAGTACATATTTCAACGAAAATATCCATTTTGACCACTATCGGATGAAATTTAATGATGTTTTTCCGTGACATCTGTACGTAAGGACAGAATGAAGGACTCTGTTTCCGCAAGTAAATTATAAAACTGATTTAAAATGGACTCGGAAGAGACTTTTTTTTCATGGTATCTGTAAATACTTACGTACGTTCGTATGTATGTATCTCGCATAACTCAAAAACGAGTAGCCCCAGAACGTTGAAATTTTGGATATAGGGCTGCTATAACATGTAGATCTGCACCTCCCTTTTTGTTTCCAATCGGCCGCACCAAAAGCATATATATATCTATATATTCATAATGAAAGTAATTAAAAGTAAATTAATAAGTCCAAGACTTGCGCTAAAGCTTTTTGTAATTTATATATCTATATATATTTTTATAATTTTTTATTAATTTTCTTATATATATTTTTCTTTTTATAATTTATATATCTATATATAACCCCTCTGTTACTCGGCTCAGTATTTTTGTTCTTATATGTTGGTATATTTGTTTACATTTGAAACTTAGCAGAATAGTAGATTTGTTGCAAATTTAGAGAAACTAAGCCTCCCAACAACAAAGATAACGCCTTCTTTTATTATTGCGAATTAAATCGTGCTTAATCCATTCTGGAGTTATTATTATTTAAGTTATTAAATTATCCCATATATTGACTCAGCATAGCGTCCACAACAAATTAAGTCAGTTTTTACGCCTTCAGTGTCTTTTTACCGAGTGAGACCGAAAGTAAACTTTCAGTTTTGTGCACCGAATAATCTGCCATTTTGCCTGCTTGCCGAATGCTTGTTTTTAAGTAGAAGCTGTAATTTTTATTGTAAAAATTGTTTTTTAATTGTTTTAACTGTATTTGGTGTTTTATGTTTTTCTGCATTTTTCAATTTTTATTGAAAATATTTTGTGTTTTTATGCATTTTTGCCTTGCCTTGAAGTGAGAACTGAATTAACTGAATGAGAAATATATCTGACGAAATTCGAGGAAATAAGTGTTTCTTATTAGCAGCAGATATTGTCGCCAGTTTGTGTCGGACACAAAAGAATGTTTACGAGCAGCGCATGCGCATTAGGTAAGCGAGCGGCGCTGAATCGTCTGTTCTTTGAAACAAGTTCTTTGATTGTAAATAAGTGAGTGTTTCCCAGGATTAAAAGGAAAGATGATGCTTAAGAGACCACCGGTTCCTTTTCTCGAACACCAGCCGATAGGAGATCGAAGGCAAACGCGTATCAAGTTTACAGGGTGTTCTCAGGAAAAATCATGATATGCTTCCTTGTATTATCGTACATTATCAATCTTTGATTGGTAAGGGGGAGTGGTCATTGCAGGCTGAAGAAAAAGGAAAAGAAAACATTGATTACGCCTGTAATACCCATGAAGTGACAAGTCGACTTGACAGACTGTTCTTGCTGGCTAAAAATAGCAATTTGGGATTTGAACGAATCATTGGAAGAAACGTTTTTTATTTGCTGCGTACGTGACGTGTAATATGTTGAAAATGCCGAAACCAAATAATTTAAGCCTGAAAAGAAAAAGATAAAATTGCTGAAAGAACCTGTTACTGTACTATTAACATGCAGTATGGATGCAATAATTAAGAAGACGTCAGTGGTTATTGTTAACCACTTTTAAAAATCGAGTTTTTCTACTAAAAATAGAAAACTTGATTTTCAATTACTTTTAACTTAACAGTAACAACAAAAACTCATATATGACAAGTAGTATTTTTACTGATTTCGTTTTAAAACTGGACAGAGAACTAAAAAACGAACCTGCCCCCCACCAAAGCCGCTTATAGGCTCTAGCCGTGTATAGGCGTTGGCTATTACTAAAGCTTACTTTATTTTGGAGACACCTAATAGGTTAGGTGGGCCGCTGTTTCCTCCTATTAAGGGACTGACAAATTATACACCCTTGCCTTCTCAGGGATTCGAACCCGAGTCCTTCGTTATGTCAGTCAGAGTCCTTAACCACTTTCCTGTCTGGACGGCAATAAACGTAAAAATAATTTTGCTGTTAGATAATTGTGTTGCAGATCCCTCTGCAACACAAAATGAAAAACATTAAATTAATGTTTCTGCCTGTAGCTACGACTTCTATCATTCAACCATTAGACCAAGGTATTATAAAAGCTTTTAAATATTATTACAGAGAAGGTAAAAGGATAAAATCGAATCTTGTGAAAATGTAAGCGCTTCGAAGGAGGTAATTAAATCGATATCTTTGTTAGAAGCTATGCATATCGTAGTGAACGCATGTTAAACAGTGTCCCAAAACGCAATTAGAAATTGCTTTTATAGAAGAAAATGTGGCTTTTATAGAAGAAGCCAGAGAGGAATTGCAAACTATTTCTAATATTTCCAACGTCAGTGAGGGAAATTACGAACGTTCTTTTTTAGAATGCGTTGCAGTTGATGAGAATATGTTACAGCACTTGCTGCGATATTATAGAAAGAGTTAAAAGAGCTGCAGAAACTGAAACTGACCGTGAAAGTGATGCGGAAGAAGGTGATTATATGTCAACTGCAGCTGAATCGAGAGTAGCTCTACAAACTCTAAGAACTCTCGAACTGAAAGGTGGATCAGAAAAGCTACGAATAATTTTACGAAGTTGAAAATACGATTGAAAGACTGTTGATTAACAGGGCGAAAGAAATACTGATAGAGCAGCTCTTTGTAAAAGTTTAAAATTTTATCAGACATATAATTATAAAATTTTTTTATAAAATTTAAATTTCCAAGTTTCGCGAATAGTTTAATTTTAGCATTAATTTTTAATTATTAATTTAGGTAAGCCAAGAATATAATTTTAGCATTAATTTTTAATTATTAATTTAGGTAATTAATTTAGTTTAACTAATAATTAAATTATTTTTGTGATTAAATTTTAACAATTAATAATTTACCTATTAATAATAATTAGATAAATTGTTAGTTATTATCGTATGAAATTAATTGTTACCGTAATTTGCAATATTGAAATCGCCGTTTATTAAATTCCGCCGCTTAATAAACTCAAATATGCTTGGAACGGAAGCGATTTTAAGCGAAAATGCGTATGTTATGTAAATGTCTTATTTCATTTTTGTTTTTGCCATGCTTTTCCCTCCTCTTTTTATGCAGTTTGCCACTGTGCTTCTGGTATTTGGGTTTCACATATGTTTATGGGAAATTGAATATGGGATGAGTTTTAAACATATTATTTTTAAATTCATTTTGTATTATTACTACCACTTGTTGCTTCTTTCAGCGTGCAACTGGATCAGGTTTTGAAATATATAAATAGGTAATATTCATTATATATACAGGGTGCGTCATAAATTCGTGCAAAGTTCAAAAATTCGTAATAAAAGAAGGAATGCACAGAAAAAATTTCTGTTTGCGCCAATATGGTCAGAAAGACATTGGATTTTTTTCCATGTAAAAAAAAAATGTTTCCAAAAGTAACCGACAGAGGGCGCTCACACGTCATACTGAGATGTTTTATGCAAATCACGCAAACAGAAACAGACAATCAAACAGATCACAATAACAAGACACTATGCATTTACTATTTTATAGTAACAGATGTTCAACGTTACCACCACCACAAGATAATAGGCAAGTGAGGCACGTCACTACTCCCATTACAGCGGAGTGTAGCATGTCGCCATCGATGGCAGCGACGGTCAGTCGAATGGCATTTTTCAGTTCCACCAGTGTGGTTGAGGAGCCCCGGTACACACGAGACTTTAAGTATCCCCACAACCAAAAATCTGCCGGCGTCAAGTCTGGTGATCACTTGAGGGTCACTGAATCTTACAACCGCGACTTATCACTCGGTCTTCGGTGAAAGATTCCAACAGGAACGTCTTCACGTCGCGTGAAACGTGGGGCGGGGCACCATCCTGCATGAAGGTGACAACAGGTAACGCATGTCTTTCCTGCAATGCAGGTACAACGTGGTCACGCAACAGCGTAAGATACCGTGCTGCAGTGACTGTACAGGTTTTCACGCCGGATACAGGACAGGGTTCTTCAAAAAAGAAAAGGCCCAGAATAAAAGACGCGGTGAAACCACACCAAACAGTCACACGAGGAGAATGCAGTGGCTGGCTCTGGTACTCACGAGGGTTTGACGTCGCCCAAATACGACTGTTTTGCGTATTGAC
>KK116124.1:459349-470688 GCA_000611955.2 Stegodyphus mimosarum
TATCTCCAGCGCACGAAACTTACGGAAATTCTAAAGATATGTTCATTTTAAAATGATTTTGCGATATTGATTTTGAACTGAATTTTATGGTTTGAGTACGTAGTACATGATATTTAATAAAAAAAGGTAGCACACGAAACGTTAAAAAAACGCGCCTTCGGACGTAATTTAAAATCTGAAATCTTTCAGTTTTTTTTTTTTTTTAAGGCTGGTATTATATCCAGCGAAAGCTACTAAGCGATTCAAAAGCAATAAATGCAGTTCTTCATGCGTATTATTATTTACTAGCTAAAGTACCCGACGTTGCTAGGTCAATTTCTTCACAATTTTCGAAATATTGGCGAAAAACTGATACAACGCGCACTCAAATTCTGCTTTAAAAATTCTGCACGTTTTTAAAAAGTAAACGAGCACGGCACCAACGATGGATGACGACTTTAATGAGTATAAATGGCGTGCAACAGGGAGAATTTAATTCTCCTCTTACCAGTTACTGAGAAAATTCCAAAAAAGGGCCTGGCGTGTGTAAAATTCCTTAAAGAAAATTTCTCCATTTGAGGTAAATATCAGCAAGGGGAGAGAAATAAATAAAAAAAAAAAAATTGAAGCGCTTTTACTTCTTGTGTCCGAAGACTCTTAAGTCCAGAAAGCCGAAAAGCTGGTCGCGTGAATCAGGAGATGAGGGGGAAGGGAGCTTGCCAGCTACTCCGTAAAATGATGTGATATTAAGCAAATACAGTAGAAAATAAGTAAATAACTGAATTTATATACATTGTAAACAGCCTTGGCGTGTAACAAGCTATGGAGCTTATGAAGAAGAAGAAGATATACATTGTATACAGCAGAAAAATATTCCTGCCAGAATAGAGCAATTAAATTGCCACTGCAGACTGTCAGCTATTAGAAGCAGTTAGTTCTAATCAGCTTGCAGATACAAAGTCCAGATAACGTATATGCAGATTCAGTAAAACATAAAAGTATAGAAGATATATACAAAATATGCACTGTGACCATTCGAAATGATTACAAAATTAAGGTCCGTATGAGGGAACGGTGGGAGAATCGCTAGGAGTCACTTGATTGAAAAAAGTCAGGTTTCTTCAAAAACAAATTGCCCAATTGTCTTATGCTTTTATTGGTTGGCTAGCAAATGGGGAGAAGTCTTTTTGCTGCTTATCATTTAAACTTATTTCCCCAAATTTCATTAGAGATACCGTGGCCATCAAAATTAAAGAATAATGAGAGAAAATAGGCTCACTAAGTTAATGCTGCAACTAGTACCCGATGTTGTAATTGTTTATGCTAATTAAATGCAAGTGAAAAAAAAAATTCACTTCCGTGCATACGTTAACACCGGAAATATGCAAATTCGGTGATCTACAATGTGGTGCGCAATGGACACATGTTGGAATTCCTGTCTGTAGTGTTAGTTAAGCCTGATTGAGAGCGACCAAGGGCAACCTACATCAGAAAATCGTTTTCTGTCGTTATCGGCTCGAAAAAACCGCGAAACGACTACAAGAGATTTGGTTTTAGACCTTCAGGCTGCCGCAAGAACTAGAATTAGCCGTTCTACTGCTGCACGAAGGTTTAACGAGTTCGGATTGTATGCGAGAAAAGTAATGGTGTATGTTCCACTTACTCCAGCTTCCAGAGGCGCCCTTTTAAACTGGTGCCGTCGTCATGTTCACTGGAGCCAAGACAATTAGGCCCGACTGTTGTTTACTGACGTGTCCAGCTACAGTCTGAAGAGTGATTCTAAACGTGTTTTGATATGCACAGAGGAAAGAATATGCACTTTGCCTTCTCTTGTCCGTGAAATATGGCGTTTCCACGACCATGGTTTATTGGTTTGGTGAGACAAATGGGCGCACCGAGCTGCATATCTTTCAAGGAGGTTCTGTAGCCGCTCTGAACTAAGAAGACGAGGTACTGGAACCCCAAGTTAGACTGTGTAGTGGTGCTATTGGCCCAGAGATTTTGCTCGATAATGCTCGGCCACATCGAGCGTATGTGATATCAGAATGCTTGCAGACAAAAGATATCAGTTGAATGGATTAGCCATTTCGCTCACGCGACTTGAGGTCGTTTGAGCATGTGTGGAATGCTTCAGGGCGCTGTATTTCAGTCGCCAAATTCCTTCTTGAACCCTCCAGGAGCTGAAAAGTGCACTTTTTGAAGCTTGGCCACATTAAAGAAAAAATTTTTTTCACAGGAGGTGACATAATTTTTCCAGTTTCCATAAATTTGTTTTTAATTTCAATACTTTGCAATAATCAACTGCCAAACATTGTAATATGTGTTAAATAATACTTTTGTACAGATTTATATGAATAATTTTTCACTGAGTATCAGTTACGTTTTATTTCTGTCATTACCCGTTGATTTTGATGACCAGTATATATTTCTCATTCAATCTGATCATGCTCCGCGGGAAGGCAAAAATACATAAAAATTCAAAATGTCTCATTAAAAATTGTTAAGTACAGGAAAACCCAAAACACCAAATACCATTAAAAACGTATTTTACAATTAGAGTTTCTACGGAAAAAGAAGCAATTCGGCCAATGGGCAGGAAGACCAGATTCTCCGTGTACAAAATTGAAACTTAACTTTTGGATTCACTGGCTAAAAGACACCGAAGGTGGTGCACCAACTGATCTAATTCGATATTCTACTAGGAATTTCAAATAAGATTGAAAGCCAGTAAGACCCCTTAAATATTGACTACAATCAATCCAGCCAGTGTAATTTTATGGGTCCAGGTAGTAAGTAATAATAATTGCAATGAATCTCTACGTTTGCTTTCAAGATTTTGTTATTAATAAAAGAATGAGTTTGAAAGGAAAATTAAATACTATCTTATGCTTTCCTTAACGACAACACACTGCCAGTTGAAATACAAAAATATTTTGTTTCGGGTAGTAGACAGCACATTAATTTCAGGTCACTGAGATTGTTGATTAAATTCGAAAGAGACAAATTTTACGGTTTGTCGAGTGGCAACACACTTCTTTTATATCGTTAAGTTTTCTATTCAAATTTGGAGCATAATTATCTTACGCTTTGCAGAGTGTCAACACAAAGCTTTTAAATCTTTTGAGTTTTGAATCGAAAGTTCATTAAATTCGCGCAAAATACGAAATAAATAAAAAGAAAATTTGAAATTAAAAAAATTAAATTTTGAGGTTCACATGTTCGAGGGAAGGACTACATGTATTCAAAATTCGATGGATGTACTTGCCAGCGTGTTTATACATTGGAACGCAATGAGAACACTTGTCAAATTTTCATTACTAGTATTTAATAATAGAGATGATGTTTTAAATGACATCGTCAAGCATAAATGCAGTGTTGCCAAGCAAAGCAATATTATTCGCGTTTTTGCCATCTTAAAAATGCAAGTAAAATAACCAACGCGAGAAACGGCGGATATAGGTTTGATTAAGCCGGAGGTAATGGGAGAAACATCCGGTTATAAGACTGCTTCGCTTTCGCTTTGTTGAGCGGAAATGCATATTAAAGACGATTTTTTGTTTCCCATATTTTATGAAGGGAGGGAAAAGCGGGTGGGGGGGATCGGCACATGCGCATTTAATACTCGATGATAAACGTCAAAAAGAGTTGGTGAATTTTGTATTCTTTATTAAGTTTGACGCCAACGCGTATAATTACCAATTTAACCGGACATTCACTCGACTGTATTATTCGAAAAGGCAAGAATTTTTCAGAGGTATGTTTATCCTTCTCGGAGACAATTTGTGGGAAAATGAAAATCAGAATTATGTATGCAGCACTGAAATGTTACTGAATGCCATTTGATGTTAGAAACGTCTTGAACGAAGTCTTGACCGTTGTGTTATGCTATCATGAAAGTCATTTGAAAAGTGTTGCCATTGTCGAGAGTGCACGAGTGTGAGACATCTTTAAGTTAGTTTCACGTTGGTTCTCAAGTGGATAATTTTCAGAGTATTGCCATTCCACGCGACGTAAGATCTTTAATTTATCTTTCGAATTATAACTGCTTAAAGAAATTTAGAAGTCCTAAGCGCCCTTAAATGTTTATTTTACATTTTAACAATGTATTATCTAATGGCTTTATTTTAAAATATCCTCAATTTATATTAAATCTATTCCGAAATTGAAAATGTTCGCATTTTATTATATATTATAAAATATACATTATACTGTATGGTATTCTTATAAGTATATTTTCATTTTTACAATAAGAATAATTTTTAGTAAATGATGTGTCTGATACCATTTATTACATACCTGGTTCCTTTTTGTTTCTCGATCATCGATCACTTTAGTTATATAATTTATAGCGTCGAACTCATAACTTAGTATAAACACTCATATATATATTTTTTCATTTGGTATAAGATGTTTCCATTATTCAAATAGTATTAGCTGCCTAAAACAATAATTATAAAAAAAGAAGAAAAAACTACATAATAATTTTAGAGTCCAGCTTAGTGCCGTTTGATAAATATTTAATATTTCTAATTAAACATCTCACGAATTCAATGAATTTTTAAACCGCATTTTGCGTCTGTTCACTATAAGCGGCGTATCACTTTTTAAATTGTTGCCACCAGAAACTAAGGCCCTATGTTATATTTAGAGAAATTAAATAATGAAGAATTTGCTTGAATGTATGTATCTTTCTCGCATTGTGAAAAAACGACGGTACGCAGAGCCATCGAATTTTGAATGACGTAATCCTGCACGCGAATATGGGGACTTGGAAGCCTGAATTTTGAATTTGTTTTATTATAAATTTCATATTTTGTAAAATTTAACGACTTTTCGATTAACAAACTGAACGATTTCAAAGCGAGCAGTACAAAACTGTACGGGGGGGATTGTCTGCATTGCGCATGACTATCTATCAGAAATTCTAAAGCTATGCTGTTTTTAATTGTTTTGTGATATTGCTGTTGAATTTAATTTTATGTGGTTTAAATGCGAGATATTTAATAAATAAAGGTGAAACACAGAAGATTAAAAAAAATCACCTTTGGACGTGATATAAAATCTGAATGCTTTCAGATTTTTTATTAATCTCTTGGCTGTTAATCAATGAGAAACAGATTAAATTTAAAAGTTTAAACATGTTATGCTTTGTCGAATGGCAACAAGTTGTCGTCTAGAAGATAAAAGTATTTTATTTCGATCGGTGATAACACACTGCATTTGAAGAGCCGAATTTGTTCATTTAAATTGAAACATAAATAGATTGATTAAATTTTGCCGCATGGCAACTCTCTAGCGCGCTGGTGATAAAGTTTTATTTCTAACAATGTTGCCACTGTTTATTGTGAAATTACGGAGTCTACTAATAAAAAAAATTATGAAATTCTATGAAAATATGAAATAAATCAAAAACAAATTTGAAATTCAAAATTCGGTCTTCGAGGTGCCCGTGTTCGAAATTTGGTTGCTCCTGGGTGTCACTTTTTTCCCACAGTGCGAGGAACATGCACACATACAGATTCTTCATTATTAGTAGCAGAATTTAGGATACAATAAAATATTTTTCGTTAAATCTTTCCCTTGGGGATAATTTTGTATGTGTGAAAGTATTTTTGGAATATTTTTAATTGCATTGTTTTTGATGTTGTTCGGTAAGAAGAAAATATTTTCATTAAAATTATTTGGTCACTTGCGAGGTGAGGAATAACTTCAACCCCCCCAGCCGGTCGTTGCACTTGACATTTTAATGTAGTATTTTCCGCTTAGCAAAATATTTAGGTCATTTCGTCTGCTAATTGCTGTTGTAGTGGCGTGAAAATAGTGCAGGGTTATCTTGAGCGTTGGGGAATATTCGGGTTGTGTTATGAGAGACAATAACAGCGCCCCCTGCCTTTGTCATTTATAAATTGCTTAACATGAAATGTTAAACATGTCTGGAAATTTTTATTGTGCTCTGAGGTTTTAATTAACATTTCGAAACTGATATTTTTATCTGCGGAAAGCGGCCCGGGAATGTTATGGGAAAGTAAAAATAATCACTGTGAAGTTTATAATTAAAAAAATTGTATTGTTTCCTTTCTTGTCTGTTGAATATAAGTTTGAGTTATATAAGTATAATATAATTAAGTATAATATAGTTAAGTAATTGCAATTCACGTTACAGTTCATTAATTTTTTTTTTTTTTTAATTTTTCGTTATGATGTACATTTACGAAAGTTTCAGGGGAGAAATTTTTTATTCTTTCGTTAACAGATATTGCTGGAAGTGCAAAAAATTAGGAAAAAAAAAAAAAAAAAAACGAATTTGCTTTAAATATCTGCTGAAGTTTGATTTTGCTGTAATTGACTTTCGACATTGTAGTAAATGTGTTATTATATAATTGTCTTTTCGATCTCACATTAATTATATTACAATATAAATTACTTTTTGGGCGTTTCAAGTTTAGAAATTTGGAGAACGTCTGATCTAATAAGAATAATTGAACAGAATTGGCGAACAGTTTTAGAAGTCCACCAACTTCGCAGTGTGCAGAGGTTGTAAAGTCTGTAAGTTTTTCGAAGCAAGAAACGTGAAATATTCGTAGGGCTTTCTCTTGAATTCTTACTATGAATCTTCCATTTGGCTGTCGGACATGCAAGCTGCTTATACTACGAAAACACGCACGAGGGAAGCCGTTAATTCATTGCATTCTCCCTCCATTAAAAGAGCGACTGGAGAGAGGTACTAGATCTAGTCAACCAGGTGTGACAAATTATCATCAACTAAATTTTAGTTCAGGGGTTCAGTACATTAAAAACTTTCTATTACTTTATTAATGTGAGAAACGGGGAAAACCAATTACGCCTTCCTGATAAGCAGAGCCCGCATCTTCCAGTTGCTAATTCGATGTACAATTTGCAGGGAAAAAAAAAAAAAAGTTCTACTGGGCCGATTGACGAAATTTAATTTGCTTTTCTCATGTGTCGAAAGAGCGACTTAGGATATATATTAAATTTATATATAGCATTGTTCTAACACAGGTATTCTGACACAAAATCAGACTTTCTCTGAAATAACTAACCGATTTTTTCCCATATACCTTTCTTGCTGAATTTGTCTGTTACTGGTGAACAGACGAATAATGGAATAATATACGAAATAATGGAAGTATTGTGATCGGGAAAAATGTCGGTTATCATATTTCAATGGAAATATTCATTTTGTCCCTTTCCGAATTCATTTTGACTACTTTTTTGCATGGCGCGTGTACGTACAGACGATATAAAGGACTCTAAATTACGAAACGGATTGCAAAATGCATTCAAAGTGGACTTCTTCGTGACTTCTGTACGTACGTGGATCTCTATACGTCTCGTATCAAAAATGGTTAACCATAGAATGTACTCACTCTTACCCGACTTAAAAGTCTTTGCCCGGCCTTAATTTTGCAACCGTTGATCGTAGTCATATAATTCCAGTTACAGAAGTGTTTTAAATGACAAAAATATATTCATGATCTGACGATATCAAATTAAAAAAAAGGGGGGAGGGGAGAATAATTTTCGACAAATAGCGAAATGTAACTCTTAATGCGATTTCCTGTACATTATTACACTTGTTATGGGGAGGATACAAGAAGTTTGGCTCCTGACGACAAAAATTGACCGGGATATTTAATTTCAAAATTTGCAGTTTTTCATGTCATTTTGTACTTGCCTCGAGGAATCGGTTAATTAGTTAATAATTCGAGGAAATAAATTTAAATGAAGTTCCCGAAAAAATGTGTATAATTTAATAGGTCGTACGAGGAAGTCATGGAGTCCGCATCAGATTTTTTTACTTGTGAATCTTATTGATTTCAATAAAAAATCTAAATTGAATTTATGTATATCTAATAAAAAACATTCAACATTGTTATAGAATTACGTTACATATATTTTTCAGTTTTTAAAGAGCCCATTTTGGCGGTCGTTAAAATTCAAATTTTTTAGTTTTCTTAATTAATTAATTATTATTATTATTATTTTTTACGATAGGGCCTCGTTAATCCGTTCGCGGTCAATCAGAAGTTGATTGTCAACTCTAGGACTTGATTGGAGTGTAGATTGTGTCGATCCCATGAAAACCCTGCAGCTTTTCTGTGTGGCGCTTGAAATTTGTACAATTTATAATTATTATGAGTTGATTTAAATCTCATTTTTGAACATTCTTTCATTCTTTTATTGGCGATATCAGTGGTTCATTAGTACGATACCTCTGGCGAATTAGCTAGAATGGTTAATTTCATCGGAACATCTTACGTTACCTTAATGAAGCGTCTCATTAAAATTTATATCTGGTTTGTGTCCGAGATGTGTTCGCGCGACACACGGGGGAGAGAAGAAAAAGAGAAATATCGATTAATCGATACGGGGCAGGTGGCATTTTACACGCTTTCCCGGCACACACACAAATGACCTTGTTACAAATTCATTAGCCGCGACAAATGCCAGGACGCAGTTCGAATTTCCGTGTGTGGAACTTCGGAAAACTGTCGTTGATGTTATTGTCCTTTTGTCGACTGATTCGATTATCGTTTGGTTAGGCTTTAAGCTATGTTTTCTGGAAAGCGTGAAGCCGTTTGCACGATTATTGACGTTTTTAATGTATCGTGTGGTTTTATAACATATGAGGCATAAATGCGTATGTATTTATTTAGTACAATTTTCTGTGACTTTTTTGCATTAAAGCAGTAAAAATTTGTTTTGGCTAATGTAGCATAATTAATTAATTTTTAACTTTTAGACAAAACAAAATTTATTATTCAAATTATATATCGGTAGCAGCCTGTAATTCAGGTCGTTTTTCAGTGATTTTACGAATAATGTTTCCAAATGGCAGGTCTTTAAACATGTTACTAATTTCTTTAAAAAAATCTCATAATATCCATGAAGCCTCCTAGACCATCTTCATTTTGTGAATTGTTACAGTTTACATTATTGTTGTCATTTTTAATTTTTTGCACATCAGTTTTTGCAGGTTTTGAGTTCTTAAGAACAGAAGCGTGAGAAATGCCATTGATAGTGGGATTACTTTTAACATTATCAGTATTTTGGCTAGTTTGTGTAGCATATTTAATGATTTTTAACAAGCGAAAATTCCACACGTGGCGAACTTGATAAGATCACTGAACAATCATTGTGTAATGGAGTATCATACTTAGAGCGGGTGACGTTATGAGACGCGTTTCGTCCCGCATTGGTTTCATCCGGAGGTTTTTAGCCGAAGTAGTTGCGTTTGACGTTTAGTTAGGTGTATGTGGCCGCAACGTTTTATGAATCTGGGGAAAATGCTTCTCCTGCAGCTTTTTTAATGTAAATTTTTGCTAAAGTAACTGTATTTATGTAAGTCAACCAATTAGATATCTTGGAAGCGAATATTTCCGGAAATGTTTCTTTCGACGAACAGTTGAGGGTAGTTAGGAGGTCTGATAGCTGTTTAACGGGAATATGATCCAATTTCCTTTAAAAGTCCTTCAGAAAGATATTCCTGCCCCTATAATTTCTTACTTTAGAATTAGCGTTTCAGAGTCGTTTTCCTGTCCTGCCTCGTAACCATGGTCAAGATGGTTGGATCCCCTCATTTGCTTGTCCCAAGAGGACCTCTTGCCTAGCTCCTTCTGCAGCCGTTTACGGCTTCTTTCACTTTCTTTAGCGAATGCTCTCTCTTATTTATTTCACTTTTATTAGCGACGATGTGGAGGTAATTGCAGTCAATTGCTAAGGTACTCCGTAATCAAAACGCCTTAATCCTTGGTCTGGTGCTCCGTTGTGTGGTAACACGAATAGGATCAGTTTCTTTGACAAAGTCCTTCACGGGGGGCATCGTTTCCCACTGGGTATTCGTAGTATGCTTTTCCATAATCTAACCAATCTTATC
Organism: Stegodyphus mimosarum; assembly: GCA_000611955.2. NCBI lineage: Eukaryota > Metazoa > Arthropoda > Arachnida > Araneae > Eresidae > Stegodyphus > Stegodyphus mimosarum. The sequence goes on from KK116124.1 coordinate 469,227, forward strand.
TAAACTCACAAGCGGAAGGACATATACCAAATATTTTGCTGTAGCTAGGGTACAATTTTATTAGCACCTGAGGTGCTGTTGATCTTGAAACTCACGGTTTATCCGTATCACCTTTGTGTCCGAAACGCTCTCCAAATGGTTGCCAACAAATTCTTTCGCCGTGTATTATTAAAAATAATTAAATAATGATGAATCTATGTCTGTATTACGTACGTTCTTCGCATTGCAGAAAATTCCTGTAGCCATCGAATGTTTAATACACGTAGTATTTCGCTCGAACATGGACACTTCGAAGATCGAAGAATTTTTAATAGCGAATTTCTTTTTGATTTCTTTCATATTTAGCACGAATTTAACGAATTTTGACAGATTCAGCGAATCTGAAAGCGAGAAGTGGCGACACTCTTCGAAATAAACCATTTTTTTATCTCAGGCGCAGCAGAATGTTGTTATTTGGAAAAATGTAAGATATTTATTTTTCAGTTTTAATCCACCAGTTTGGAAACTATGTGTTGCCATTCCCTCAAATAGAATACTTACTCTGTCCACGCACCAACTTGTTGCGATTCATTAAAGCGTAAGGTAGTTGGCCTTCATATTACCCAAAAAACAATGAACTCAGTTCTTAAGAATATTTTTTTCTCCCTTTTAATCTAATTAATTAAATAAAACTACATTAAATCACAAGATATCTAATTAGAAATATTTAATATCTTTATGGACTCATTAAAATCATTTCCTCCCCTTTTCCATGCTAATTTTTCTAGGCGGCTAGCCACGCCAGCGGTTATCGTTCATCTAACAGATCTAAGGCTATTCAGAACTAGTCATAACAGATATATTGTAAATTTTATGAATAAATATATTCTAAAAACGCGTTTATTAGAAACAGTAAAAGAAATGACGCACTAAAAAGTGCATGTCTTGGCTAATAAACCATATGGTTTGTTAAAGCATTGTGTAATTTTAATTTGAAAAAGGAATTAAAGATCTTATACCACGTCGAATGACAACATAGCAGAGAATTTGTAATTCGTATGACAGGACTTCGGCTGGGTGCCATCTGTTATTTGAATTATGCTTCATGAATGTTAAACCGTTTCCTGTCTGTTCGCATATTCATTTTTAAATCTTTATTTATTAAAGAATAACATGTTTTTATACAATGTGATAAATATTCATCAGCAACCAATGAAAATAATTTTCTAGCTGTATTGCGTTATGTACTAAATACTCAAGAAAAAGGATTTTATTTCAGAAATGATATATATGATGAATTCTGACATGAAGTGCCCTTTCGAATATTAAAATATTCTCCCACGGGAAAGGTCTGGTGAAACATAACTCTGACTTCCTATAAAACAGGTGATTTTTCTTTTATCTCCGCGGGGAAATCTCTGAAAATAAAACTGGAATCTGCTCTAAGTTTTATCTGAATTGCCTGATAACGCGCAGAGATTGT
>KK116124.1:470729-514662 GCA_000611955.2 Stegodyphus mimosarum
ATAATGCTGATCGGTGAGTTTTGAAGAGATAATGTCTGGCAGTTTTCCATTATCTTAGAAAACTGCATTTTTGTTTTACTTGGCTGTGGTGATATGAAATTATTTCGTTGTATGTGGCATCACAGAACTTATCCAACTAGTAAATATTTTCGACGTATGTGTAACGGAACGTGATGTGTTATTAATTGTAAAATAGTTGCTGATTTCGTTTTTACTGATGATAAAATCGGTAATCTGATTGAATTAACGACTGAACTGTTGATAAGTTAATGATGTCCTAATGGTGACTTTACTTTTTATTAATAACTAGGCGCTCGAGCGGCAAGCTGCATAAAATAGTTACCTTGAAAAAAAAAAAAAGTATGTTACTGGCAGTGTATGAAGGCCGAAATTCTAAAGAATGCCTAGACATTTTTTTATTGAATCTGAAAATTGGCCGGCAGTGTATGAAAGATTAACATTTCATACATTTCCTAAGCATTTTACGAAATGCAAAACGACAAAGTATGAAATACATACTCGATTCGTATCGAATATCGATCTATTTAATACATTCATACAAAATTCCATACATTTTATAAATTCGTACGTGATTCATATATTTAATACATTCTTCCCACAATTCTATATATTTAATGCATTCTGTCCGCAGTTTCATTTATTTCGTACATTTTCATTCATTGTTTACTTTGATAAAAAAGGCGTAAATATTGTTTTGTACAACTTTCTTTTTACGTCCTTGCACGAAGTAAAGGAAGTTATTGCAATCGCGAAAAATTTATATTTCAACAAAAATATCCATTTTCACAATCTCGAATTCATTGGAACGAAGCTTTTGCGTGACGTCTGTAAGTACAGACAGAATAAAGGACTATTTTTTTCCAAAACGGATTGTAAAATGGATTTCAAATGGATTCAGAAGAGATATTTACGTGGCGGCTGTATGTACAATCCCGCATGTATGAATCCCGCATGACTCAAAAACGAACTCAAAAAGCCTCAGAACGTTGAAATTTTGTATATGGGACTTTTATAATATCTAGCTATGCACCTTCCTTTTTGGTTGCAATCGGCCGCACCACACGTAACCCACTGTGTTACCCGGCTCGGCGAGCTCTTTTATTTATTTATTTATTTTTCTTACATGTTGGTAAATTGTGCATTGTTTGTTTTGAGAGTGATTTAATTATGTTGTTCTTTTGTTCCGGTTAAGGTTTTTATGCCTTTAGTTAATTTGCATGCGATAGTTGTAGAATTATCAACAATTTAAAAGATGGTTCAGTGGTACTAAGCCTAACGCGTTCTCTATTTGTTTACATTTAGAGTGCTGAATTAGGTCAGTTTCTGTGCCAACTTCAGTGTCCTTTTGCCGAGTGGAACCAAAATTAAAACTATAAATTTTGTGCACCGAAAATTGTGTCTTCCTGTCTGCTGGTGGAATTGCTTATTTTTGTACAGAAACTCTAAATTTAATTGTGCATTTTTTTAGTTGTTTTTAACTGTATTTGGTGTTTTATGTTTTTCTGATATTACTATTTTTAAAGCCGATGTTTTGAGTTTTTATGTATTTTTGACTTGCCGTGAAGTGAGAACTGAATTGATTGAATGAGAAATTTATCTGTAATGATATTCGAGGTAATAAATGCAGGAGGAATGCAGCAAAAAATGTTATAATTTAATAGGTCGTATAAGGAAGTCATATGGTGTCCACATCAGATTTTTTCTCTACGTTTTCTGAATGGCACTCTTTCATTATTCTTTCAAAGTGTCGTTTTTCATTCCATAGAATGCCTACGTAGTGCACACAGTGCCTAGGGAAAGTACACTGGTGTGCAAAAGTTAAGGACGAAGTCGAAAAATTAGCATATCAGCTGAACGAAGAGGCAGAGCGGACAGAAAGACCAATCAGGAGATTAAGTAAAGTGATGTACGGTAGCACATGCCCAGATATGCAGGTAGACGTAATGGGGGAGTGTCCGAGTAGTACAAAGCTTGTTGTCGGTGTAAGATCAGTATTTCTGGCAAAGACACTGCAAACCGTATAGCAGTTAAAATCACACCGAGTTTCTGCCTCAGCGAGAAATGGCGAATAATCAATCTGTTAGACGACATCTGGATGCTTTTACCCGAGGTCGAATCATTGGGAAGTTGGAGGAAGGCCGCAGTGGGACAAGTGTGGCTGCAGAGTTCGGAATTGCTCACAGCATCGTTTCACGTCTTTGAAGACAATTTCAAACTACAGGAACAGCTATCCGGGGGTTTAGTAGTGGTCGTCCACGAGGAACCACACCCGCAGATGACCGGTATATTGCCTTACAGGCCAGAAGAAACAGGCGGCAGACAGCGGGAGAAATCGCTAGACACACGACACAGGCGACTGGACGACCTATATCGCGTTTTACCGTGGCCAGAAGACTGCACGGTGGTGGTCTGTTTGCACGACGCCCTGTACGGTGTGTACCTCTAACGCCTGCCCATCGGAGAAGGCGTTCTCTGTGGTGCCGGGAACACCGGAATTGGAGAGACAATGAATGGGGACGAGTACTCTTTACAGATGAGAACAGATTCAGTCTGAGTAGCGATTCTCATCGCATACTCATCTGGAGAGAGCGGGGAAGCAGCAATCATCCCTCGAACATCATTGAAAAGGACAGGTATGGAGGTGGCGGTGTTCTCGTTTGGGGAGGCATCATGCTTGGTAGTCGTACAGACGTTCAAATCTTCGACGCAGGTTCAGTCAACGGGACCCGTTATTGTAATGAGATTCTTCTTCCATATGTGCGTCTTTTTAGAGGCGCTATGGGTCCGCAGTTCCTTTTCATGGACGACAATGCACCATGTCATCGCACAGTAGCTGCCGAACAGCTCTTAGAGAGTGAGGATATTGAACGTATGGATTGGCCGGCACGATCTCCGGATCTCAATCCCATCGAGCATGTATGGGATTTTCTAGGCAGACGCTTGGCAGCTCGTACCTTACCACCAGTAACGATTCCGGAGCTTCGATTGGCGCTGCAAGACGAATGGGCAGCAATGCCTCAACAACTCATTGACACCCTCATTCTCAGCATGGGCAGAGGCTGTGAAACCTGCCTAGCAGTCAGGGGAGATCATATCCCCTATTAAAGACCGGATGTTTCTTGCTGGATACCCATCACAGGGATGTTTCGGCCTTCAGTCGCATTGCGCTCCATGCTACTTTTTCAATAAAGCTTCTTTTTATCCCTCTGATTTCTGTTTTAGTAAGTGTTGCTTACATTACTCATGTCCTTACGTATTGGGGATCTTACGGCATTAAATATGTTGATTTGGAAAGCTTTTGTACAAAGTTATATTGAAAAAACCGTCTCGTCCTTAATTTTTGCACACCAGTGTATATAATAATTCTCATATTTCATACTTTGCCAAAAAACGCAAGACATTTTATAAAATGTATATTATTTTATAGAATACCGACGTTACATACGTTGTTGGGCAAATATATAATGGTTTTAATGAGTTCAGCTAGAGTAATTCAATAGAAATATTTAATATTTCTAATTAGATATATCCTGATTTAAACACAATTCTTAAAATTATTCATTCAAAAAAATCTTAACATTTTTTGTTAAAATCAATCGCATTAATATCTAAAAAAAAAGTTTTCTTAGCAACTGCATTTATTGCTTTTGCTTCGCTTAGTTAGTTACTCAGTAACAGATAGATTACATTTGGAAGTTATATATTGTTGCGTTATACGGGTTCGTGGATTTGAGAGTATCCGATGAAAACACGATGCAGAACATAAAAAGCTCAATTTATTTACAAGAATCACTATTTACAGCACAGCTCCAAAATTACCTTTAAAAGCATCGAAAATCTACAATAAATACGCTGAAACAATCAGCAACACAGCTTCAAGCTGTAACTGTAAAGGTAGCTTCACGACAACACTAAACTTATAATAAGCACCGTGGAACAATCACCAATACACTGTCAAGCTATACTGTAAAGGTAGCTTCACGGCAAAGCACTATCCCGATCGCTTTCCGTTCACAAAACTCTCGCGTAGCTTAGCACTCACAGTAAGCTGCTATTCTCACAATGCCGGCTTTCAGAAACGCAGGGGTTTATATAGCTTTTCCCTAGGTTCCACACGTTTCGAAAAATATCTCGACAGGAAGTTATTCTAGAAGCTTCGCGATTGGACCATGGAATATCGCCGATTTGGTCGCCAAATGGGCGATAAAGTCGCCAATCTGGCAACCGTCCCGTACACTATGTTATGGAAACCCTAGCGCTATGCCGGAAAGCTCACATACAGGCGCAACCGCCGAATTTTTCGCAACAATATCATACGCTTTAGTAACTAGTTCCGCCGTCCTGGAAAACGTAAGCATTTCGTACAATTTTTCTCCTCCAAAGATAAAGTTTTTGTGTCCAAAATTGGCTTCAGAATATTTCTTTTCCCCTTTCACCAGCTGTAAAGATCTATTTAGAATTTCTATTCAAATCAACCTGACTGCGTACTTGTCACACTCAAAGACGCTAAATAAGGACCCCCTAACGATGGACTGGTGTATCAACTTAGATCAGATATTTGACCTCACTTCTTGCACCCAACGCCAAATGTACTGCAATGTAAATGCAAATTATAAATGACAAGTAAAAGCTTTGTTCATAGAAGTAAAAATAAGTTCATTTGCTAATATTGCCTGTTTGAAATATCCTTAATTTTGCTTTATTATTTTCTTGAGTTACTGTAATAAAAATAATGATCGAATTATTTCCCGTATATTTTTATACATTTAATTAAAAAATTATTTTCTTTATATGAAGAAAAGAAATCTTCCTTCAGCTTAGATATTTAAGGTTCTTATTTAAAATTTCAATTATTTAATTAAAAATTATTTTTAGTTTATTGTACTTTTCCTATGGCAAAGAAAGTTTTAATTATGAGAAATGGCAGTTTCAAAGAGTAAGAAGGTAGTAACCGTTTGTTGTTTATGTTGAATAGATTACCAGAGAAGTGACAATTCGTTTTTTAAATTGGACTGAAAATTTAATATTGTTCATAATAAAATTAAGCAGCAAATTTTTGACCATTTTTAATTTTTAAAATTGTAATTGTTGCAGCTGTCTTTATAATTTCGTTAATATTTCCTTTTTCTTATTCTAGCCTCATAAAAGTAAAAGGTTTCAAGAATTGTATCTTCCAAGACTATCCTCATAAAAACTTTTCAGTGTCCTTAAAATTAGATTAGGCGAACTTAAATAAAATACGTATCTAAATTTATTTCTCAAGGTTTTGGTATATGTATTTTAAAAATATAAAGCACGATTTTATATGTAACATAAGTCTGTAAGTGTTATATAAATAACGGGAACCACGTATAACAAATTATAAGTTGTAAAATACCAAAACTTTATTCTTATTTACATATTTTTATACGACTTAACAATGAAGGTATATATACACTGCTGGCCACCCAAATTGCAACACCAAGAAAGACAGATATCACAACAAAATTTATTTAGTAGATAACATGTTGACCAAGTATCAAATGATTAAATTTATAGACTTCTGTGAAGTGTGGTTTGTTCCAGAATCAGTAGCCAGAGTAGTCGCCATTGTTGGAGATCACCGCTGTCACACGCCTCGGCATTGATTCAAAGAGACTTTGGATGTGTTCTTGAGGCACAGCAGACCAAGCAGCTTCCACATGTTGCCAAAGTTGATCTGGTGTCAGCTTGGGATGTAATCTGGGTCAATCGTTCAGCAACCATGGACCACATGTTTTCTATCGGCGAAAGATCCGGACAGCGAGCCGGCCAGGGAAGGAATTCAATCTGGCGATTGACGAAGAACCTTGGACAATGCGTGCCACGCGTGGTCGCTCATTATCCTGTTGAAATATGGCTGTGGGTAAGCCCTGAAGGTAAGGAAGGACAACTGGCTTCAACGCCTCGGAGATGTAGCGCTGGCTGTTTAAAGTATCGGTAATGCGTACTAGAGGAGTGCGAGAGTGATATCCAATACCGCCCTATACCATAATGCCCGGTACAGGACCAGTGTGGCAGTGCATAACGCAGCTGTTCAGCATCCTCTCTCCACGGTGTCTCCAGACTCGAATCCGAGCATCGTGGTGTTGCAGACAAAAGCGTGACTCGTCAGTAAAGACAATTTCATTCCATTCTGCCGTCCGCATCCTTCTTTCATCACACCATTGGCGGCGGAGACGTCTGTGGTTCTGCGTCAAGGGTAGACGAAGCAATGGACGTCTTGCGGACAGATCACTGTGCTTTAAACGGCGTCGAATGGTACACGCAGACGCTGGATGACGCGTTATAGACTGAATGTGCTGTGCTATGGTTCGTGCTGTGACTGAGCGATCCGTCACTGCCATGCGTACAATGTTCCTGTCATCACGTGAAGTGGTGCACTGAGGTGGATGCGATCGAACACGTCGGTCTATTGTACCCTCCTGCATCCAACGGTCACATATCCGCATTACAATTATTTGGTTTCGTACAACATGACTACCGATTTCCCTGAAAGATAATCCACATTCTCGTTAAGCCATTATCCTTCCACTGTCGAACTCGGATACTTGATCAAACGATGATCGCTGTTTATGACGAGGCATTAATTGATCTTTTTTTTTTTTTTTTTTTTTTTTTTAAAAACCAAAACACAATTGCTGAACTTGAAATCGTTGAAACGTCCAAGCTTTGAAGTGGCATCACAGGCGCGCGTGATGTACGTCTGCGCTGGAATTCTAATCATTTGCATATCTCACCTCCGCTAATGCATGTTATAAATTTCATGTTATTTGCATGCTTCCTTCAAGGTGTTGCATTTACGGTTGCTAGCAATGTAGTTCTACTTAAAGAAATTAAAATTGTATTTGTAAAATAAATTTTTGTAAAGATGTATTATGAGGTTTGTTTATGAAATGGTAATGGTAATTGATTTTAAGATTTCTATAATGTAAATGAAAATTTTATAAAATTTCGAATCAAAATTTTTTGCAAACGAAGATATACTAGCCATTTTTCCGCTTGTTAGTATATGAATCTGTCTACTGTAGAAAATGGCAGACATTTATTCTCAAACGAAAAAAGCACATGTTGTCGAAAATGTTTTGCACAAAATATATTTATACATTTCGGAAGGACCTAAAAGAAACAATTGGGCAATACAAATTTCGTATATTACTTTTTTTCTTTTTTTTAATTCCGAGATTTTTAATGCTGTAGCTTTCTCAGTTAATGAGATTTATATATATATATATAAAAGTATCGATTGAAAAGTAAAATACTGATTAATAATTAAAGTTTTGAAAAACGAATTTCGAAAATTTCATTTCAACAATGTCATTTATAATTGGCGCAACATAGTCATAATGAAATTTAAAGCGAATAATATTTCTGTCTGTGCAGGTAAGGTGATACAATAAAATGCATTATTAGGTATAACATTTCAATGCAATTCATAGTTCAGGGAATAATAAGCAGATTTTATGCTCAGGGAATCGTTAGGAATTGAAAAGATATTTAAAACACTCAAACCTCTTTGTTCATTAATGAAAGGGAGGAATTTGTTGTGGATCTCAGGAAATGTGTTGAGGAGTATTCACTCGGAGAAAGTGATCTCTCATCCTTTTCTTTCATGGAGGTAGGAAGTAAGAAGGAGAGGCTTCTAACTAGTTTTCCGCATACACTGCTTTGAAGCACTGGCGATCCCTGCGTGGTGACCAAAACATTCGGCTATTTATCATTAAGATCAATGGGTTTTGACACGATCGGATGTAAATATTTTGTAATTACGTCGTAGATATACATATAAATGTATATATTTTCGTTTTCGACAGCATTTCAGAGTCCTAAGTATCTGAAAAGAATGCATTTTAAAACAACATTTCATTCTGAACGGTATTAAATGCTATACTTTTTACAGAACATTTTGCTTAGAGCGGTTTAATTTGAATGAAATATTTTCATAAGTTTTCGTTAATTACATTAGACAAAAATTTTAAGGTAATTCGATTTTATTCGGTTAAAAATTACAAAAATTAAGATCAAAGTTTATTGTATTATTAATATTAAAATTATGCATTATTTCTTTTCTATTTATAGAGCTTCTTCCTATTATTAAATTTATACAAAATATGAAATAAAAATAATTAAAAAAATTCAAAATTTGGTCTTCGAGGTGCACATGTTCGAGTGGAGAATTACGTATTTTTAAAATTTGGCAGCTCTAAATGTCATCCTTTGCAGAGTTCCTCACTCTCTTTGCCTAAAGTAAATTTCGAGGAATAAATAAATACAATGAACTGCTAAGCAACTTATCGCTGAGTTCAAATAACTGACGTCGTAGACTCAATAAGGGTTAACTACCCTTTATTTCACGCAAAAAAAAGATGAACATTTGCCCCCCTTTTCAGGCTTATAACAAAGCCTCTACTTGTGCTTAAATTCAGAATAAGAAATAAGTACTAAATTAGAACTAATTAAAAGACTTAGCTAACCTAATTATCTAACGTAGTTGGCCCTTAATTTAAACTAGCTGGCGAATATCAAAAGGCACGTAATATGCGGCCGATCGTAACAGCTTCAAGAGAGATTTAGCCCGAAGGCAAACACATGCTACTGAGGATTCCTAGCTCTCTCTCTCGAAGTAACTTGAGCCTTTCTTAAATATTCCTTCTAACTTATTTGCATTCAACGCGATTTTAAAAACTCATTCTGGTAGGGAGTTGTAAGTGGGAACAAGATTTGATAGGAAAGCACTTTAAAATTAAAGTGACTGTTATAAAATTAAAATATACTGCGGGGTTCCAGACTTTTGTCTAAGTGTGTAGGAACCTCGTGAACAACTAAGCGAATAATTGCTTTAGTTCAGGAACAGAGACGTAAACTCAAGAAGCTTTAATTACCCTTTATTGCTCAAAATAAGAGTTAACACAGTCGGTCCCTTTCTCAGGGCGTACGGCAAAAGCCTCCACTTGGGCTTGAACTGAAAATAATAAGAACTAAGACTTAACTAATGTTTAAAATATATAGCCGAAGTTATGAAAATTCTGAGTAGTTGGCCCCTAAAATGTCGAATAAGATAGCGAAGCTATCGAGGGCCTGAAATACGGCCGAGCATAGTAACAGCTTAGAGAGAGATGTAGGCAAAAGGCAAACGCGCACTAGTCAGAAACTCTGAGGCTCTCTCTGGAAGTCAGTGGAACTTCGACTTAAATACCACCTCTTATTTTTTTGCATTAAATGCGATTCTAAAAACACATTCTGGTAGGAAATTGTTAGCTGAAAATAAAAGGGACAGGAAAGTGCCTTAAACTAAAGAAACTGTTAGAAACTTAGGATAAACCTTACAATACCTTACACCCTTTTCCAAAATGCGTAGAATTTACATACATATACACGTACAGACGCTTTATCATTTAACAATCGCGATAGCATAATATAAAGATGATATAATGTGTCAAGTTTTTAATGTAAGCACAACAGTTTTTTAAAAGGCAAGATCCAAAAACTTTTTAGAGAAGAAAATATGAATTGATCTGTGAAATTAATATTCTCATGGGCTTATTGAAGGATATATTTTTAAAGAATGTTTAAAATGCAGTATATCTAATACGTCATTCTATGATGCTATACTTACAAAGCGCCATCTTTATGCCATCAGCCTGGTACTGGATTTAAAAATCGTTATTTTATTCTCCAATAATCGGTACCTCAGTGGGTTTCTTCAAAAATATTTTCACTTCTTTGAATCAGAGGAGATTTGATGTTATCTTTAGTCAGGCTTTGAAGTAGAAAAAACTGTTGACAAAGCTTTATTGGTGCATTGTTTGCAAGATAATACTATAATGCATTTAACAAACATAAAAAATACCTTATTTTAATGTAAAAAACAATTGAATTTTTATAAGTTATTTATTGTATTATCTCCGAGTGGTTTACATACTGCCTTTTCCGAAATAAAAAATTTGAATGGCTAGCTACTGTTGCCATCATCTATTCTTTTCCTTTACTTCTTTTGCATTTCTTTTGAGTATATGTATTATAGTGTGATCAAAAGCTGATAATAGAAATATCGATATCATCATACCTTCAATATCACAGTATCTATTTCATTATTGGTTAACGATATTGGAAAACATTCTTATCCGTGTGCTAATAAAAGGGTGAGCTTGCATTAAAAAAGGAACTGATAGTTGAATGGATAATTTTTTCTCCCGCGACTTATTATTTCTATTGTGGAAATCAGGCTTCTTATCTTCAAAAGCAAGAAAATAAATATCCGTAAATATCCGTTTCTCTTTATTTCAGATCTACCAGTGAACTGTGAGTATTTGTATGTTCTGTTAACTCAAATTAAGATGCATCGTCTTTATATCAGTGCACATGAAGCCATGTCAAATGCTCCATGTAGGTATTCCAACAAATTATGTAAATATGAGATATGAGTATAGTTTAACCGCACCTGCCGCTGCCATATATACATAATTTTATGAAGAAGTGTAATAAATAACTATTATTGCATAATTATTATTATAATTATTTTATTGCATATTTTTCAAATGAAATATGATATAATATTAATTATGATCGTTTATAGTAATTTTACGGCAATAAATAATTATAATATTGTAACTAATAATTATCTGTTTTAACTTTGAACTGAAATATAAATAATGATGCTATAATAAATGATTATTATAGTTATTTAATTAATTATAATAATTATGTTATAATAAGTAATTATGAAATTTCTTTTTTGATTTCTGGGCTAAAATATATATATATTATATGTAGCGGGGAAGGGAAATTTATTTTTAGAAAAAAAGAATGGAAAAATTTCTTTTATTAATGATCACAGTATTGGCAAATGTCACGTTAACTCAAATCAATAAGGGGAAACCGCACTCAAATGGGGTAGATACCTGTTGACAATTTTTTAACTACGGGAAGAACATTTTCGCTGAAAAATATAGTTCCATTTTCTTAGGGATTTTATTTTTTAAAGTAAGCAATGAAATATGCCTTTTTCATGTAAAATTTATTGCTATTGAAAAAAAATTCAACATTTGTATTTTCGTCCATTGCGCATCAGTGCGAATATTCGCGTTTATTGCAGCGAATATGAAATAAAGGCGCCAAAGCTGACGACAGGATCACCTCATGATCAACACCCAAGACTAAGACTGTTTTTATAACCGGGCTACTGCACAAGTCAACTTTGCCGGTTTTTGAAATCAAGCCCTAGGGCACATAACATGAATAACTCTGGGCGTGGAAATCTTAGATAAGAAAACGGAGCAAGGGAAAAGGAGAGCAGCACCATAAAGGAACAAGGTCTAAAAATCTGATTAGTTCTCAACAAGAAGAAAGAGAAAAGCATACCTAAAGTATTCAAGAACATGGCGGAAAACTTCAAGATATAAATACTGTCTACATGACAACGCTACCATCATGACCAACAACGTCTCGAAGAATTGAATAAATATCGAGAAGGGTTGCCACGACACGAAGACTTTTTCGTCTTCTGTAATCAATTCTCTCTTTTCGGAGAAGAACGAACTCTGTGACCTCCTCATCCTGCGATATGTATAAGGGGCGTTCAAATGAAAGTGATTCAAGGTGTGTATCCAAGAGATGTGTAGCAACAGAAATAAGACAGATACATAAATAGCAACAGCACTATTTAATGATTGAAATGCATAAAATGTTTGTGAAATAAATGAACCATTGCGTTAAAGCAGGCATCCCATTACTTGGAAAGGTTACGTATTCCGTCCGCGAAGAACAATGTCGGTTGATCACGGACCAGTTCATAACTACAGCCTTTACGTTTACTTCAGAATGTTGCTGACAATGTTGTGATGGAATGGTACCGATGGAAACGTGCAACTCATTTACAACGACAAGAATGTTTCGATGTCGATTTGCCTTGATTGCCGTGTCAATGTCCGTAATCAGCTTATCTGCCACAACCTTGTGTTCCTGACCGGGCCGCGGTAAATCCGTTATTTTCTGGCGACCTTCGCTAAACATTCTCCCCCACCTCATCGGCGTGGGCTTCGAGACACACGAGTCTCTGTATGTAACCACCATTCTTCGATCAATGTCCACCGGCTTGCAACCTTTCAGTGTTAAAAACTTGATTACAGTTGGATGATCCGTTTTCGACGCAGTTGCATCCACACCCGCTATTTTTGAATGAATGCCACGTCCTTGCGACTGAAGTTAACACACATCTCCTGCCGCACATGCATGCGTGGTACATGCAGCTTCACTATCACGTTGTTTCACGAAAATCCAGTGCAAACTTTTCGCCTGCGGCGCTTCGAATCACTTTCACTTGAACACGTTTCATACACTGCTCGACAATGAAAATGCAATACTAAGAAGGAGTGGTTAGAAAGTGATGAAATTTGGAAAAAAGATAGAGACAGCAAGCAGCAATAAGTGATCTTCATTTCAAAATGATAGTCAGAATACAGAGCGAGAACGGCGTCGGCTCAGTAGGATGTAGAACCACCGCGGACAGAGATGCACGAAGAAACCCGTCTAGGCATACAGTCAATAAGAGTGCGGATGGTGTCCTGAGGGATGGCTCTCCATTCCCTTTCAACCATTTGCCACAGTTGGTCTTCTGAACGAGGCAGGGGCAGAGTTTGCAAACGGCGTCCAACACATCCCACACATGTTCGATTGGTGACAGGTCAGAAGAGTACGGTGGCCAGGGCAGCATCTGTATATCTTGCAGAGCATGTTGGCAGATGCGAGCCCTGTGTGGTCGGGCGTTTTCCTGCAGCATTAAACAGACCCTGAAGGTAGGGAATTGCCATCGGCCTCAGTACATTAGCCAAGTATCGTTGGGCCGTCATAGTGCCCTGAATACGAACTAAAGGTGACCTGGAATCGTAGGCAACAGCGCCCCAAACCATTATGCTACGTTGTCGCGCGGTGGGGCGTTGCACAGTTGCTGCCGGATTAGATCTGTCTCCACGTCGACTCCACGCACGTATGCGGCGACTGTCACTGGATAAACAGAAGCGTGACTCATCTGAGAACACGACCATGTTCACCATAGCCGATGCACCGTGCTCGCATCCATGTGGGTATCAGCTGCGATTTGACGTAAGGACCAACTGGCCCTTCTCAGTCCGATCACCATACCCCTCGTAAAATCGTCTATCTGCTGGAAGTGCCTTCGTTGACGGCGGCCGTCATTCTCTCCTATTCCACGTATCCTCCGGGACAAAAACCAACTTTCTTCGATAATTCATCTGGCAGAAATAACGACACGAATATTGCCCATTCTGCACGTTTCTTCCCTTATATCTTACTTCACGTGCATCGGAGAGCTGCGCATTTCACATCATTCGCATAACTCAATGGCGTGCGTCTACTCTAAAATTTGCATAAATTTCTGACCTTGTTGGTGTTGCATTTTCAATGTCGATCAGTGTAACTTAGAATTAACACCTTTTCTGGAGGATCCTAAGTGTTTTGGGAGAATGCCAGCTAAAGTTGCCTTTGACGCTGCCGAACTATTTTAGGATAATGTTTTCTTTAATATTGTAAAAGTATTTGTTTGATTGTTTCTAATGGTCTTTTCTAGCAGACTCTGCTCTGTAGTAGCCGAGTAGTTAAAACCACAAAACACAGTTTTAAAATTTTTTTATTTATTTTATTTTATTTTATTTAGTTTTTATTATTATTATTCTCGATGTTTGTGCCCACAAGTGGTTGTATAATTGAAATCGCTGAGCTATGGTAATTCGATTTGGGCACGAATTCTGAAGAACTAGATGGTTAGATGGGTGTTTTCATACTTTTCTTTTGTGTAACACGAATATGAGCTAATTTCTCTTTGAAAGTCCTTCAACACTAGACTTACTCTGTGTGATTGCGGTTAATGTTGTTATTCAGATATTTTTATCGAATTCCGAAGTTCTTTCCATTTGTATACCAATACGAAAAATGTATCGCTTGTTGTAATCAATAGTTCATTTAATGTGATCAAAGTATGTAGAATAATTTTTTAAACTGAAGTAGCCAAATAACTTCAAAATAGATTAAGAAAATTGCCAAGAATCTAGCAAATGTTGCCAAGTAAGGAATTACGTCGCCAAAGAGTTATTTCTGATGCTAGTCAATCATTAAAAATAAAGCCTCCCCAAAAAGCTGAGTGAGACGTAGATTTTTAAATAACTATCGATTTTGAGGATGGTCATTACAGGTCTGTCTTTTTTTCACGAAGTTTGGAAACATCTTTGTCAAAGTTAGTTGCTTTTTTTTTTTTCGTCTAATTCTAAATTTTTGATTTGCATGTTCCCTTCCAGCGAATGAGGGCTGCCTTCCGAGTTCTAAGGTTCGATGTATAGGGCAATTAATTTCCAGATATATGATGAACTGTTGTGTTTAAGACATTATGAACAGTTCAAAACAAATTTTTTGTATTTCCTTAGCAAAAATTCGGTGAAAATGCGTATTTATATGTTTTTTGCTGTATTTGTATTTAATTAATTCCATTTCTGTTTTGAGGAATATTTTTTTCTCAACTTTTAATGTTATCGTTCGGTTGTTACCAGAATAGCCATGATGACATTAAACGACATCTGTTGTATTCCTCCTCTTAGGCAGATAATCCTGCCAAAGAACATGAGTAGGAGAAAAAAGCAAGTTCTCGTAGATATAATATAAACCAGCATCGCTCGCCTCAGGTGATTTTCGAATCGAAGCCTGTATGCGGTGAAGCGGACTCTCGGGGTGTTGGCGATATTCATTCTTCTTTAAACGGTAGTGAAGTGCAAAGCGTAAATCTGCCATTTGAGAATTAGTTTTTGCTGTTATTTATATCCTGAAACTTTTATTCTGCAGTATGCTTTTCGATTTTACAGAAAAAAATTTTCGCTTCACATTTAATCATTTTCTTGCTTAATATGTGATAAATGGTTACTCTTATTTTAATATTTCTGATGTAATACTATATTAATTTAGGCTTTAATTGTAAATGTTTGTGCGATTATATTTCTACAAATAAATTTATAAATGTAACCTTTATTATTATTAAAATAATAATATTATTATTAAAATAATAATAATAATAATAAAACAGCGCGAAGAGAGGCGTGCAGTGAGCTTTCGCAGTGGTCACTCTTCCAAATACTGACCTCGTCCTTCCGTGCTTTGTTTTGGGTGAACGTCGAGGTATCCAGTTTTTATCTTTCAGCCGTCTGTGGGTCGAAGGAGAAATCAAACTAGGGTATAGTTAGAATTACAGCACTTCTTTGCTGTTGCAAACTGTTATTAATAGGAAGTGCTAATTAGGATAATTTATTGCTTTCGAAGATGTTTTTGAATTCCCTCAGTATACAAAAAATTGGCTAAAATTTTTATCGTGATTAGTCTTTATAACTATTTCGGAGTAAGGTTTGGTTTTTGGAATCGCTTCTGCTAGAAGACGTTATTTTGTTCTTGTCAGGAGGAAGTTTTTAGGGTTGCCCGTTTTGTGGTTAGCGATATTATTATGCTGAAAATCGATGGATTCGATGGAATTTGGTTTTTAGAAATTTTGGGTAGCCTTCTGTTCTTAAAAGTAAGGCAGAGAATCTGCACTTGCAAAAGAAAACGTCATACTGAATTACTTTCAAATTTTTCTGGTTTCATTAAATAATCTGGATTATAATTATAAAATAAAATGTTCCAATGAAAGTTTCCATTCAATCGTTCATTACATGTGATTTTTTATTACATTCTCATGTCGTGAAATGGATTTTTAGCGAAATTACAGCTGCCACCTTAAAGATATTTCTAATGTTAAAGAAATAAGAATTAAAAGTTGTATGTAAAGAATTCACGTTTTTAAACCATTCAATATAGCGCTGTGACAGGTTCTCAGATGTTGCTAGCGGTTTTGGATCGCATTTGTAGATGAATTTCAAGGCCTGTCTTTACAAGCCTCTAAAGATTGTCGACGCCTTACACATTTTAGACTTAATTTTTTCCCATGGCGTTGTGTCGTTGAAGCTTTACTTCTGCTCCCAATTCAAATTCTTTGTTCCTGGTCTGCTGTGGGACATTCAGATAACTTAACTTTATTCTCATCGTGGCTGATAAACGGCCTTGCTGCATGAAATTTGCATGCTTCCCTCGAGTGCTTCGTAAATACTCGCTAGTTCTCTTCTGAATGCCTCCACGATTACTAATTAACCAGCAGAGCAACCTCTTTCTGCAGACATTTAGACATAGCCTTTATATATTCAAATAATTAATTCGCTGCCGCTAATATCAACACACTTTCACAATCAGAACCTGTACACAAAGATCGGTCAGGAAGTAATGCAGAATACGTTGTAGATCGGTGACAGTATGCAGCCATATTTGCTTCTATGGCAAAAATATACGTCCGTTCCATGAACTGCTTTTAGCTGTCAGGATCGAAATGAAAGAAGGAAGTTTCGTCACACGTGATGAGTCCATGACAACATTCTGGACAATCCCAAGAGAAGCTTTACAAAAAATATTCTGAGACTTTCTTCCTGATTTTATCGTCTTCCTTGTCAAGAGCCGTAGAACCCAACGAGCGCAAATTTCTCTGTATCTTATTCTTTGATCCTTTTGCCGTACCTGTCTGCTTCATGATCTGTCTTCTGATAATGCAACTGTCATTTTAGATAAGTTCTTCAATAGCCTGGAACCCGACGAGCACAAATTTTTCTGTATCTTATTCTTTGATTCTTTTGCCATACGTGTCTACTTCGTGATGCAACTCTCATTCTAGGTAAGATCATATAAATTTTGATAATGCAACTGTCATTTTAGATAAGTTCTTCAGTGATTGATGCGTTTTCTTTGCTTGTGCTGGCTGAAGGTGTACGTGACTGTTGCTGGTTCAAGATTTTGTAATCATCACACCAAAACATTTGAAGCCATCCACATACATTATTTCGATTTATTGCGTTGACCCCATAGACTGGCCACAGCTTACTATGGATAGGTGCTGCAAGTTGCCTTTGCAAGATCTTTGCGCGTTGGCGTAGTAGGGTCTTACGTTGATCATCCATGGTAACTTATGTGTAACAACAAGTAAGTACTTGCAACAGTGAGAATTATGCTATCTGTCTTCAGACAGTATACTAAATAACACATTACAGTTATTAATTAACACAAGCCCCAAAGGGTTATGTACTTAAGGGAAGGTAGGTTTCCTTGGAGAACGTTTTAGATGAAATCGGCTAGCTTTTGCATTACATTGGGAAACAAGCAAAAGTCAAATGCTAACAGGTCGTTTAGATCAATTTCAAAATCGATTTCATGACTCAATACAACTGTTTCACAGTTTAGCTATTCACACTGTAATGGCCGTTAGAAAATTAAAGCACGAGAGGTGATTCTCGGTCGCCACTTGATTTGATGAGGTAACCAGAGAGGTTCTTGACAGTCGGGACAGGAGAATGTCATTTTCAAAGTTACGGAGTCGAATAAGCATGGAATGCGATTAAGGAATTAATTCAAGTGTAGATGAGTTTGATTTTTCGTTAATGAAGAACGAAAGCATAGACTTCTTGACGATGGAGAGGAGTAAAGCATTGATGAAGGTAGCGATGGAAGTAAGAGGTGAAAGAAGGCGAAAAATCAGGGTAATAGATTGTGAATGTGAAAGCGATAATGAAGTCGCAGAAGAGACAAAAAATCCAGAATGTATAACGTGCACAGATTCCGAAGAACTGCGGGAAAGAATCCCGTTTGTATACCGTGAAAGAGCCGCAGGATCGCAAATGTCTCCATCTACAATGAAAGAGCTAATAGATTTCTTTAAACTGTATGTGGAGTCATTTTACCATATATGTGGAAAATCGTCTCAAGTTGCTGGTTCGCGCAAGCAAAAGGGCCTTGAATGTAAAGGGTTAGTTAGTTCAAAATATGAAGTTGCTTTTATCTGTAAAGCAACCTGTCTTGGGTTTTCTTACAAAATTGCTGTTGAAGGCTTGCCACAGTCAGTTAGTTTAATAAACAGTTTTGATTTCTCGGTCTAACGCGTATGCTCGTGAATAAGACGAAAAGAAGAAAGGATTTATTATTGCATGCAATATGTATATTCAGAATTGTACATCATTTGTTATCAATCATTAGTCATTTGTATTTTATATTACAAAAGATCATGGTTTTTCTGTAATCGAAATTAAGTTGTCCAATTGCAGTTGCTTTCAAAAACGGAAATCTGAAATAACCAACGATGCTAATCACGGAGCTGTTTTTCTAATCTAGTTATGTCAGAAATATTTGACAAAAAAAAAAAGTTCCTTGAAGAAATGGAATTTTAAAATTGGAACCATTTTGGTGAAGCGAGCTTATAGAAAATAATTCAGAATCTTACCATTCGTAAATAATTAAAATTGATAAAAGAAAAGTACGGAAAAAAATTCCATTGGAATAGCATTTTTTTGGAATAGGAATTCCTTTTCGAAAAAGAGAGCGATAGCTAAGGGGGGAGAGAAGGTATATAAAACAATTCTTTTCTCGTTTGAAATTTCCCTCATTCTCGATTTCTTTTCGCTTGTAATTGCACCTCTTTTTCATCCCCCTGCAGGTTTATTTCCCGTCCTGCTTTGCGGTTGTGTTAACTGTGGATCACATGCTGTGCGTTCTGGAATGCGATTTTTTCCCATCGCCCTCCCTCACCCAACCATTTCTTTTCCTACGGGGCTGGCTGTGGAATAATTGAGTTTGCTGAAGCGCGCATGTTCTAACCCCTGAGCGAGAAAGTGGATACGACCGATGAAATCTAGATGCTGCTGGCAAAGGATTTGGGGGGGGGATATAGGATGAGTCCCCCTCTCTCATCTTACCCCTATTCCACTATCTTTTCTTGTTTGTAGGGGTGCTGTAGCTGCTTGGTATGGATAGGGGTTTTTGTATGCGATTTTGCCTTAAATAACTGTTTAAAGGCATTGGCGCGTACGTGCGTTTGTGTGTAAATTATAAGCCGTGTACGCTGGGGTTAAATCTTTCTAGAATCTTTTTTTCCTGTCCGTTAGTTTGCTACTAGCATCATGTAAAGGATTTGTGGTGTTTCCAAATTGAATCAATGTAAGTGCCTCCAGTGCAGTTTTAGGTTTAGCTTTGTAGTTAGGATGCTGTTTAAGTCAGAAATATTATGCACATCATAATTCTGTTTTCGCACGATAGAAACGTTTATAGAGAATGCATGTAAAATATTAAAAGAAAGAATGAAAGAAAGAAAATAAGTTATGTAAAAGACATTGTACCTATGGAAGAAAAATTGATTTCAGATCTAAAAAATCTGCAAAAATGCTTTAAAAAAATAGAATTTTGTCATCGAATTTTAGCGTAATTCCCGATAAGCTATGGCGCACGCTGTTAGTCAATGACGATGCAGTGTGGTGAAGCGATTTTTCAAAATTTGATTCAGAGTTCTTTAATTTAATGTCCAAACAATTTTTCGCATTTATCTTCGTTAGCGAATAAACTAAGCATATCAGAATTCTACTGCTTGCACCCTCGAAAAGAACGGAAAGAAATCTTTTCAACAAAACTTGTATGAAAATTGTAACATAATTTCTGAATTTTTGAAAATCGCACGATTTTTTAGATTATTTGACATTGATGATTTTAAAATTTCTGCATCCGAAAATGTAATTTTTACAGATTATAAAACAAACTTTTCGCTTTATTTTAAAACAAGAAGGATAAATGTATATTAGTTGGGCAATTATTTACGTTTTTTAAAAATGTGTTGCAGTTTGAAACAGATGGAGTTAAATATTGTTTTAAGTTTGCATCTTGGGGCACTTAATGACGAATTGCCGATATTCGTTTTTTCTTTTGGATTCAAATCAAGGTTCACGTTAAATGCACACTGCACCCCAAAATACACGTTATAGCATTGCTATTACATCCAACTTTCGAAACTGAGTGATGTTCAGTTATTTTTTATATTTCATAATATTCTTATAATTTATTGCTTGTGTTTTAATAAGGACTAAAAACTTCATCATCGGTAACGTGTCATCCACAGTGAAAAACAGAAAATAAAACAGAATTAAAAAGAAGCTTTTTACACAGTAAACTTTTATTGAAAATAAATATGATAATTATGCACTAAAAGGAGAAAAATAATTTATCATGTAACGTAATTATTGTGATGTATATGTTAATAAATTAATCTGTTGACAGAATTCATCTACATTTTTCGTCGCGAATGATAAAAGCGTGAGGCGCCTAAATAACGAACTCTATTAATTTAATTGCATTGTCAAATGTACAAACTGTTATCTTTTTTTTTTTTTTTTATTTTTTTTTTTTTTTTATTTAAAAATTTTTTTTTTTTTTTTAATTTTTCTATTTATTGATATGCATTATCAAATGTAAAAGCCATTATCGTTTTAAATTTTTCATAGGCGCCCAGCGCTTTTATTAGTCGCAATATAAAATTGCAGATGGATTCTGTAAGTAGAGTTATTTAGTCTATAATTTCCTGTAAACTACGTGATATATTATTGTTGCATGCGTACGGTTCGTAAAGATTGAATGCACACAGAACCGATGCTAGCTTGTTAAAAATTTATATTGTCAAAAGAGACAGACAGTTCTGGAACTTTCCAGATAAACAGTCGTACAGCTCTTCACAGTATCAGAGAGTACAAGCAGTAGTTACACTTCAAAGTAATAAGAACGTTAATCACAACACAATGCAAACAGAAGCTAACCCGGAGATATCTCAGTACTCCGAACTCACGCTGAATTAACAACTCACAACTACGACTGAGAGCAGAAGCTGTCTGCGGTCTTATATAGTTTTTACCCGGCCGCCGAGATATTTATAGTACTTATGCTTTTCGAAATTATTAGAATAAGGGTCGCATACGGCTAGCGCTGCATATGAAGTCAGTTACAGTTATTCAGTTGCAATACGTATTATAGTGATAGAGGACCGGACGAAATGTTGCCAAATGGTCGTCAAGTTTAGATAACCATTTACTGAATGTTAAATAGACTTGTCGCTGTATTCATACATTTTCGGCCAACTTTGCTTCTCTATATTTTCAAGTTACATTATACAGATAAATACAACAATTTCACAAATAACTGCGTTGAAATCTTCTATCTATGTATAAAATTCGTAGCATTATTATTTTTTTCTTTTAGTCCATTAATTATCAAGTGTATTTTAAATAAAAGAGTTATAAGGTATTTATCGCGCCTTCTTAGCATGCCTTCGTGTTGTAGTGGTCAGCACGCTCGGCGTGTATTCGAGAGGTCCGTGGTTTGAGTCCCGGCGAGGGCATTGCTCAATTTTCACATCTCCTGCTTTCGAAATAACCTAATGTCTTTACAGTGTATTGTACAAAAACCTTTTTTAATTGTATTTTGTTTTGTTTCAACAAACTACCCATGTATGTAATAAAATGTATAATGGAAATATAGTAATGTAAATTTGCATTTAAAAAAATTCATCCCCCCCCTCCTGAGGGGAAAAAAAACTCTTTTGGCCATAACAAGATTGAATCATTCTACATTAAAATCAATCCTCAGATAGTTAACTATGCATTCATTGTTTTTAAATATTTTTACGATGAATAAATGCATAATAAACAAAACAAAAGAGTATGACACTTCTTTCACCATCCAGTGTCTTTGCATAGACGTAAAAGTGTTCTTTCATCATCAATTAACCATTCCATTTTTATTACAACGTTAAAATATTACACTCCATGCATTTCTATTTGCGAATAATAAGCAGAGTTGCCGTAGAAATATATTGCCACTCCGTGCCAAGCACTTGTGATATGAGAGGACGGGTGGAAAGAGGGGCTTCATACACACGCACCTTCTTCGAAGAGCTAAGCAATTCAATTAATGCAGTTATACCAGCCAAGAGCATATCGTATTACACCTGCGTCTTAATTTCATTACCAGTCTTCTGTTAATCTTATTTCTCAGTCTTAAGCTTATTACTGAGATTACAGCTTAAAAGCGGAATTTTATTACGGTCGCGTTTAAGTCTTTATTCATCTACGCAGTGAGTGATATATGTTATGCATTATTAAAATAGAATGAGCCAGGGGGCGAAAAGTAGCATTCTTGTTTAATGTACTTTGTTTCTTCTTCTGCTTTTGTTTTTTTTAATGCTTTTCCAGTATTTGTGCTGCTACAAAAGTATTGTTATTATCATATTATGGCTTTTCTTAGGTTTGTAATGGTAAAACGATATTTGCGATAAAGTTTATTTTATTAATTTTTGAGTTGTTGGTGATGAGATAAATAATATATATTGTTACGAATTTTGTATATATGTAAATAATTGTAGTGTAATTATAGTATTTTTTGTATAATCTTAACATGAAATGTTTGAAAGAGACGAAGCTCTGCCGGGAAAAAAAAAAAAAAGATTAAAGGGGGCAAGTCTATTGAGATGAATATGTATTTCGCTAAATTGGCGAGTTATTGCCAATCTGCTTTTTTAACGACTAATTTTTGTGACCAATTTTTGTTTAATGACGACTTATTTTTTCGCGAAATTTGGAGAGAAATGGCCAAAAGTTGCGAAGCTTAGCTATTTCTCGGTAACATATTGGTCCGGTCCTTGTATAACTATAATTGGTATTGTGATTGAATAAATGTAATTAATCCCTATACGTAACTGTAACTGTATCTGGCCATCATATGCTTTCCAGTAATTTCAAGAAATGGGAGCTACTAGAGAGTTCTCGGCGACCGGGGGAAAACTGTAAGACCCGAGAGAGCATGTTTCATTGTGTTTTAGTTCAGAGTGAGTTCGGAGTACTCAGATATATCCGGTTTAGCTTCGCGCTTTAGATGCGCTCTGCGTTGCGTTGTTTTTAACGTTCTTGGGAGTTTGTGGTATAACTACTGATTGTACTCTGCAGTGCTGAGAAGAAGTACAATGTGTTGCCTATGTCTTTAAAAAAATACATCTTTCTTCCACTTCTCAGTGTGTTGATTTTTAGTAAAGCGTGTGATATTTAACTTTCAAATTGATCTAGAGGGTTACCGAGTAGCAAACCAAGTGTTCAAAAATCAATAAATACAGTTCTTAAAAATATTTTTTTCTACTTTCTAATCTGATTGAATGAATTATGCATTTAAATTATGAGATGTTCGATGAGAAATATTAAACACTTTTATGAAATGACACTAGGTGGCTTCCCTAAAATTATTATATACATTTTCTTTTTTATGATAAACCTTTTAGGTGGCTGGCCGCTCGAGCGACTTGTTTTCAAAGAAATAATATACCTAATATTAAAAAATACCTATCACAACTTTTAACAGTCTATTTAAAGAGTTTGTAACTTTACTCTTCAGTTTGTGGCGGTGTAAGTGTGAAGAAGCGATTCTTAATAATAAAGCTTAAAAAAAAAAAAAAAAAAAAAAAAAATGTTTGGAGGAGCGAGTTCAAGAGCAGATTAATGGGCTGCGATGCTCACGGAGAGCATATAGAACAATAGAACATGAACAAGGCCTTTAAAAAAATTTTGAATACTAAATGTCTACTAAAAATTTGAATCCTTTCAGTTTTAATTTCTTTCTTTCTTGTCAAAACGCAAAATATTTGTCTTTTGAACTTAAAGAAGGAAGTGAGCAATTTAAAAGAAATGTGTTGCTTTGTTATAAATGATTATACAGAATTTTGCTTTCCTGAAATTTAAGAACAGTCTGTCTTGTTTGTAGTGTATATATGGCTGGTATTTTGTGAAAATGAAGTATTATGTAGTATGTGGCTAGCAAAATTTAAAAGCCTGAATTAATACCTAGTCATGAACAGAATGTCGAAAACTGCCGGCAGTATATGAAATGTTTTCTAGGCGTGTAATGAACATTTTCTAGGCATTCCATAGAATGCTAAATGATGAATAGCAAAGTATGAAATACAATCTGCGATTCTTTTCGAGTATCCGTGTCAGGACTGAGTGTTCGATGCATATTCTTGGCAAACATCTTCGTGAAAGTAACTAAGTCCTGATCTTGAACAGGGAGCTGAATGCAGCTATGTTCTGTGTTAGAATACTGTGATTAAGTGGTAGAATAACTATACGTAAGAAGGATTAAAATCCTCTTTTATTACACCACAATTATTTACAGCCACTTCCCATATCGGGAGGGATACAGAAAATAATGACCGCCACTTGGGTCTAAACTGAACAATCAAATTAATTTAAACTAAAGCTAAATAGAAATTAAATAGTTGTTGCTCGCAGAGCTATAATGCGAGTTTGGCCTTTAAACTAAATGGTGCGTAGCAAGATTTAACTAATACTGACGCACTTAGAATTATTTCAATAAGTAATAGCGTAACAGCGCTACGGCTCAGAATTTAAATACTAGGTGGTCAGGTGAACGTTGAGCAGAGTAACAGTGGTCTGAGACTAAAAGCTCTCTCGCACTAAGAGGTTCCTACCTCTCGCTTAAGTAGAACTTGGCTCCACTTCAAATTAGCATAAAGCTGAAAGGCGCGCTTATTCTAACGGGAAGTTGAAATGAGAAGAGATAGAAAAAGGCAAATTAAAATAAAACTTTGTTAGTTTAACTAAAACCTTACATCCGTTTATTTAATACCCTCATACTCAATTCATACATTCTGTACATTAATTCCATACATTTTTATACATTATTTTCTTTAATAAGAAAGGCATGAATTTTGTTTTATGCAGACTTTCGTTTTTCTTTACGTATTATAAATTAACGTTTTTGAATGGCACATTTTTATTATTGTTTCAAAATAGCATTTGTATTTTTGAGGCATGTGCGTCTTTTGAATAATTTCATACCTTCTGTGGCTATACTAGTGAAGGTGATGAAATGGATGTAATATAATATGGTAATAATAATTTTAAATAATAGCCTTATCATGGCCTTTTTCTATACTTTATCTAAGTAGCATTTTTCATTCTGTAGAATTCCTGTGTATTACATACAGTATCTAGAGAAAGTATATAACAATACTCATATTTCATTTTTGGCGTAAAAACGCCAGGCATTCTATAAAATGCCTAGTATTCTATTGAATGCCGTCACTTCATTCATTGCAAATAACATGTAGGATATTTTAATATACCGTAATGTTTATCAATTCTTGGGAAAGTTAATAATGGGCGTATTTAATTTATTTAGGAATATAATTTGCGCAAATTTTCTGTAAACGAAGAATAGCGAATAACGCGTTTCATCAATGAACTGAAATCTCTGAATCTTTAATTAATAATAAACAATGCCCCCATCCGGGATAGTAGTTAGTGACTGTGATTGCCGTACCAAAGTACCCGGGCTCGAATGCCGGAGAAGGCGTGGATCTTTGTAAATGTATAGTGCCTGTTCAACATAGGGGCGCTCTAGATATCCGGGGAGCCGAAGGTCCTCTCCAGAAATTGGTGGTAGGAGTAGAAGGGTGAAAGATCCTTATACCCGTCTCCGGGATGCTGTCTCTCAAAGTTAGGGGGGAACGGAAGTCGGGCGTCACCTACATGGTGTTCAAGCCTACTGCGAACGACGGGCGACTCCTTGCCACGATGAATGTCGTGGGCTTTTGCTGACCAAGTTAGACATGTGAGATTGGTAACAACAAAAACATTATAAACGACAGAGACGAAACAAGCAAACAAAACAA
This sequence comes from Stegodyphus mimosarum, assembly GCA_000611955.2. Lineage (NCBI taxonomy): Eukaryota > Metazoa > Arthropoda > Arachnida > Araneae > Eresidae > Stegodyphus > Stegodyphus mimosarum. The sequence goes on from KK116124.1 coordinate 496,387, forward strand.
GAAAAAAAATCTGAAAGTTTTCAGATTTTACACTAACGCCCAAAGGGGCCCTTTTTTTTTAATGTTTTATGAGTTACCTTTATTTATTAACCATCATGTTCTTCGCACTTAAACCATAAAATTCAATTCAATAATAATATCACAAAATAATTTAAAAAGAGCATATCTTTAGAATTTCCGATACGCAGTGACGCGCGCTGACGATGAAAAAAACTGCTTCCCCCCATACAGTGTTGCTATTGCTTGCTTTGAAATTGTTGAGTTTGTTAATCAAAACTTCGTTAAGTTTTACAAAATATGAAATAGATAATAAATAAATTCGAAATTCTAAATTTGGTCTTCCAGTTGCCCATATTCGGGTGGAGGATTACGTTATTCAAAGTTGGATGGCTCTAGGTACTCTTGTTTTTTTATATTGCGCGAAACATTTATATTCATGCAGATTCTTCATTATTTAATTTCTTTGAATATAATACAGGGCGATAATATTTGGTTGCACCAATTTGAAAAGTGATTGAAAGTATTTAAATTTTCCGCTCAAAATGCCAAAACAAAATCAACAGCCCTTTCTGGGCAAAATTGCCCCTTTGGGTAACAATCTTTCATCAGAACATGTCCAGAAGTATAGTTTTTTGGGTTTTGCAGATGTCTAAATTTGAATGGTATTTTGAATTGCACCATATCATTTTCTCATGGTATAAACATTTGTTAGATTTTGCCACTTCGTCTTTCGCATGCACTTAACAATTCCTTAATTGCTGTGTCATAGCTGACTCAAGTGAGGTGTGTTTATCCATTGGAATATCTTTCAATGCTTCTTGCTCCCGGAAAACTGAGATATGTTAGCTTGTTAACACCCTTATCTCGTGCTGAAATACGAGACATAGATTAAACAAGAAAAATATTCTCGTAATCAAAAAGATGACAAATTGTATCTAAAAACAACAAACAGTTATAATGTGATAGATATCTTCGCAGTATATTCTTTATCGGAAATATGCACCGATACCGATAGCTTTGCTGTATACCTTGTTTTTAGCCCCAAAAAGGGCTGTTGGTTTCGAAATGGAATTTTACTTTGGTTCACTATTAACGGCATATTACTTTTCAAATTCTTGCCACCAATTGTGCATTACGTATTTATAAATGTTCCTCGCACAGTCACGATCGTCGAGACAAAATGATACGATGACAATATTACTTATTAGCACACCATCACTCTTCTATAGTTTTCACTTTTCAAACAGTACAGAAATAATGACAAAGTTATTATCGTATATTATCCATCACAGTTAATTATTTTTAGACTTTTTTGGTCATCTATAAAATTAAATTAAATTAAATTTTTACCGGGACGTGAAGTAAACCGGCTGGGATACTGGAAATTTGTCTGAAAACCGGGACTCTGGTAAGAGCGTCATAATTATGTCCCCTTTAACCTAAAGGTAAGGAAACCACAAAATATCCTTTTTAGGACAAGATTGTCTACAATAATTATGAAATGACAAAGCAAACTGCACCTTAGGCTATTGTGTACTTCAGGGGGAGGTTATGGATGGGAGATCTGATTATGATGACGAGATGTATACTGAATAAGCATTAATTTCAATACCTTTATGATATATATATCTTCTCATTGAATTGTAATCCAGCGGACTTATCAAAAGCAGTTCATAAACTAAATAAGTCTTTACTTCTTTCAATTTTTGCTTGCGAGAATCAAGGTACGTTTCATACCAGCGGAAATACGGTAGCTGTTTCATACATGTGTTATAGCGACCGTCTCCTGTAATTGTATTTACCGCATTTCATCCCGTATTTCCCTCGGAATCTTTTTAGCGCCAGGATCTGAAAATTTAAAAAATATTCGCCTCATTTTCCTCTTTCTTGATGCGTTCAGAGAACAAGCTCCCATAAATTTTAAAATGGATTCATCCACGTAACAAAAACAGTTAGAGAGATCGTGAAACAGTCCAAACATTTTAGTTCTCTCCGTACACTAGACGAGTTAACGTCAATATTAACGCATCAAAAAAATAGGCAAAATAGATCATTGGGAATTGAAAAAGAGGATACGCAGGCACAGTTACGTTTATTTGTCTTTTTAATTTAAATCGTTATTCGATTCGTTAAAGAATCAGGGGCTTACCAGTGTCTCAGATTTGATAAAGATAGAACATTACTGATGAATTAGTAGCGTATTATTTTACGAGACCTTTGCATCAGTAGCGAAGGAATGGTGCCGAAAACCTTCGCACCAAAGACTGTGATTCTTAAATAGCTTAACTCGTCGAACTTTTATTATTTCAGCTTATAAAAAAAAAGAGCGATTATAGTACCTGAAACGTATGCATTCTTATTTGTGAACGATCCTTATTTGTCGTTTGATGAATGAACCGCTTTGTTCCATCCCGTTTAATTCAATTGAATGCATGACAGCGGCTTCACACCATCGTTGTTCGATGAAAGATTGAAGCGAGATTCATCATGCTGCCAATTACCGGGAACCCCATCCACTGTAATGCAATTAGACGATCTAATGCGTTACCTGCGAGAAAGGCCGATTTGTTTGTTGCGACTTAATGGGTGTTAGGCGTAGATAAATGTCCAGGAAAGTGCTTATATTCCTTCGCTTTCTTTGTGGAAGTTGTTGAAAAGATTTAATGATTATTTTTCGGAATGAAAGCTACGAGGAAGGCAGCTGAACTGTTGCAAAATCATTATTTATACGCATTTTAACACGTAGTTATTCTCTTTCTTCGCTGCAATTACTGCAGAAAATTAGTGCAAGCCGTGGAATGGTGACTGAACCCTGGGTGCCTGGGCCGAAGGCCCTACCCCAGATCGAAAGTTTGTGCTGTTCTTAATAATGTAAATATAACAAGTTTAGAAAAAGATTCGAAAAAGGTGTTGACAAGTTTGAAAAATTTTGGAATAAGTTCTTAAGAATGTAAGCTGTGCATCTAGAGGAAGTATTCAAGCTGGTGACTAGTAATTGCAGTAGGATAAAAGAACATAAAATTACAAAGCAAGAGTGCGAAACTTATGGTGACTTAAGTAACAACTTTAAGGAATGAATTGCTGGCACTGGTGAATAAAAAAATACAGATATATAAGAGAAGCAGTTCAGCCGAGATATAGAATATGATATAACTAGCGGTACATAACTGTGAATTTAAGTATTTATTTATTTTAATATAAATAATTTATATGTTAACAGGGATTTTCTGAGTATTTAAGGTTGGACATTACTAATCAGTATTACTCGAGAAAATTTCCTCAAATAGATTAAATAGGATGAACATTTTATTTTGTCAATAGAATGTTCAGCAGACTGAATTTCTGCCATTTTAAAAGAGATTTTTTGGAAAATACTACCTAAGGGGTACAGTAGTACAGTAGAACTCCAATTATCCGAATTAGTCGGAACTGAACCCCGTTCGGATAATAAAAAATTCGGATAATTGGATTTTTTCCGAAGGGTGGGTCTACGTACACTTTAATTACTGCATGCATTATGTGTTGAAAATGGGAGGGGGGAAAACCTATTTTGAAAGAAAAAAGGGTTTTAATTAATTAAAAGCGATACTTTTACGTACATGTTATATAGCGTACTGTACATTATTTACAAGTGCTGAAAGTCATTGCTTGCTGAACATCTCGGTCAAAGTAAGCTGTTTGACTGTCTTCATCCGTTTTGAGGCAGCAAAGTCGCGCATCCGCTTGATAATGAGAAGTTGCATGTGGTTACACTCGGGCTGACGCTCCATCCGCTTCAACGCAGTTTGAAGGCCGGCGAACGCTTCACTAACTGAAAGTGAACTCGTGAACGTCACTCTTCGACTACACAGTCCAGTCACATTAATGTGACCACAACGTACTTTCCATGTCAGAGTTAAATAACCAATCACAGAAGGCAGGTGGCAGCATAGTGCAGTTGAGCGTATATAAAGGGTGTGTGAGGGCTTCGGAAAACATTTCAATCGTTGGCGTAATGCAGAAACGAAGCGATTTATCCGACTTCCAAAAGGGCATGATCATTGGCTTTCGGGCCAAGGGTGGAAGCATTTCCGAAACGGCTGAGTTTGTGAACTGTTCGCGTGCCGCCGTGGTAAAAGTGTACCGTGCATGGCAAAATGGGACTGTCCAAAATCAGCGACGTGGCAAATGTGGTGCACCACGGGCCATAGATGACAGAGGCGAACGACGGTTGCGGAGATGCGTTCGGGCAGATAGACGGGCTACCGTTGAGCAACTGACCACCAAAATGAACCAAGGGGCTACCAAAAGTGTCTCCCAAAGTACTATTCAGCGAACATTGCTGCGTCTGGGCCTCCGAAGCAGACGCCTGGTTCGTGCACCTATGCTGACTGCTGTTCATCGACGGCGAAGGCTAGAATTTGCACGCCAGTACAGCAGCTGGACGTCCACTGAGTGGCGACAGGTTGCGTTTTCGGATGAATCGCGTTTTATGCTCCATCGGACAGATGGACGTTGGCGTATAAGGCGTGAAACCTCTGAAAGGAACCACCCTGCAACCATTGCCGGAACGGTCCAAGCTGGAGGCGGGAGCATTATGGTCTGGGGAATGTTTTCCTGGCATTCTCTAGGTTCACTGATCATTGTGGAAGGCACAATGGATCAATACAAGTACGCATCTGTCCTTGCGGACCATGTTCACCCCTACATGCGCATTGTTTTTCCTCAGGATGATGGCATCTTCCAGCAGGACAATGCGAGGTGCCATACAGCTGCCAGTGTACGTGCGTGGTTCGAAGAGCACCAGGATGAGTTTACCGTCCTCCCCTGGCCAGCAAACTCACCTGACTTAAACCCAATCGAGCCATCTGTGGGACCATCTCGATCGAGTTGTTCGCGCCATGGATCCTCAACCGCGTAATCTAGCGCAGCTGGCCACGGCATTAGAGTCGGCATGGCTCAACATCCCAGAGAACACCTTCAGGGACCTATGTGACTCTCTTCCTGCACGTCTCGCAGCAGTCCGCTCTGCGAAAGGTGGTTATTCTGGCTTTTGACAGATGGTCACATTAATGTGACTGGACTGTGTAGTACCGACTACATCTAGTCTTGACTGGTTAGATCAAACTAGTGCCAGTGGCCTTTCACTGTTAATACTAAGAAATGATGCTTCTTGTCATCAACACCCGTAGATGAGAAGTATCATGATAAGCTAACAATCTTTCTACAGTTGCAGTGACGAAATAGCTATTCATTAAGCTCGACATAGATTCAAATTCTAGAAACAATAAGCAGTTTAGACATACTGTAAGCTGTCAGTAGTCAAAGCAGTTATTGAAAATGGCAATTTGCGTGGCAATATGGCAATACAGTCATAAAAGCAATTAAAGTCCAAATCAAAAGTTCAGTTAGATGTGCGTTCTTGATGGTCATATAGCATAGGCATAATCTAGTAATGACAAAAAGTTCTGGCGAAGTCGTGGCTCTAAATGAGCTGAATAGTGAGAGACTGATACCTTGAGTAGTAAGTCACGTGTTGGCTAAGATCCAATCCCGAGCGTTTGAAATGAAGTTTAACAATTGTTTGATAAAGTTCACGCGGGAATATAATTAACATTGAGTTTTATATGATGCTTGAATACAGTAAATATAAGTACGAATATAAAATATTAAAAAAAATCAGGTAAAGTCCATATCCCTCTTTACAAGGAAGTCAAAGTCCAGGTAAACCCTGCTTTGCCAGGGTACAAATGAAGTATTAAAATAAAGATGAAATGTATACAATGTATAGACTACCACTATCAGGCATTATGATGTATTGATCTCGGACGTTTTACTACATTCTCCACCGTTGGATCGTATTCAGTGATATTTCTGATGGTCTCATACGGCGAATTTTTTCATTGACTCAAGAAATTTGTGTGCAGTAATTAGTAGTTGACTGTGAATTGGTTCAATTCCTAAATCGGCGTGTATTTGAGTATTTGTCTAAACCAAGGTTCATTCACAATGGAGTGTAGAATTTTATTCTGTAGAATATCTGTCTTTAATCTTTCTGTTGTGTTTACTGCTGCCCAAGCTTTGACAGCGTAGAGCAGAATCGGACGAATTAAAGAAATATGTAGCGTCTTCTTAACTTTTAAATTCAGTCAGTCAGAATTATTCAGTTTTTAAATTCAGTCTCGCGTGCTGGAGGAAATTTTTTTTCCTTGCACAGTGTTGCTATTGCTCGCTTTGAAATCGTTGAATTTACAAAATATGAAATAGATAATAAAACAAATTCCAAGTTTGGGCTTCCAGATGCCCATATTCCAGTGGGGGACTACGTTATTCAAAATTTGATGTCTGTAGGTACCATTGTTTTTTCACAGTGTGAGAAACATACATTCATTCATGCAGATTCCTTATTATTTAATTTCTTTAAATATAATGTAGGGCTCTAATATTTGGTGGCAACAATTTGAAAAGTTAACTGAAACGAAATGGCAGAACGAAATTAATAGCCCTTCTGTTCAAATTGCCTCTTTGGGCTAAAACGGGGAACGTTTATTGTATGCTATTTGATTATTGATTAGAGGTTAGATCAGGTAACTCGGCTATCTGCCTATGGAAAGGGATGCCTTTGTTGAGAACTTTCTAAGGGAAACAAGTCTCGTATTCACGTACATATGGGGAAAACCAGAAAACCATCCCTGCAGCAAACCTGTTCGCCTGGGATGAAACCTGGGTTGAACTCTTTAATATTTGACGGCATTCTGTTGATTAGAATATGTAAGATAGCAGTAGCATTTTGCATAACAACAGGAATTTGTATTGATCTTCTTGTGATTTCTAAGTGGGAACTTCATTCCCAATCAATCAGGCCCACTAGCCACCGAGCGGATAAAGGTCACTGAACATTTGTAGTTTGCGGGGGTTCAGATCCCGGCGAAAGGCTATGGGGTCAGAGGTTCTCAATCGGAGGGTAATCAATCAGTCAGCTTTTATTTTTCTATTTAGTTTTAGTTTATGAATATAAAAAACTACTTTTATTCAAGTTTTGATGTTTATAGACATTTTCTATTTTTTTTTATTGATTAATTTATAAAACATGTTAGAAAAGTAATTTAAATTTAAAAAAATGCATATATATTTTGGAGTATCGGAAGGGGGAGGAGAAATAATCGCCTAGCAAGGACGAAAGTAGTTGCATGGAGTAAAAAAGGTTTTTCCTTGGTTTTCCCATGCGTTATGTGAACACAATCCACTTTCTTGTAGAAAAGCCTCTACGAAGGCATTCCTTTACTCCGACAAATAACCCTAGGGGCTTTGCCGTAATACAATCTAATCTGTGAGTTTAAGCAGACAGATGAAATTTCAAAGTTAAATGTTATACGCTTTGTCGAATGGTTCGTGCAAGGTAACAGAATTTTTATGTTCGGCAGTGGTCTCGTGTTGCTTTTAAATTGCCGAATTTGTTGATTAGACAGATAAATATCTTATACTTTGCCGAATGGCAGCAACTGTGTACCGAAAATAAAAATAGTTGTGCAGTTTTTTTCGCAATGCTTTTTTCTTAATGCAGTTCTTTTCCAGCAGTGGAAGTTTAAATTTAAACAGTTTAAACGTCGTTGAGTTTGTAAACGAAAAGTTGATTTAAAGTTCCTACAAAATAAAAAATAAATCAAAACGAAATTCGACATTCCTACTGTAAGGATATTTGCTACTGCGAGGTATTTTTTTAAGGCAACAGGGCGCTTTTGCCAAACATTTCTTACCCACAATTTCACACCATTTTCCGTCTACCTAGTCTTTTTCGTGAACGTGAATGAAAGCACCATTTGGGAAATTACATTTCGACATCGTCTTTCTTTTAAAAATAACCATGGGTTTTAATTTTGTATCGTCCGCTAAGGAGCACTACGGTGAAGGGAGATATTTCGCGACCTGGTTGTTTTTATGTGAACCATTTTCGTTCCTTTCATATCAGTTGTTTCATTTTCTATCAAACATTACTTCATCCATATTATAGTTCCATCCATATTTCCAATATGTGACAGTAAATAATTTTTTTACCTTCGTAGGTCAATAACGTACTTCTGGAAACTTATCAATTTGTTGTCCAAATCTTTCAGAAGACTGAGAATTTTTTCCCCCCCTCGTAGAACTAAATTATTTCGTTGTGGTGTAGTGGTCGAAACCGCTACACAAAACCCCGTTGTAATGCAGGATTCAAATGAACTTCTAACGTAAGTTTTAACGATAACATGAATTTTAATGGGATAAAAACATTAACATTCGCAGTGCATGACAATATGGGACTACATTCAGTTCCATAAATTCAGATATTTGTAAACAGGAAAATACACTATCGCTATTAACATTGCACGAGGACACGAGGAGTGATAGTATGCTCATCGCTCCAGCAAGAAAAAGTCCTTCCTCTTCTCAGGAAAAAATATCTTCCTCTCTCGCTGCTCCAAATCTTACTATTTCGTTACCTCCGCTGAACTTCTCTAATAAAGGTGTCCACATCCTGGTCTTGATGAAAAGACATCTTTATCCCTTTGTCCCATGGAGTCACCTTCGAGGCTGCAATCGGAATCATTAACAAAGTCACCTCGTGGCAGCAGGATTTCACCTGTGGTCTGTAAGAGCTGCCAATATCCGTAAATCACTCATCCTTTATGCGACAAAGAACCTTTATGCGACCTTATCACACCGTACACCAAGTCAAAGTTATGTATTACACCAACTGAAAGTTGGTTTAAAGTTTTCCCTTTCATTTGCGTTCTTTCTTCGACTTTGCATTTGAAACCAACCCTGTGTTCTTTTTTTCCCACTTTAAGGCAAATAAACGTACGCTGTTTCTTGTTACCATTAATCTATTCTGGGATTTTCTAGGACCTAGTTAGAAACGCATTCTTCTAGGATTGCTCATTTCGTTACTGCTTCCTTTACTGAAATCACATTTGTTTTTTGGTATACTAATTATTTGTTTGTTTTGGCAGGAGCCATATTTGCTACAAAAAGGAACAGCAAACCAGCTGTACTTCAATTAAAGGAAATGCGATTTACTAAAGCCTTCGATGTTCACTTCAAAATCACGGCTTCAAATGACTCCAGAAAGAGAAAACTTCTGACTCCTAATTCCGCGAACTCAATTCAGCTCGGAAGTGATTCTTACCCCAAATTATGTCCATCTTTTCTCGAAACCCTAGACTAACATTGTTGTGCTCAGCTGCGCTGAATACAACCCACCCTCTTTACAGGATTATTTACCCTCTCAAGCATTTCCTTACACACATATTGTTCTACTTATCGCTTATCATTTCAGTATATCATTGTTCGAAAACCTGGAAAAATTCTTCAAATGAATGACTTCTAAAACGGAATTCGTTATACGGAGATTACCAAAATATTAAAATAAATGTAGTTTAAAAATATACACTGTTATCATAAATTAAGGAAAAATCGCGAAAATAGCGATAACTTCCTCAAAAATAAGCCAAACCGTGTAAGGTTTGAATATGTTGCCAGGTAAGAGTAGCTGAGTAAAACTGCAGCATGCAAATTACTGGCGCTGCACTCGGAATACGTCATCTGCGAGGAGCATGTTTGAGAGCAAGCTCGCATATTTCACTGTGATAGTGACATCAGAAATCTGATATAGCCAATTCGTAACAATGACCTCCAGGCATCAGTTGCCTGCAGAACTATGATGGAGAGCCATTGGGAGATTAGAGGCAGGACAAAGTCAAACAGAAATGGCCAGATGGTTAAATGTGAGTCCTTCTGTGGTTCTTAGACTTTGGAGGCAATTTCCAACCACAGATTCATCATCTAGGAGGTTCAGCCAAGGACGGCCAACTGCTACGACGAGCGCCGATGACCGATATTTGACATTATGTGCACGCAGGAATAGAACCACTACTCCGACTCTTCTTAGATCCTCCCTTGCTGCAGCCACCGGAAGGTTGGTGTCAACGTCAACTGTGCGTAGAAGGCTTCACGAAGGTGGTCTGTATGCGAGGCGACCAGCCATTTGCTTGCCGCTCACATCACTCCGTAGGAGGGACCGTTTGCAGTGGTCACGACAGCATGTCCACTGGACGCCTGATCAATGGAGGGCTGTTCTCTTTACGGATGAGTCCAGGTTTAGTCTAGAAAGCGATAGTAGGCGTTATTTGATGTGGAGAGAACCTGGAACCCGTTATCATCCGTCAAACATCCGTGAAAGAGATGCATACGGAAGAAGCAGTGTCTGTGTTTGAGATAGCATCTTTTTGGATGGACGCACAGACCTCTATGTCTTTCCAAGAGGAACCGTGAATGCTCAGGTTTATAGAGATGACATCCTTGATGCTTATGTGCGTCCATATTCCGGGGCAATAGGTGATGCTTTCCTGTTACAGGACGACAGCGCAAGACCACACGTAGATGATTATCTTCAACAGTAAACAATTATGCGCATGGAGTGGCCAGCTCGATGCCCGGACTTGAATCCTATCGAGCACATTTGGAACGCTTTAGGGAGACGTCTAGCTGCTCTCAATCCGCCCCCTGAGAACCTTGCCGCGCTTGCAACTGCTTTGCAATAGCAATGGCTCTCGCTTCCTATGAAACTGATAGACCGCATAATTGAAAGCATCACACATCATTGTATGTGCTGTATTGCTTCTAGAGTCGATCATGTTCCATATTGAAGGTACTTTTCCTATAGCAAACGGACACCTTCGATTTGTTCATTTTATACATGTGCTAATTTCTATACTACCATAATTGTCTGGTAATTTCTTTTTATGTTATTTGATGCCTTACTATGTATTGTATATTGTGAGTAAGTTTCATAAACTTCTACATGGAACTTTTTCAGTAGTAGTGATTTTTTGTGATTTTCCCTTAATTTATGATAACCAGTGTAATATAAGAATACGGTCCTTTTTGTATTTAGTATTTGATTTGCTGAAAGTTACTTTTTGCAATTATTGTTTGTTATTGTAATGTAATGTTTATTATTGCATTGATTCCTAAATTGACTCGAAGCTTTGTGTAAAATGGAGTTTTCCATTCATTTGAATTGATTTATTTTATTAACTTGACTTCTTATTGTGGGCAGTATTTGAGTTATTTTGTAAAAGAAGGCTATGAAATAATGGACCCACCTTCGTTTAATCTTTATTTAATGTTATTTATGTATTATTTAATGTTCTTTTAATTATATCGCGAAGTTTGCAAATGCATATACAAATTGGAAAGTTGGGATATTTTTCTACTTTTTAATTCTCAAGTTCTCGTTTTCATGGAATTCGTACTGTTACGAATTCTGTACACATGTACATAATTTTGGCTAAATTGTAAATTATATTGTAATATTTTTTGTGTAATGTAATATGAAATGGTTGAAAGAGACGAAGCTATGGCGGAATAAGGAGAATACAGATTTGCATTTTTTTGAATTGTTTGACTATTTTGGGGTGCTGGTATAAAATATTTTGACTGACTGACATGTCTTCTTTCTCCCATTTTCTCTGCGTATCCTTGTTTTTCTCCGGAGAAATTTATTCTTTTTATTTATATTCATTTCTGGTTGGCTGTTTAATGCCTTTTGTTTCATATCTGCCTTGGGGGACTTTATTATTTGGTTATTAGAATGGATATCTTTGCTTTTATTTAGTTTTAATCCTTTATCGTTATGTAACATTATCCCAAAAAATCTTATTCAGTTCCCTTATCGTATTACATAGTTATGATGAAATGAAATAAATTGGATGTAACTATAACGATAAATATAGCAAAATTCCACGCGATTCACTCAGCGCAGAGGAGTTTCTTGGGAAAAGAAGCTTTTATGTAAAAGGTCTTTTTGATCGCATTAATTTTGCTGCGCAACTATGTGTGCTTTCACGTCATAATCCGATCTGTAAATTTAACGATGTAACCAAAATACTGCATGTGTTTGATGTTTGTGCGTGTCTTTTATGCAGAGTGGTTATAAAAATCTCTTCGGATATATGAATCCTTAGCGATCAACCAATCGAAAGGAAATTTCAGGTATTGTTATTTGAAGTTCGCTCGAGATTGTGATGATTTAAAGCATTAAGACTGTCACGGTTACAGTTACGGTTATAGTGAAAAAAATTTCGAAATTTTCGAATGGCAACACCCACTTTTTTCTATGGCGTTGAAACGATACACGTGTGACGGAAATTATTGGTGTAAAACATTTGCAAAGAGGAGCTTTGTATAGCACCAGTGCCAACACAAGAGAGGAGAGCGGAAAAATTTTTTTTTTAAATTATAAGCTTTCATCGTGTATACCGTTACAAGATTGAGTCATAGTCCATAGCTTTGCAGTGTCGTGGCCACCGCGATCCGCCCGACCTCACTCCGATGGATTTCTGCTTCTGGGGTTATCTGAAGTCTAGGATATAGCATCAAATCCAGAAGATTTGTCAGAATTGAAAGATGCTGTAAAACTTAAAGTTATACAGATTCCTCCTGCTATGCTACGTTTGTCGTTGTTGTCAACAATCTCCCACGGGCAGTGCATTATCGTCTGCGAAGGTGAGTACCTAGGAAACTTGTAATTCCAATAAAAGTTTTCGAAAGTTTTAAAAGCGAACAAAAGATTCGGATTTCAAACGCTCGAACACATCAGTGGAAGATTAGGCTACAGTAAATTGGATCATATAGTTTAATGATAAATAACAGAAGTAAGGTGAAATTCCATATTTGGAAGTTTTCTTAAGTGTGTGAGCACCTTTCACATCTGGGTATGTAACAAAGAATCCTCGCAAAATATGTTTCAAATAATAAATGCGAGGGAAAATGGTTGAAATACTATACAAAAATGCATATACAAGTTGAATACACTGAATAAAAATGATTCCCGACAAACAATTTATCAATAAACTAACTCTCAGAAGGAAAAGTTAAGTGTAGTAAATAAAGGTGAAAATGCTGCAAATATTTTGAAAATTTTTAGAGCTCTAGTGTTGAAAAACTAGGGGTGAAGAGTTAAGAAAGCGGATACGTCACAGCAATCGGGATAATGTAAAAGTTGTAGTTTTAAAGTTGTAGGATTGCTTAGAATTTGCGGAGCAAGAAACATTAAGATTAACTGTGTTCTCCATTTTCTTCCTATATATTGTATTCCCTCGTTTATGTTTCACATTTCTCCACGTATTGCAGTACGAAAATTGTTACTTTTGTCATGTTCTGTAAACCTTTCAAGAAGTGGTCATCAATTCTTATAATTCTTGAGGAAAATGCGTAATTTTCTATTTCCTGCCTTATTTCACCGGGATTTAAAAGCAAGCCTTCTTGGCTATGCACCACTGATTGCAAACATACTTCTTCAGTTGCTTGAGTTAACTGAATTAAGGCCGGTTTCGATTTAAAAACGTTCTTAATTAGTGCCGTAAAACAAAGCGAACGACCTTATTCGGACACAGACAGGGTTGTAAGGATCCGCCGTTCGATTGTGTCTTCTACAAAAGACAAGGGCCCTCCTCTACGCGAAGCGGCGAAGTCATTCTACAGAGATTCCATGGGCCGTAAAAAAGGGAAAGAAATTTATTCTGGCGTCCCGTTCCTCGTAGAGCAGTGGATTCTTTGGAACGCCAAATAATAGGGAATGTATGTCTTGATTTGCGAAATGAACTTCGCGTTGTATACTTGTTAAAGTTTAAAAAATAATAAAATAAGGTTTAAAAGAAAGTTTTTTTTTTTTTTTAAATAAGCTTTTATTTAAAATATATGTGTATGTAATAAATACTACCCGAATATAAGTGCATCGAACTCGAATTTTATATTTCAGATTTGTTTTTCATTACCTTTCGTATGAATTTCATAAATTTTTGCTCAGTATGTTCTGCGATTTCAAAGCGAGCAGTGGTAAGCATTGTTGGAAATAAAACATTTCATGTCTTCCGCGCCAGACCGTTACCACTCGGCAAAGTTTAAGATATTTATATTTCAGTTTCAATACAGAAACTCTGGTATTTAAAAGCAATGTGCTAGGCACTGTCTCAAAAAGAGTACATTTATCTTTTACGCCTCAGGATGTTACCACTGAGTAATGTCCAAGATGTTTAACTTTTTGGAAGCCGCTAATTTGAAAGGTTATTGAGTTACAAACTAAGCTTAAAAAGCAGTTCATAAGAACGTTTTTTTCTACTTTTGAACATCTTTGATTTAAATAAAAATGCATTTAGATCATAAGTATCTAATCAGAAATATTAAATATTTTTATTAAATTATCTTTTAAATATTTTGCATTCAATAGATAATTAATATTATAGAAATATTGAATACTTTTACTTCCCTGTATAACTAAGTAAAGGAAGTATTGTAATCGCGACAAACTTCGAGTATGATATTTCACCTGAAATATCCATTTTGATTATTTTTTTGCATGACTCCTGTAGGTACTAACCGAATAAAGGAAATTTACTCCCCCCAAAATGGATTATAAAATCGAAGGAGATTTGAAGTTATCTTATTAGATGTTGCAATGTTAATATTACTCTGTCTTTTTATTGGAATATAGGTTTCTTTTAAAGAAATAATATTATGGTAGTTAACCAGTAGTTTATCCATGACTACTTTTTAGTCCAAAGGGGCTTTGTCCCTGAAAGGACTATTGTTTTCGTTTCGCGACTTTGCGTTGGAAACATTAAAAGTCTGAATCACTTTTCAAACTGTTGCCACCAAATATTGTAGGCCTGTATTATATTTAAAGAAATGAAATAATGAAGAATCTGCATAAATGTATGTATATTTCTCCAAATGTGATAAAACAACGGTACCTAGAGCCATCCAATTTTGAATAACGTACGTTTCCACCCGGATATTCGCATCTGAAAGACCGAATTTGGAATTTGTTTTATTGTCTATTTCATATTTTGTGAAACTTTATGAATTTTTGATGAGCAAACTCAAACGAGTTAAAAGCGAACAATGGCAACAGTCTACGGCAGAAAAAAAAGAAAAAAAAAACTTTTATCTAAAGCGCGCGGAACTGCGTATCGGAAATTCTAAAGATGTACTCATTTTAAAATTATTTTGCTCTATTGCTGTTGAACTGAATTTTATAGTTTAAGTGCGAGGAATATGATATTTAATAAATAAAGATAACACACAAAACGTTAAAAAATGCCCCTTTGGACGTAATTTAAAATCTGAAACCTTTCAGATTTATTTATTTATTTCCTCGCAGTCTTCCACAGTGCTCTGATTTTAATGGCCTTTAAATGCAAACAGAATGGATTAGTAGTTAAAAAAAGCTTCAAATTCGGAAATGCTTACCGTTTTTATCATTTGTTATGTTGTTACTATAATCGCGTCTTTCGGAAGTTATATGATTCATTTAAAGTATCTGATTGCGATCCAATCCCAATTTTGATGAAATGTTCTAAGCAAATTTTGTAATTATATTTTAAAGCTTATAATATTAAGCTTCCTAAAACAACTGTTATTTTGTCTCTCCGGTCGTTAGAAGCTGAGTTACGGCTATTCTGGTTCTACGTGATGAATCGGAAGTTTCTGTTCAAGAACCCGGAAGTTGATGTCTGAAGGTACACATACCACTCCTAAATGGGAATTTTTCTTTTGAATACTTTTGGCGATACTTAGAAGATGATTTTGAATTTCTCTTTGTTCTTAAGTGCTGGGGAACAAATTTAAGTTTGCAATTTAATTTTCACACTGGGCAACTTTTTTTTTTCCTTCTGTGTTTACATTAAACCTATTTTTTGAAAAATTTGATTTTTTCAACTTTTCTATTAAGAAAAAGAACTTTAACTTAAAATATTACTATACTAATTTTATAAAACTTAATCGATATATAGCATTAAACGATAAGAAACAGTATCCTTCTAAATAGGAGTGGAATTTAATTAATTTAATATAAATATAAATAAAAGCATGCAAATGCTTATTTTCGCAGCATTTTAACTAGGGGAAAAAGTCATTACTAAAGGATTTACTGCCGACGTTACGCGAAAGTTCAATTATAGACTATTATCTACTGTTTCTGTAAATTATTTGGCCGATGTTGTACACCTAATCTTAATACTCCGATGGCGTTCCGTATATAATCATTTGTAAAGAATTAATCTTTCTGTTCTTTAGAAAATTTATTGCATGGATGTGTGTGGATTTGTTTCAGAAAGCCCTTAATAGGTAAAAGGCGAAAGATTAGCTCGTATGATGAAGAGAAAATCTTTTGTCTTCTTCTTATGTTTAAAGGCGAGGGACCTGTGTCAGAGCGTTCTCGGAAATCAATAAAGTTATTCAAAAATCTACGCGAAACTAAACAAAAGGTTGCTTTTTTGCCTGATTTTAAATGGTTGATTAAAATGAAGCCCAATCTGTTTTTTGACTTAATGCTTTTTTTTGTTGACATAGTTAAGTTAGTTGAAAATTTTTAGAATTTACTTTGAGCTGAGCTGGAGAATTTGTTTTAGTCCGAAGAATTCATTCTGTAACATTTTGATAACGTTAACTGAAGTGTTGATACCAATAAGCGATGTATTTTTTATGTTTTCATATAAACTGGAGGGAGTTCGGGAGTTCGTTAACATTAACCGCGATCATGATCGGTGCCTGCTGTAGTTCTATCACTACTGGCCTGTCAGGCAAATTTAACGCAATTATCTGAATGCGACCAAAGTTCTTGCTTCAGTTATCTCATAGCAGTATTTTGCCATAATTTTGGTGCTGTGATCCTTAAAAACGAAGCTGCCAACGAATTTTGGCCAGCGTTTTGAAATAATGCGAGTCTTGGAGAAAAACAACTTCCTCTTGAGGAATTGTGGCCTAACCAAAAAGAAGGATTTCAGTTTTCCAGTACAAGATGAAGAGCAGTATGATGCCTCAATTTAAGCAGCACCGAACTAGCACTGCTGTAGGAAATATTCTGTGGAAAATTTGCGGCGGGGGAGGGCAGAAAAGATTGCAGTTAAACAGTCTAATTATGCGTCCAGGATCAAGTCAGTGAGCCAATACAGGGTTGTCTGATAAGTGTGTTCCATTAACAGTAAGAATGGCAATATTTCAGTACTTTTCTTACTTACCAGATCTATCACTGTATTATATTTTGCCCTTTTCTCCTTAAATCCAGTATTTGTTGAATGGAGCACGTTTCGAGTCAGTGACTGGGATAAAGAAGATAAGAAGATTCCCAGGCAAATGGATGATAAACTGCATCATGGCTTTGATCCGTAGAAGTTCTGATTGTGACCGAGGTTACTGTACTACAAAGTTTGCCCTTCTGTGTTATCACTGACTCATAGTCTGCTCAGAAGCAACTATTTCCTTACTTCCTTTGGGTCTTCGTTTTTCCCACTTCTTTAAGTCAAATGACGTCATAGAACTCAAGCGTTAGGAAGAACCAAATTTTCCTAGAGTGTGACGATAAGCAAACGCATTAAAATTTGTATTCAAAGGGAGAAAAAGAACTGAGTTTTTTTTCCACAGCATTATTTTTTAACTATACCTTGTAGGAAAACCGAGCTCTTTTTTTTTTTTTTTGTTTTGTTTTGTATTTACATGTAGGGTTGAAGTAGTTCTGGCTGAGTATTGGCGTAATTGTATTTGGGAAGAAATAGATTTTTTTTAACAGTTAGATTAACTGTTAATGGATTGAAAGCACGATAGGGCTGTCTACTGTAAGGTGAGAGATATCTTCGTGAAGGGCTTTCTTTTAGAAAGTGGCTCATATTCATATAACATCTGGGAAAAACGAGAAAGGAAGCGTCCATGAAGCTTTGGATCCAGGTCGAGTTACAACTTTTCATCAGATTTATGATTTGGCCTTTGGTGGATCTTTAAAAGCGTGCAATGTGTATTTTAACCGTGTCTCCGGCGATCATGAGCTAAAACACGCTCAGACTGATTTATTGACGAAATAGGATGGGTGGATGGAACTTAAATCATGCAGTAAAGATTTTTTCCGTTCTTAATTGTTTCCCTGTTTATTTTCACTGCGTTCTAAGAGCACAAATTTAAGGAGGCTGAAAATTACTTTTTAAGTATTCTAAGATAATATACTGATCATCATTTGTAATAAACTATTTGATTACATTGCGTTTAATTTTGTGCATTTATATATTTATTAATAGATTTGTAAAAAGATGAATGTTTTCAAAGCTTAATTTTGTTATATATACATAATTTTATGATAAAAAAACAAAAAACAAATAATGTAAAAGTTAGTTTACTAATTAAATAGTGTAAAAAATAACTATTTTTGTATAATAATTAAGCTATAATAATTAAATAATTATGATAATATTGTATAATTTTCATTAC
>KK116124.1:514825-527871 GCA_000611955.2 Stegodyphus mimosarum
ACTGAAGAAAAGACATTTCTAAATTATTAGTTATAAGAATAAATGATTATTATTAATTTTTTAATTAATTATAATATATAATTGTTACTTTTCTTTTTGATTTTTTTGATAGATTCTAAAATCTGTGTGCATGATTATACACAGTTGAAGTCGGAGGGAAAAAACCAAATTTATTTTAGAAAAATTAATTCTTGTATAAAAGATCACAGTGTTGGCTAACGCTGGATCAGGCTCAAGGCAGATCCCACTCAGATGGGCTAAATAACTGTTGACTTTTTTTTTTATCTGCAGAAAGAATATTTCCGCTAAAAGATACAGTTGCTTTATTTTTAAAAAGTAAGCAAGGGTATACATACAGTGTTTATGTTAAATTTTTATGCTAAAGAAAAAAATTTCCCAAGATTTTTGATTTCCAACCTCGAACGTCAGTACGAATCTTCGCGTTTATTTTTGCGAATATGAAATAAAGGCGCGCAAGACAACTGAAGACAGGATCATTCCACGACACTGGGACTTTCCTTCCCTTCGCTAGTTTATTATTATTATTATTGGCCGGGCGCTTTATTTAATAGCCATTAGCTTTGCGCCACTACAGGGCCCGGAAGTGGTGGCCGGAAGCATTATGGGAGCAACTAATAGGTGGCTACCGTTGCGTCCTATGAAGGGACGGACAGCTACAACCATGCCTTCGTCAGGATTCCAGCCTCGGCCCATCGCTATGGCAGTCAGGGTTTGTAACCACTATACCGACTGGGCGGTCTTCCTTCGATAGTAAATTCCATCTTCCCGGCGAAGTGCGAACTCTTATGTGACTTCCTCATCTTGCGGCACGTTATCAAAAACCCCTTCTTGATGATCCTAAGTATTTTTATAGAATGCCATAACAGAATAACTACCTTACTTAATTTGCAAAGTTGCAGAATAACTTACCAACAACGAAGATGGAGACATTATATTGAAAATGCGAAAGCCTTATCTCAAAATGTTAACGGCATATGGGAATATTAAAATTTTAACGGCTGCTTCCCCGCCATAAGGGAGCATGCACAAACTAAAGATCAGTTTTTTGGCTTAATCCATTGTATCAAATAATTAGGATTTCTACCATTATGTTTATATTTTTTATTTCGCATTTTTTATTTGAGATGGGAGGAAGAAATTGTTGTATTCTTTTGGTTTATATTCTAAACAAGTTGTGCTCAATCCTCCTACCTTGATTATGTAGCTCATACCAAATAACATGCGAGATTTTTTTTTTTTTTTTTTTTATCATAAATCCAAACAGAGCTTTCCGAAAGCTGGCCAAAACCTCGATGTCGTTTGGGAGCCTCATGCTTCTCATGTTTTAAACAAAACTAATGCAATATTTATAAGTTCGGTTATCTCATCTAGGAAGCGAGTGTGCAACTGTAATCCCTGGATGGAAATCCATTAACTCCTTTGCAAAATTAACTTTGAGGCAGATATTTATATATTCGGCACTTTTCGTGAAGCCCGATTATTCGAGCTTCGATTAACCGAAGTTCTATGTTATCCGAACCCAGTGCATTAAGTAAAAAAAAAAAAAAAAAAATTGTGCATAGTGGATATGGTTTACACAATTTTTTTCTTTTTCCAAAACGAATTGTAAAATGGATTCAAACTGGATTTTTTCGTGACGTTTGTACGTACGAGCGTTTGTGTGTATCTTGGCTAATGCAAAAGCGATTAGCCTTAGAAAACTGAAATTGTGTATATAGGACAGATATAACATCTTGTTGTGCACCTCCCTTTTTTTATTGCAGTCGACAGTATTAAAAGTATATCTTTGTCTATCTATCTCTATATATAATTTGTCAAAAAATACAAAGGAAAAAACTATAAAATTAAGGAATATCAAAATTTATTTTGAAAGGATTAAAATAAATAAAGTAAAATCTTGCTTTATCTCTGCTAAGAATAAAAATTTAATTTAATAGAGAATGTATAAAAATAAAAATTCTCTGCTAGAAAATGTGAAGGGTAATTTAGGTAGCGAAGGTGTACTATTTTGGAAATCAAAATTTGGAAATTGTAATTAATTAAACTAGAATTGGTAATTAAAATGCTTAATTAATAAAAAGTAAATCTATGCAATTAAAGCAAGAGAATTATTGTTTATCCATCAGAAAGATCTCGATTTATCAAGGGAAATTGGAATGCAATGCTACAATCGCCAACAATTCAGAAGGATCGCATTTCGACTCTTCTCATTTCTGAACAAAACCCATATTCCAGTTTTAAATTTTGTAATCAGTTTTATAAAATGTCAATTTAAATCTTAAATCAAAAATTCCCTGACGCGATGATAGACAATTAATTAAAATTATTTTAATAATAAGATAGTATTCATACAGACCACTACTTAAAAATAAAAATAAATGAAAAAATATGTGAAGAAAATGTTATTGCGAAAAATTTTGGGTATATATTTTAGCGGAATAATCCATTTTGACAATTATCGAATCCTTCCATCCAATTATTCTAGTTAATACTATTTATTATTGCTATATCCCATCCTTTACCCGACTCGGTGAGCTCAGTCTTTTTATTCCGATATGTTGGAAAATTGTGCACTTTTTTGCTATGATTGTTCTTATGATCCGGTTAAGGTTTTTTTTTTGCCCTTTATTAATCTGTATGCAGTAGTTTAGACTTATGAAAAAATGGCGCTAAGCTTAACGAGGCGCTATTTGTTTACATTTGAAACTCTTAGTAGAGCAATGAATTAAGTCAGTTGGTGCACCAACTTCAGTGTCTTTTTGCTCGGTGAGATCAAAAGCTAACTTTCAGCTTTGTGCAGCAAAAATTTGATTTTGGCGTAGGAACTCTAATTATAAAAATAGTTTTTTTTTTTAAACTGCTTTTGACTGCATCAGGTGTTTTATATTTTTCGGTAATTTACAATTTTTACCGAAAGTGTTTGAGTTTTTATACATTTTTGCCTTGTCGCGAAGTGATAACTGAATTGAGTGAATAAGAACTATATCGTTAATGACATTCGAGGGTGTAAGTTGAAATAAAGTGCAGCAAAAATATGTATAATTTTAATAGGCCGTACAGGGAAGTCATGTGGTGTTCACGTCAGATACTTTTTATAGCACCAGAAATGCTATTAATGTCGAAGCTCAGTTTTTTCCGCTTCACTTTTGTGCCGGAATCACTTTTCAAATGGTTGCTAACAAACGTTACCGCTGTCTATCATTTAAAATAATAATAAGAAGAATGAAGAATATATAGTATGCATGTTCCTCGCATCATGGGAAAAATGAAGGGGTCTAGACGTACTCAGTTTTGAATACGCGTAGTCTTCCACCCGAACATAGGCATTTTGAATTTCGAATTTTTTATATTTATTTCATATTTTAATGAATTTAAAATTATATTTCGTATTTTGTTCATATTTTAATGAATTTAAAATATGAAATGAATAATGAATTTTCGATTAACAAACTCACCGATTTGGAAGCGAAAAATTGGCAACTCTGTTCAAAGTAAAACATTTTTCACGCTACACTCTGGCCTTTTGGCAAAATGTCAGGTATTTTTCTTACAGTTTTAATCCAGAATCTATTTGAAAGCATTGTGTTGTTTTAAATAAAATACATTTATCTCCCAGGCGCCAGTGTGTTGCCGTTCAGTAATGCGCAAGATATTTAACGTTCAAATCGAATCTGGCTATTATTGGTTAACAAACCAAGCGATGGAAGAGCAATAAATGCAGTTCTTAAAATGGCTTTTTCAACTTTTTATTAAAAGAAAAGTTTAGTATGTAAATGAAGATAAATAATTTTAGATTAGTAATTTAAATAAAGATTACTAAATTGATTTAAGTAAAGATTAGTTAGTAAGGTTTTTTTAAGTAAAAATGCATTTAAATTATGAGTTGTGTATTTAGAAATATTAAATGTTTTTATGAAATGACGGTATTTGGACTCATTAAAATCATACTTTTTTTCTTCTCTGTGATAAATCTTATAGGCGGGTGGTGTTGAAAGAAATCATGTAGCGAATCTAAAGGCTGTTTTTAAATATTTTGGGCTTTTGCTGTTGAATTTTGTATGATGTAAGAAGGATGGTTAATAATAAAGCTTAAAAGACAAAAAAATTGTGCTAGCAAGAAGTGAGTTTAAGTGCAGATCGGTAATCTGCGATGCTCAGCGACAGCATGAAAACTTAACAAATCCTCTGGTGCGACGCTAAAATCTAAATCCTTAATTTTTTTTTCCTTCTAATTTATTATATCTTTACTCGGTTTAGCTTTTTGTGTTTTAAATTCCCTGTGTGTTTTAAAGCGGTGTAATTTGTTAATTATAATAAGACACTTTTTAAGCATTGCGCGAAGCGTGTTGGAAATCTTTTTTCGCGTTATCTCATCCCCAGGGTAAAGCTCACAGCACTGAAGTTCGAATATCTTACTTGCTCAGTTTTCATTTGCAGTTCACATGCCACACCTGCATGATTTGATTCGCAGACGAGGCCCCTTTCTTCGTGACGCTCCACTTGCGAACGAAAAAGCAGGGATGTTGTGGATAGAAACGGAGAAATAAAAAAAGCGAACAGTGCGTGTCATTTCGGAAATAAAAGAAAAACAAAAAGGTCGCGAAATGCGGATGGAAGAAGAAACAAATCTTTCTTCCCCCTTCCATCCACCTTGGTGGTGGTGGTTCTGGTCTCTTCCTTTCGGTTTTTATGTTCGATGGTCTGAGGAGAGAATAACGTAACGTGGGAGTGGAAACGGGCACGAACGTATTTTTCCGTTCGTATTATTGCGGAGGGCGATTTTATGGGATATAGTATACATGTATGTATATGTATCGATTCTGCGTCTCTAAAATTTGCAGTTATTGCCCCGTTCTTTCCGAAACTTCGTCGCGTCTGTCGTATGCGACTCCGTTTCTGTTTGTTTGTTACCTGGCCCTGCCCCGCGTGCTTTGTGTATTTGTATATATATATATATATATATATATATATATTAGGCGAAAAGGACGACGGGAGGGTTTTTCCGAGCTATTGTTGTTATTGCGAAAGTATTGAATGTTTTGTTTTGTCATCGCGAAAACACTCCGAATCCACGCATGAATTTTTTATTTTATTTTTAAAATTTCGTTTTTTTTATTAGTATAGGACGGAATCGGGTGAGGGGGGGGTTCGGGTGTTCTTGGATTGATGAAAGTAATATATTTATTCAATTTCTGTGGAACTGTTTTCTTGCCCTAAACAATTGAATACTTATCCTAGACGTGTAACAATGCTAAATGTACATTTTCAATGCAAGTGTACTTTGCAATTGAATATATAACAGTAGCTCGCATTTGTTTTCGGGAACTTGTGTTTTTCAGTTTTATTTGCGAATACCAGTTACTAAATACTAGCAAAATAGCTTTATTTCTTTTCATGTATACCACTGATCAACGTTTTTAAAACTTGCTTGTTTTGAAAAAAAGTTATTCGATACGTTTTAGGTAAACAAATAATATATTCGAAACGTTTTAAAAATAAACTCCCGTAAGTGTTTAGACAATTTGAACAAAGTTTATATTGCTACTTCCGTACGGGTCGTAATGAATGGAATGTACATAGACTCGATTATAGTCTGAGAAAATTTATTTTTTCAAAAGAAACACGTTACAGTTCTGGAATTTTCCACAAAATACTCGTAAAGCTCTTCTCAGTATCGTAGAGCACAATCATTAGTTGCACTTCAAACTCCTAAGAACGTTAAACACAACGCAATGCAAAGTGCATCTAAAAAGCGAAGCTCTCACGGATATCTCAATACTTCGCATTCAGCCTGAATTATCAACTGCTATTCAGAAACTGATGCTCTTCCCGGTCTTGCTGTTTTCTTCCCGGCGCTGAAAGATTTCCAGTATCTCCCACTTCTCGAAATTAAAGGAAGACATATGAGAGTTGGATACGGTTACAGCTATAAGTAGCATCAATTAGTTATTCAACGACCATACCCATTACAGCTATACGAGGACCCGCCAAAGTATTGCGAAATGGTCGCCACGTTTGGTGACTTTCGGCGATTTCTCACCAAATTTGAGGACAAAAATGGGTCGCCAAAGCCATCGGCAGGGCGATATCTCGCCGATTTACCGAGATATTCATTTACTGAATCTTAGACTTACCCTGTATTCTTACTTTTTATCGGCAGAGCTTCGTTTATTTAGATTTTCATGCTACATAATTTTTCCCGATGTTATTTTTTTTTTTGTTATGCACTAATTGTGACTCGTCTGCAAATAATGTTATAGTATGACAAATCTGTGCTTACCAGAGATTCTTGCGAACAGCGGATGAATTTTCTTTGTTTTCTTATCGACAAAGGTTTTGCTTCTCACTAATCACCTTTTTTTTAATGAGCTTCTGTTCGCCATTAGGCACTGTACGTAAAGGGAGGGATGCCCCGTGGAGGCTTTATTAAGGGTAATTCTCTCGGTCCACATTACACTTGGGGAAAAGGATGAAAACCCCCATGTAGCCATCCTGGTCATCGGAGCTGGAGCCTTGGAACGAACTACCAATGTTCACCGGGTTTTGCCGCACGCCCACTGGTGGGCCGCTAATTACCCATTGTAGCCGTGTACCCTAAATGACTCTACTTAAAGCTTAACTTTTATTGCAAACTGTAATCTAAAACCTGAACTAGTAATTCAGGTAACCGTTAAGTGTTGAAAGCAAAATCGCTCCTCATTCACAACTGAACTTCCTGCTTCTCCGACCCGTATTTTACACTTACCGATTTAAATCATATTTGCCGAAAGGAAAGATCATCGCTGATCTTTGGGACAGGCGGAAATTTTTCTAGAGAAATTGCTGAAACAGGAGACATTCATCCATTAAAAAAGTGATCATGAAACTACAAATTAACTGGACTTTAACGTCCGAAACCAAGATCTAGCTCCTCTCTTGCACTATCGCTTCGAGAATCCCGCTTTGTGTTCCGATTTGTAAAAATAAGTCCCAAGACTTTTCAGCTTCAAAAATAGCTAAAAATATTGCTGAGAGTTTTTTTTTTTTTTTTTTTTTTTTTTTTTTTTATAAATTATAATCACAGTTCAAAGAGAGCTAAAAGAGCATGACGTTCTCACCCGGGTTACACGGAAGAAGCCATTCATCTCTTAAGTGAACAGGGTTAAGAGAATGGCCTTGTCAAAGGACACTTAAATAAAATACATGATTTCAGGGGGGGGGAATGTAATATTTTCGTATGAAAGAAAATTTTGTATTTCAGGCATCAAAGGATGAAAATACATCTGGAGGAAATCCTCTGTACCGAGCTAAAGAAAGGAACCTTGTTCTGACTGTCAGACATGGAGGAGGAGGCGTTATTGTTTGGGGGTGAATGGAAAGCAGTGAGGTTGATAATCTGCAGTTCTATTCATTGATCCAATCATATTAAATTATATTCAATATTGATTAAATGAATAAAATTGATTACTTGAACATACTGAAGAGAAATCTCGAGCAAGTGCTGAGAAGTTTGGGGGGTCAGCGAAAATTTTATCTTTGAGCATGACAGTGACACCAACACACGGCGTACATTGTGAGGATATTGCTGCTCTACCATGCGTCAAACCAACTCCGTACACCACGCGAGTCCTTAGATCGAAACCCAATAGTACGTTTGTGGGATTTACTCGAACGGAGAATCAAGAAGCACGAAATAACATCCAAAGAAATGCTCAGATCTCTCATGATAGAAAAGTGAAACAAAATAACCCCCAGAAAAGATTCCAAGTTAAATGAACCTATACCAAATAGGCTGAAAGAGGTTACAATAAGAAAAGGATACTCTATAATGTATTACCTTTTAGTTGCAATCAGTTATGTAAATGTTTTCACCAGTGTATGTAGACTTTTAATGCCCTGACATTCTTAAGTTACGAATACTGACTTATATTATTTTATGCGACGATCAGGTGATAGTTGCTTTTCTGTTGGAATTTACGCCGTTTGTGGAGTCAGTAAAAGTTGTACTGATTTAGAAAAGTTCGATTTGCATCATGTTGCGCGAACGCTGAAGATCGGTCGCCAGTATGCAGACTTTTGGCAGTAAATGTATAGTCCTGCAACTCTCCCCTGCTGTGGAAGCTTCTAGAAGAATTGGTCATAGGGCTTCGAAAATGCATTTTCACGAACTTTCCATGAAGTCGCCAATGGCGAAATTTTCGAACTTGGGGAATAAAAATTACCGCCAAGGCCCTTAAGAAAAGAAATTGCTTATGTGTCGCATTCTAACGGAGCTACTTTTACAGTGTCAAAGCCGTTGCATTCAGAATTAAAAGATTTACAATACTGTGCAGTAAATTAACACTTTAAAACAAGCCATACGGCCGCCAATTAGACCAAACACAAAATAAACCATAAAATTACCCTTCTAAAAATAGTATATAAATAAAATAAGTAAATAAAATAGTACGATATATTGCAACAATACAGAAAATCAAAAATACAACGAAAAGGATTAAAATATTTACAGCAATACTTTGACCAGCTTTAAAATAATAAATAGTTAAATTTCGAACAAAACTTTTTCTTCATTTGTAGTGTCTTGTCATATTCATTTAAAATATGGAAATGTTAATATATTTTGCTGAAAAAACAATAACTTCCAATCGCAGACGACAATTCGTGTGATGTATTTTAATTTAAAACAAGAAATTATAACAAGAAATATTGCCTACTGGAGCATTTCAACAAAATTTTCCATGTTCCAGTTATTATGTGACTTACTTATTAACACATTTTGAACTAAATTATTAAATTATCACTAAAACTGTTTTAATGATATCTATTTTACAAGAAGCTAGGCTGAAAATAGTGAAAAATAATGCGTTAGAAAAAAAATTGGAAGTCTTATATTTCAATATTTAATGGAAGATGTGGGCAAATAAATTTGAAAAACAGAAAGGTGAAAACAAGCATGAGCCACTCTATTCGTATTTCCTGTTTGTATTTTGCAGATCTGCTCGTCTTGGATGTAGCATAAAAGAGCTTAAAATTTTCTCCACCCTTATATAACAATTTGAACTTGTAAAGCAGAACGATCAATTCTAACACTTCTGTATACGCAAAACCGTGGATTTAGTTCAGTATTTTATTTAATTATTGATTGTTTCAGAACTCTGCAAGTACCTGCGTATTTTTCAAGCACTGTACAGCAAAAAATAAATCTTCCGAATACCTCCTTCAATCTCTTTCCTCGACCGTATAATGCAGCGTTTTTGAAGAAAAGTTAAAAATTCTGAAAAACCGACTTTCCAACAAGTCTTGAAAAAAGTCGTTCGAAAAATAGCCCCAACAAAGTGCTTTTAAAAAGAGCAGGCAAATATTCATCTGCCATTGAGATAAAGAAGAAAAAGTTCTTCTTTTCGTCTGTGTTTGAAGTACCATGTAACACGAAGTGCTTCATGCATTTTTTCATTTTTTAAGTTTCTTTTTCTTTTTCTCAGTGGCTTTGTGTGTCACGTGGCACTAGCAAAAATTTCCTTATTTAATTTTCTCAAGAATGTAATTATCCAATTGTATATCCTTCACTTCCGTTTACTGAAGTTTTATTGGATAATTCAGGCGGAATGTTAAAAAGAAAAACGCGATATTTTTCTAGATGTTTTTCGGTGTATTTTCAAGGGTTTGCAAAAAACGGTCAGTTTTAAAAGTAACGTCAGAGAGAAGCCAACTGGTATTTGTGAAACTTAAGGCCTAAAGACCTTTCATGTTAGTTTGAACCACATGTTGCAACTGAAAAATATTCAGAACCCGCAAATGAATTTTCTAAAAGTCACACTTTACTGTCTGTATCGTTTTTAAAAGTAATAAAACTGGTTTTAATTAGAAGAAAAAATTTATAAACAAATCATTAAGAATCTTAAGTTTTAAATTAAGTTGTTTGTGTATTGTCCCGTAGCTGATATAATTAGCGTAGAATAAACATCTCGATAGAAAATTAAAAGCAATAATAAGAATGGTATGCTTTTAAATTGTTTATTTACTGTTCCTGTGTGAAGCTTAGCTGATGTGATTAGCGTAGAATAAACAACACGACGGAACTTAACAACCAAATTAACAAGAATTCTATGTTTTTAATTAAGCTGTTTATTTGTTGTTCCTAAGTTGGGCATAACTGACGTGATTAGCGTAGAATAAACACCGACGGAATGTTATAAGCAAATTAATAGGATTTCTGCATCTTTAATTAAATTGTTTATTTATTACTCCTAAGTTAGGCTTAGCTGATGTGATTAGCATAGAATAAACACTACGATAGAAAATTACAAGCAATAACAAGAATTGTATGTTTTTAACAAGTTGTTTAATTATTCCTGTATTAGTTTTAGCTGTATTAGCTATATTCCTGTATTAGGAATGTTACAAACAAGCTAACAAACAAAAAGAATTCTATGTTTTTAATTGGGTTGTTTATTGTTATTTTAATTGTTATTTTTAATTATTGTTCTCAAATTAGACTCAGATGATATGATAAGCGTAAAAAATATAACCATGGAATATTACAAGTAATTAAAGAATAAATAAAGAATTCTTTTTTTTTTAATCAAATGGCTTATTTATTGTTTCTGTGTTATGACTCTGATTATTATGACCAACATAGAATAAACACCATAACGGACGAATTATATTCAGATAGTGTATTTGACTAAAAGCGCGATACAAGCAAAGGGAGTTCTACATTAATTGGCGAAACGTCCCGCCAATAGCAGTGGCTTGCAATTATTTCCGGACACTTGTAAATTTAAATTTATCTGTATAGATCTTACACTATATATCGAAACACGAATTCTAAATTTTTTCCTAATGTATTATCTGTTCTGTATTTTATTACTTGCTTGTTGCAAAGCAAATATCGTCAAAATTTTCTTTGTAATATATAATTGATTTAAAAAATGTTATTCAGCAGTTTACATAATAAATATAATAATTCTTGGTATATTATCTTTTTACGTCCTTGTAGAAGTAAAATATTGCAATTGTGAAAAATTTCGAGTATCATATTTCAACGAAAATATCCATTTTGAAGAAAACGTTTGAACGATTTTTTGCATGACATCTCTATGTACAGACAAAAGGAAGGACTATTTTTTCCAAAAGGGATTCTAATGAAGAGATTTTTTTTTTCTTCTAACGTTTGTACGTACGTACACTAGGGTGGGGGAATGAAATGTTTCAGATTTTAAATTACGACCAAAGGGGCTTTTTTTTTTACATTTTTTACATTTTTTTTTACATTACATATATATATAAATTATAAAAAAAATATTTGGTTTATCCCCTTGATAAGTCGATTAATCTGGTATCAATAACAGTAACTGGTTTTTCAATACTTAAAAAGTTTACTTTTGTTTTTGGCATTTTTGCGATTTAGTTTTTCCTTAACCGTGTTTAAAGCAAGGAGGACTGAAAATCCTATAAAATTTTTAATTCCGAAAAATGCATTTTCAATGATGTTTTTAAATTGAATTTCCGCTGCTTGGAGATGTAATATGGAGAGTTTTCTTTTTATAATTTATAGTGAATTATTGCTTTATTACTTTGCAGCTTTAGCGCAAGTCTTGGGCTTATTAATTCACTTTTAATTACTTTCATTATGAATATATATATATATTTTGACACAAAATCGGACTTTTTCTCAACCGACTTACCAGTTTTTTCCCATATTTCGACTCTACAACTCAAATTATGCCAAACTGCCAAGTTTCATAAAAAATCGCAGGAATAATTTTTTAAAAGGTTAATTCTCAAAATTTTAGCTCCTCAATGTTAATTGAATTTGATATATATTTATTAATATATCTTTTTTTTTTTTAACTTACTTGATTCCTTCTTCCAGAATTCGAAATTTGGGCTTAATCCAAATATAATTCCCACATTTTCTATAACTTATTTTTAAAATTTGTATTTTAAAATAATTTTTATAAATTTATGAAAAAATTTTTAAGTATAACCTATAAAATTTTTAACATAATGTACGTAATTCTAGGCGCACTAGCAAAAAGTTAAGAGTTTTTTATTCAAAATTTCCTAAGATATATGTGAATTTACACAATGGCGTGTTTTGGAATTCGGCATATTCGTTACAATCGATATTAACGCCAAATGTGGTTTATGCGCTTTGTTAAAATTATTGGAAAACAATGATCGTGACCGTTTTTTTCGCTCGTATACAATAAAAAAAGGAAAGGAAAATAGGGTGCTATAAATTAAGAAATTTACCGAATGAATTATTGGCGCATATTAAAAAAAATTATATGTATAAATCTAATATATATTCTAAGTCGCGCTTTCGAGACACGAAATACTCAGTTTGAATGTCGTCAATCGGCCCAGTAGAACGGGAGAAATAGAACTTTTTTTTGCGCAGTGTACATGCGTACGTGTGTATGTATCTCGTATAATTCAAAAACGATTAGTCATAGAACACTGAAATTTTGTATATATGACTGCTATGCATATATGTCATATTTTACTGCGTAGAGAAGTACTGAGGGAAAAGGCAGGAAGAAGACGTTGACAAAACTAAGTTCGGCGAATCATAGTCTTTATTTTTAGGCACATAAAAATCGTTTCTTTATAGGCAGTATACTTTTCGATTTTAAGCGATGACAATAATTTTTGT
Organism: Stegodyphus mimosarum; assembly: GCA_000611955.2. Taxonomy (NCBI): domain Eukaryota; kingdom Metazoa; phylum Arthropoda; class Arachnida; order Araneae; family Eresidae; genus Stegodyphus; species Stegodyphus mimosarum. The sequence continues at coordinate 527,487 of KK116124.1, forward strand.
ATTCACAGGTTGAAAAGAAGACGTCATCTTAAGCAAGTAAGCATGGCAGGAACGTCTTGCCAGGAGGGAAGCGTAAGCGAGGGTGTCACAGCAATTGAGTGGAAGAAGGGAGGGAGTCAAAAAGTTTCAGTTCGAGTGAAAAAAGTTTTGGTTTACAATTATTTGATTGGGCAAGAGCTATCTATATTAATCTAGAGAGCAAGAGATATCTGTGTTACGTAGGATCGCATGATTAATTTGAATGACGCAGTTTGGACTTATAGAGCTATTTTTACGATAGAGAGAGGATGTTTCCAAATTAAATAAAAAATAAAAGTGGTTATAGCCAATTAAATTTAGAAGTTTTCTTTCATATTTTTTATCTTATATATATATATATATATAT
>KK116124.1:544227-571701 GCA_000611955.2 Stegodyphus mimosarum
CTACATGTCGTTTTGACATTTTTATAGTTATTTGTTTGCATTTCAAGACGGGCTGTTAACCGCAGAACTGGCCCCTGTGGTAAACTCAGAGACCGCCCCGGGTAGCAAAAATCTTGCCACGCCACTGCGTTTACGTAGACTTCCAGTTACAAAAATGTTTCAGATGATGCAAATATTTGCTTTTTGACTTTTTTAAATCTAAGAAAATCAGTTTTGTTAAAATTCCGAAACTAATTTGTAGATTTTGATAGTAGCAAGGTGTTTTTGTATGATAAGAGTTTTTTGAAAGGATTTAAGTAAAATATTTTTCTGAATACTATGAAAATCGTCTAAAAAATGTGCGAACAGCCTCTGTAAAGGTAAACGATACGCAATTAGTAGCCATTATCGTAAGTGTGCAATATTATTTAAATATACGATGATGCGTATTTACAAAAGTTAATTTCCAAGTACATTTGTATAAATTATGTTTAAAGAAAATAATGCGCATTTACAGGATTTGAAAGTAATTATATCTTTAAGATTTCTCACAACCTATAATTTTCTTGCTTGCGTGCACGATTTCTCCGTCTAATGGTCAGAATTTCAAAAACATCTGGCAAACTGTATAAACAGTGAGTTTAAAAGGAGCTACCACTATGCCTGTCGTTTAAAAATTTTAGAAATTATCTTTGATTATGATAAAAAATAAATATTTTTGGAGTTACAAAACTAAAAAATAGAAAAGTTATTTTTTAAGAAAATCTAATTTTCTAAATTTTAGCGGAAGTCATCTTAATTGTACACATTTTCAAGTTTCAAAAGGGGGTGGAATCAGCTAAAATACTGATTTGTTTGTGTAATGCTAAAATGTTTTATATAATGTTAGAATTTATATCTGTATTAGCAAATATTAATGGTGGATGCACTAACAAAAAAGGACACTGTGTGTGAACTACGAAGAGCTTTGAAAGGTATTAAAAGTTGGATGTTCTGGCAGTCTTTTGACAATCTGAGTTTTATAAGCGGCAGAGATGAGTTTAATAATGTGCAGTTTTTCCATTGATTAGTATGCATTTGTCTTGGTTGCGAAAATTTGAGCGTAATAAGCGGCTGAGTTTTATTAACCAATGAGTTTAAAAAGCGGTGTGTACTCTACTTTCTTTTCTTAGAAACTGTTCCATTTGCAACGATATCCACTTTAAAATTCAGCTACAACAATTTACGCAGAATTGCCCGATGACCTTTGCAACCTTAGCTGGAAAGGTCTTATTAACATGCAATAGAGCATCTATCCTACATCTACCTGTTGCGAATTGTGTGGCCTTGCGAGGACATCACTTTATTAGCACACGAGCGAGAGGAAGGAAAAAAAAAGCTTTTCCTCTTTGCTTTGGGTTCGTTGCCTAGGGCTGTGCAGGGGTGTTGGCGTGGAGAGTGAGTGTTCCAGAAGAGCCAGAGCAGAGATAATTCGTTTTCTGTTTTGGTTCTGTGCTGTTAAGAGTCTACAGTTGGAGCTCGGAGGTGAATCCTTTAGGGGCAGGCGAGTAATTTAATAACAAGGACGTTCTGGTGGGTATTTTACTGAGGTTTTATTCGATTTTAAGTTTACGCTGTAACTAAAACTGGTTGCCTTGGGAACTACTAACTGACAGTGAAATTTTCTGACGAGATTTACAGCGAGATATTGCGAAGGAAGATGGGCTGTCCAACTTCCTATCTTTAGTTTATTTTTGTTCGTCACCGAGTATACCAATAGTTTTTTTCTTTTTACCACCAGAGGTGATAGCAGTCTCGAAACTCACATTTTGTTCATATTACTTTTGTCTCCGAATCACTTTTCAAATCGCTGCCCCCTAATGGTATCGCCATGTATTATTTAGAAAAGAATTAATAATGAAGAATTTAAATGCATGTATATATGTATGTTCTTCGCGTTGTGGAACGTAGAGCCACCAAAAAAACAGCTCCCAACGACACTCCAGATTCGGCACTGCAAAAGCGACAGTGCTCTCTCCCTCTCAGCCTCGTACGCTCCTTCCTAAGAGCGCATGCGCAGAACAGCCAAATACCACACGCGCGGAGTAAGAACCATCTAAATATATATAGTCCTCCACTCGAACATACGCACTGAAAGCTCACATTTTGAATTTCGAAAGTCTTTTTCATTCGTTTCATATTTTGCACAAATTCAACGAATTTTTCATTAACAAACTTAGCGACTTGAAGATAAGCGGTGGAACTCTCTTCGAAATAAACGTTTTGATCTTGGGCGCACTAGACTTCGACAAAACGTAAGATTTGGGGCTTTAATCGACCAATTCGGCTATTTCAAAGCCACTGCCTCAAGTAGAATACTTGTTTTCTCCACGATTCAGAGTGTTGCCACTCAGTAAAGTGTAAGATATTTGATTTTCAAATTTAATCTTTCTGTTACTGAGTAGGCTCATTAGAAATATTAAATATTTTTATGAAAGGACACCAGCTGGACTAATTAAAATTATTGCATAATTTTTTTCCTTTCTGTGATGAATAATTTAGGCAGCTGGCCACGCGAATGGCTAATTTTCAAAGAAGTAATATAGTGAATGTAAAAAAAATATAAGGTAACCCCTAACACTCTGTCGGAAATTTTAAAGAAAGATATGCTGTTCTTTTATATATTTTGTAATTTTGTTGTTCTTTTTCATGTGGCGTAAATACGAAGAACGTAACATGTAAGTTAAACGCACAAAAAGTTAATGATAAAAAAGGACAAATAATTTGAAGTCATGTTACTCAGAAAGCTGAGCTTTGCAATATTAAGCTCAAAAAAGGTTGAAACAAAATGTTGAAATATGTGTGCCAAAACTTGATGTTATGACGAGAATTAAAAGCATATGCTGCTTAATATTTTGTGATTTTTGCTATTGAATTGTATATGCCGTAAGTGCGAAGAAAAGGGTTCTTATTCAGAAAGCTAAGAAGACAAAAAAAATTGTGTTAGCTGGAGTAAATCCAAGAGCAGTCTGGTAACCTACAATGCACAGCGAGAGCATAGAAACCTTAACACACCCTCTAGTGTGATGTTAACTAACTAACAAAATGTATACGTGCTCCGTCAACTTAATGGCACTACAGGGACTAATACACAGCGTCAGTCAGCCACCCATTAAGGATGGAAATTAATACTCTGCCGAGTTCTGGAGCCCACATCTCCAAAAACCTCAGCCATTTTAACGAACTCAATCTACCCACTGCTAAACTGGCCGCCTAAGACCATCATCCCAGAGGTCAGAGACCACGGCGGGGGGGGAGATGACAACTTGGAGTGATGACTGGCCGTTGATTAAGGCTATCTGCCAGCACTACACGGGATGCTCCTCTCCTTAGGCTTTACATGGAATACCAAGGACAGCAGTGACCAGACTCTCAATGGTCCAGTTTGCTATTATGCTACCAATACCCTGGTGGAGGGGACTAACACCACCCGGCCCATGAAGAGCAAGTATAGACTTACCCCATGGACCATCGGAAACTGCCAAGTTCATAAATTTAATACCCCCGTGGCCGAGACTGCCTAGGTACAGATCCTAGCCAGTAGCCTCGCATAGTACTCTGCGTCGACTCCCGGGGGGGAGTGCGATGTTAAGAACTGACTCCTTTTGGATTTGTTTCTTTTTTTTTTTTTTACAAATTATTAAAAAAGAAAAATTAGAGAAGTATTTTAGTCGGCTGGCTGTGCAAGCTATTAGTTATTTAAAAAATGTATTAAGAAAGTATTTAACTCGTTTTGTGGCTAAGACGCATGCTTGGGAAATTTTGCTTTCGAATTGACGGCGAAAGTAAAATATGCAACACTGTAATGCGATCTTTAATATTGATTTTATAGTTGTTTAAATTCCCAATTAAAAAAGAAAATAGCCGCTTGTTATGTGACCGTGTCAGAAACACGTGCTAAGTAATTTTTACGGCTTTGTAAAGGCATAAGGTTATTTTGAAGCAGGAGACATGAAAAATGAGCAATGCCCTCTCCGGGACTCGAACCTTTACCTCTCGAAAGCGAGCCGAGTGTCCTAACCATTACACCACGAAGGCATGCAGAAAAGCGGAAGAAAATACCTACTATACTCACCCTTTTAAAGGGCGACAATTATTTTTTAAACATTGGGCGCCCGAACAGGGACTCGAACCTGGACCTCTCGAATACGTGCCGAGTGTGCTAACCATTACACCACGAAGGCATGCAGAAAGGCGGCAGAAAATGCTTTGTAACTTAAACATTATTTTGTGAATAAAGCTGCGATAAATACTTCAGTTTTCCTTTTTTCTCTGTATTTTCTAAAAACTATTTTACTTTAAAATTCTTCCCTTTTATTCCATTGTCGCAGTCAGTCAAGTTCGCTCCTGTGACCCAGAGTCACAAAATCTGCCGCCTGCGTTTTCCGTCTCGATATCTGCAATCCATATTTCGATTCGTGGAGCGTGACTGCCTGGTGAAAAGTCGAGTTCGCTGATCCCTGTGGTGGCAAACATCGATAACGGCTTTCGCAGTAGTTGAGTCGAATTCATTTAAAGACGATTCCCACTCCCATTCCTTTGGAGCATATGGGAATCGCCTCGCTGGAAAATGGATTGGGCTGTTACGAATCGACAACATTGCTGAGTAATCTGGCATTGGATGGCTGTGTCGGATCTGAATATGAAATTAAATAATCTCTAGTGGAAGGTGCGATTGCAATCATTCTGGAGTTATATCTTGAGCGCGGTCGCAGTTAATTTTATAATTCAATTAATTGTACATTTTATTGCGAAATGCCTGCTCGTTAGCTGATTAAAGATATCTTCATTTATACTTTCATGAAACTTGAATATCGCCCGTTCTTATTGTTGTTTCTGCTACTCCTTGGGCCTCGAATGACCCATGAATAATTGAAGAATTGAATGTGCAGCCGACTCAACGAAATCGTGGACTGAATGTTGGTTCGCGTTTGCTTCGCAGTGATGCAGCGGTTCTTGCATTAGGCTGGTATAAAATTCAACATTGAAAAGTTGGGCGTGATCTTCCAGGTCATTCGCGAGATTTTTTTTTAATAAAACGAAAACAACCAGTACGCGAACAAATCCGTTTTAAAATTTGGGGGAGCTCTTTTTCTAAACGTATTGAGAAGCTGAAAATACTCGAATGTTTTTATATCAGAACCTGGAGCTAAGTCTGGTATACCTGCAAAACATTTATGTTTTCTTGGGAGCTAAATATTAATATTTCAGAATGACATTCTTTTCCAATAATTCTAGCATTTCTAGCTGTTTGTTTTTAATGGAAATGAAGATAATATAATCTCGGACTGCTAATAAGTAAAAAACCTCTTTGTGAAATAGCTTTATAAAATCTGAAACGCTGTTGTATTTACAACAAATACGTAAATCTGAAATGTCTTCGCGAGCTGCATAAAATTGCTTCGGGGGCCGCCAGTTTGAGACTATCGAGTTAGGTCTTTCTGAGAGAAAATTTTAGATATTAGGTTTGAGATTCCTCCTAGTTCCCCCCCCCTTCCGAATTCCTACCTTCGGCAGCAGAATGCCTTGCATAATGAAACGTACATTTGCTTTAGCTTTTCAAGCAACTAACTGACGTTTATTATAAAGCATATTTTATGGAAACTGCCAAATAATTTTTTAAATAACGGGCAAGTGCCGTGTATTCGAGCCATGCCTTTGTTGGGTGTCCCATAAAAACGCAAAGAGCTGCGGGTTAGAGTGGAGGAGCACATAGCGTCCGTTTCTCGAGCTATAAGTCCTAGCTACAAGCATCCATAAATCTGTCCACGGATGATTTATGTGATGACTTAGTGTTTGTTTATGGCCGTTTGTCGCTGAGCGGGTCTGAAACTGGACAAATAGGACGTAATTACTGCCTCATGTTTTGTCTCTGCCTGACATCGATACTAACGGTGGCTCTGTCAGTGCTGCTGTTCGTGGGTGTTTTTGTCTTTCGCGACAGTTAAGATTGGGATTTGTTGAAATAAGGGGGGTGATATTAGGTAAGGTGCATTATTCCAGAAATGGTTTCTTCTTTCTGTAGCTTGTGATGTCCTTTCCACGTTAGCGCTTTCAAGATTTATGACTGTTGATATTTCGTGGCTGTTTGCACATTAAACCTTTTTGCCCTGGCTATCTTCAGCCATTTTGTTTTTGGTATATGCTGGTAATATTTGTATATTTTGAATTTAAGGGAATGGTTTTTAAGTAAACTGAGCAATTTCTTTTATAGATCCTTTAAATTTCTTTGATGAAAGTAAATTTCTTAGTGGCACTGCAATGAGCTTTAATTGTTCTGTAAAGTTTATCCTAATTTTATAACAGTTATTTTAAGTTTATGCACCTTTCCTATCTCTTATAACTTCAGCTTACAATTCCTTACCAGAATGTATTTTCGGAAACGCGTTTAATGCAAATGAGTAAGAGCAGTATTTACGTCGATGTTTCTCTGACTTCGTTAGAGACCCAGGGTTCTGACTATCCCTCGTTTGCCTTTGGCTACGTCTTTCTCCGAGCTATTACTAGGCTCGGCCGTACTTCAGGCCCTTCATAGCTTCGCCCGCTTAATTGAAATTTAGGGGCCAACTACTTCGAATCCTGATAGCTTCGGCTATATCTTTCAGTTAAGCATTAGTTAAGTTCTAATTCTTAATAATTTGAGTTCAAGCCCAAGTGGAGGCTTTGCTGTACGCTCTGAGATAGGAGCCGACTGTGTTTATCCTTATTTTGAGAAATAAAGGGTAATTAACTCTTCTTGAGTCTTTCGTCTCTGTTCACACACTCAAGCGATTATTTGCTTATCGGTGTAAAAGGGTTCCTATATTTAACTGTTAAATAAAAGGATGGAACCCCATATTTCTTTCCCATGAAAGCTGTTGAAAGTAATGTTACGTGCGTAGGGGTTCGTAGTGGATTGAATGCACATAGAACGGATAACTTCATGAAATTTATTTTTACCGAAAGAAACACTTTGCAGTTCAAGTTTCCACAAAAATAGTCATACAAGAAGGATCAGTAGTTACACTTCAAACTACATAAGAACGTTAAACAAAGTGCAATGCAGAGCGGGTCTAATAAGGCGAATCTCCTACGGAGATCTCTCAATATTCCGGACTTAACGCGAAACTAAGCAACTGAGAAACTATCTCACTCCAACTTCCGCTGATCGCCGCGATTATCGGGCGTTCTGGCTGTCGAAAGTTGCCTGTACGGGCGTTTAAAGTAGTTTGATTCCGAATGTAAGTCCAGGTAGACAATATGGAATATGTAAAAGAAGGTGTGACCAGTTTGTCACCTGTGCATGAGATGACATCTGATTGGTAAGAAATATACAAAATAAGTACACATAATGAGTGATACATAATTATGGGTCATGAAATAAGATGCAGGATATAGTCATAAAACTATTTTGAAAGTTATAATAGCATGTGAAATGCATTAGAAGATTGTGCAGCTCATAAAGATATAAGTCCCTGGGTCTCGTGACGAGGTTATCCACGAGGTGGGGACGATGAGAAATGCTACATAAGATGAGGCACTCCTTCAAACTAATAAATATGAATAATACTGAAGTGAATAAAAGTAATGTATATATATACATAGTGCAGAGTGCATAACAGTGTTCGCTATAGCACACAATCGAAGAGGCGGTCATATGGGTTGCCACCTCTCAAGTACTGACGCCAAGGCTGCTACCACACGTCCGTTTGTTTCTGAAGAACAACTGTTCGGCTTTGTCACAGTAGCTAATCACCACAGATCACTTTGGGGTTAACATGTAAAGGGGAAACTGGTTGTCCAGTACAAACAAGCTGATAACTGATTGGTGCGGAATGAACAACTTGCAATTTTTTTCGAAAGGAAAGAAAAAATCGCACCTCTTTCTTTAAATATTAAACCAGGTAGAAAAATTGTCCGAACAGTTGTTCGTATGAAACAAATGCTGGTGTGATATGGGCCTAAAAGATACTGCTTGATTTTGGAAATTATGGCAGTCCATAATATTCGAGAAAAGCAATTACGGGCAGAATTAGGTGGGAAAATTTTGATTGTTGCTGACTGAGAAACTGATATTTGATACTTGCACGAATTTGAACGTGGATTCTGACCGAACTGGATTATGGATATATTTGAGCAGATTCTTCTCGGTATTTCAAAACTCAGGGAGCGCAAAGATAATGACGCCCTGGATAAAAGAGACCTGGTTTTTTTCCGATTATCTGAGGAATTTGCCAAAATTATCGCAGATGAAACTCCTGAGCTCTGCAATCTCTACCCAGATATGCAAGTCCCGAGCACCAAAAATGATGACGCTGACAGCAAAACTCCTGATAATGAAGGCATGGATTTTCAGCTTGTCGGGAGGAAGCAAATGCAGAAGATATCCAAATTCCAATCCCACACTTCAAGGAAATAGATTCGCCGCATTTGTGAGGAATGTGACACCTCCTTGGCCTACGACGACTATAGCTCACCGAAGCAGAAATAGGCAAAGAAAAGAAAGGATTTAAAATTCAGAAAATTTCTGCCATCACGAAAGATCTCTTCTCAGTTGGAAACAGCCAGAGTGGTAAATCATAGAAAAGCATCCAGCCAACCCCAGAGGCTCTTCCATTTCTCGAAATTACTGGAAGGCATATACTGTTACAGTTACACATGCGGATTATTTACAGTTACTCAATTACAGTAGCAATTTTAGTTGTACAGGGATTGAACCAAAATGTCGCTACGTTTGGCGACGTTTGGTGCTAAATTTGGCGAGAGAATGTGTCGTCAAAACATCGCAAGCGATGCGATATCTCGCCAATTTAGCGAGATAGCCATTTTTTAATATTAAATAGACTTGCCCCCCTTTAATCTTATTTTTTGGACTGAGCTGTATATCTTTCAAACATCTCATGTTACGTTACACAAAAAATACTGCAATTTCACATATAATTTCACTAGCATTATTTACATATTTACAAAATTCGTGGCAGTAATTTACGTTCTCTCTCTATCTACATAAATGCGTATTAAATCCGTATTAAACCCAGCATCTTGTTTGCTGCAGCAGCGCGTTTAATTCATATTCACTATACATTTGATAAATGGGTGCATTTTCATACTAATGGTTAAAAAATTGAAAACTAGGTAAATCGTTCTCAGGTGTTTGTTATTGCAATATAGTTTGCTTTCATATTTGCTTTAGTATTGAATATTACAGCTTTGGTTGGTGAGGCCAGTCGTGACCGTCGAGATAGATCTCGATGGTGACGAGCCAGTGCTGTTTAAATCTCTTTTCTGCAGTGGAGATATAAATTTCTTTGAATATTTTTCATTGTTCATTATCTCCGAAATTCCTCTGTTGCTATGGAAGCTGTTGGTTGATCAAAACAAATCCTCTGTCTACCAGAGAAGGTGATGCTCCATAATAGCCTTATTCCAAAGCAGCTTCAATGATTTTATTACCGATTAGTTCGAAACCGGAAGTAGCTTTTCATTACCATTTCCATTTCCTGAATATGATTTGTGATTTCTATTTCGAATATCTGAGAAATTTCTCGGAGAATGCGGACAAATTAAAGGACCATTTTTCCGAAAAAGATTGTAAAATGCATTTAAAATGAATTCAAAAGGGATTTTTTTCCCCTTTACATTATACATATCTACGTATGCACGCATAACTAAAATAACCGTATAATGTTAAAATTTTATATACGGGACTGCTGTAACATCTAGCTGTGCATCGCCCTCTTTTATTGCAATCGGCAATACCGAAAGTATATATATATACACACACAAAAGTAAGAAATTTAGAACCAATTTCAAAAAGATCCAAAACAAGTGAAGTTTCAGTACCATCAAATTTCAAAGTACCCTTAAATTTTGTGATACTATATATATATATTTTCTAACAGGTTATTTAATATATTATCTCCTTTGAAGAAAGTAATTAAAATTCTCTTGAAATGAAGTAACTCATATTTAAAATGGAAACCTTAAATAGGTGAAATTAAAAGTGAAAATGCAGCCAACAAACTACCGGAAGTTAGTTGAATTTTGACATAGAAAACATTTTTTAAATCATCGAGAAAGGAGTTTAATAAGCTTTTTTAGAAATATGTGCGTCTGCTAGATGTGAGTTGTTTTTTCTTTAGTGTTATTTTTTTTGTTTTCCAAATCATTTTAACTGTTTAATTTTAATCAAATAAATGTTAATTATATATTTGTGTTAGGTCTGCAACTGGTTCCAATGTCTTGTGGTCCAGGAAGTCCTGAAAACCACGATTTCATTTGCTTTCATTTCCAGATTGATGATATAGTAAGCTTATATCACACCCATAGCTTGAATTTCCAATCAAAACTCTTTCAAAACTGAAGACGCTGCAGTTTTTCACTTAACTGAAACAACGTCATCTGAGAAATGCTCATCCTGGTATAAATCCCTGGTGCGCTGATTCCTATTAAGTATCGCATTCTCTCAAATCTCTTGAAGCCCGGCATTCGCAGGACAGCTCTCGCTATCTCCCCCCCTCCCAGTCTCTTGTATAGGCCGCTAGAAGGCGGGTCGGAAAATGACATGATCCCCGCCCCTGCAAACTAATAGTTAAATTACGTCTCTCCGACCGCGAATGAATCTTCGAGTCCACAGGTGCATGAGACATGTTCATACAGAAGCGGTGGACGATGTGCGGATGGAGGAGGGGAGATGTGTGGAAGGAAGGGGTTGGGGGTTGGTGCACCCAAATTGGATATCACCATTTGTCACCTGGATGACTGCGTCTAATGGCGGAACAAATTACTTTATTTGAAAGTGCGTGTCGGCCGCAGCGAAGGCCGCGCTTTGATCGATGCTGCAGAACGCGACTCGTGCACGAGCGCGTGTAATAATTGCAGCAGCCCCTACGAGAATGGACGGACGGGGAGTGTGCACATGTCGTCGTCTTTTCGCTCGCGAGATGCGCGTGCACATGAAGGCCGTTTGATGTGTTGTTTCATATTTTCGCGAAGAGAAGATATCAGCAGGGATTTTCTCCCGCCCTGGGAAAGGAAGGGGATTTTTCCGTTGGGAAATAAATGGATAGTATAGAAGGGGCCACCTTAGAGATCTAGTTATATTTCCTGCAGCTACCTAGACCATTGAATCTCAACTTCCCCGCCGGGGGGGGCGAATTTCATAGTTTTAAGGAGAGATGAGGTCAGCCATTTATCTACTTGTTAAATTTTGAGTTTTATATATATCAAAAGGTATTTTTATTCAAGTTTTGGTATTTATCAACATTTCCTTGTGTTGTGAAGTTACTTGTTTAATTTATAAGGGACATTAAGAATAATATAAATTGAAATATATATGTTATTCGAGTTGGGAAAAAGAAGGAGGGATGATCGTCTGGCAGTGGTGAATGGGTGAAAGGGATGTGTGAGGCTATAAGGTATTTCTTCCGCTTTCTTCGCGTGCCTTCGTGGTGTAATGGTAAAGCACACTCGGCGCGAATTCGAGAGGTCTGTGGTTCGAGACGCGGTGAGGGCATAACTCATTTTTAAACTCCTGTCTACTGTCTCTACAAGTGGCCCCGGAGCTAAAAAAAAGGTGATGGATGATGATTCTCCACTACCGGGATTTGGCGATTGGGTCCCCTAACCCGCAGTCGCTCTTTAAAAGGGGGAGTATATAAGGTATTTCTCCCGCATTCTTCGCGTGCTTTCGTAGTGTAATTGGAAGCATACTCACGCGTGTTCGAGAGATCCGAGTCCCGGCGAGGGAGTTGCTCATTTTTTATGACTCCTCCTAAAAAAGAGAAAACTTGCACTAGAGGCTTGCCTTGCCAGCCGCATAAAATAATTATGATTGGGAAAATAAAAATGTAGAAAAGGATTTTAATAAATCCAGTTAATTCCATTTCGCGGCTCCAGCCAGTACTTAATAATAACTGAAAATAATAATGAATTTGCGTTTACTGCTTTTAAATCACTTAGTTTATTAATTAATAGCGGAATTTGAAAGATCAAAATATTTTAATTTGGACAGTGGCAGAACATTTCAACCAGATCGCTGAATTTAGTTGATTTAATGCGAAAGACAAATAATACGCTTCTTTTATATCGCTGAGATTTCTTATTCAATTTGAAACATAAATATCTTACGCTTTGCTTAGCGTCAATACAAAACTTTTAAATCTCTAAGTTCTTAAACAATAAGAATAATATGTTTTCCCAATACGAATGATATGATTTTAAAACGAAATGGTTGTCATTTTTAAAATGATTATCAATAATTTTTATTGCTAATTAATTCATCATGGCTAAATAGACGCTTCAAGAACGTTTAGTTATTATCCAAAAATTTGAAGTAAAAATTATCTTCTCAGCTGAAGCTTATTTCTGTTTAAATGGATATATCAACCAACAAAATTGTCGTTATTGGTGTGAAAACAATTCACAAGAGATGCACGAGAAACTTTTGCATTCGCAAAAGGTCGCTGTGAGGTGGGATTTATGACAAAGTGGCATCATCGGATCATTGGTTTTCCAAAACGATGAGGGAGATGCAGTTACAGTGAGAGTTGCGGGCGACCGATTTATGACAGCAAATTTTTAATGGCCAGATGTAGAGGACATATGGTTCCACTAAGCTGGTGTCACATGCCCCCCTGCTAACGCAAATATCGACTATTGTCAAAAAAAGGATTGATGAAATTATAATTTAACGAAATGCAACTGTTAGCTGGCCTCTTAGAAGTTGAGATTTAACTTTCAGTTTACGTTTTGTGGGATTGAAGGGAAGCCTTGCTTAACAGGCATGATTTGTTCCCGAATCTAACTTTTAATGTGGAACGCTCGTGTTGAGAGAAACAGTCTTTTCCATGGAGATCAATGTAAATTAAGATAATGTATTCCATTCGAAAACAAATAATCCAACAAATTTATCATAAAGTAATTTATTGTTATAATATATACGCTTTTACAGGAAAGTTGTGTAAAGGCACTAGCCTACATTAGATAGACTAAATTCGGGGAAAGTGAGACACAGCATTATCGTTAAATAAATTTGTAGCGTGCACAGCTACTGCCTTATGAAATTGATGCTTGTCAACGGACGATGCAATAGTTCCGCATGTTTTCAACATCTCCCTTATTTCATTGGAAGATTGTTTCTTCGCTGAAGTTGTTATCTCCTCCTTCCCTGACGAAATCATCTTCTGCGCAACTTCTTGCTGTGACACAGAATGCAACTCTATAAGTTGCTTGGTGATCAGCTTCTGTGCTCTTCTGTTAGCTCATAATGCTCCTCTATCCATCTCTAGCCGCTTAATCTTGACCAGAAACATAATCTCATCGATTACAAGCTCCCAGGCTCTTATTAAAACCCCTGATAGTCCGTTCGACAACGCTGTCAGACCAAAGCTTTTTCACTGCAGAAGTACGGCGTCTATTGCTGACCGCCTCCCCTGCCTTGTCGATCGTCTTAAGGCAGACAATGTGAAAGCCGTCTTTTCAAAACTCTTCAAGAGTGAGATTGGTTCCTTCATTCACCTTAAAACAGCGCAAGAAGAGTGTTTTGTAAAGCGTATAGAGCTTTTTAAAATTTCAAATGACCTGTTTATCCATGGCTGCAGTAAAGGTGTGGTGTTGGAAGGCAGGAACAGGATTTTAATGAATTTAAATTCTTCAAGGAGGTTCTCTTCTAGGCCTGGAGGACATGCAAGAGCTTTGTCCATAACGAGCAGTGCACAAAGTGGCAAATTCTTCTCAAGCATTTTTTTTTTGCAGACAGACCAAGCACTCTATTGATCCAGTCTGTAAAATGGTCATGTGACATTTAGTCTGATCTTTTTTAATTCATACTTCTTGGAAGCTTGTGAATTACCCGAATGGTTAACGAGCAGCGGTTGAATTTTCACTTGCAATTGCACAAAACAACAGCGTGAGATGGTCTTTCATTGGCTTGTGGCCCGACAATGTCTTGTCCTCTGCTGCAATGTAAATTTACTTCGGTAATTTTTCCAAAAGAGACCCGTCTCATCACAAAACCTTGCTGAGGCAGATAACTCTCAAAATCGCAAGCTTCTTGAATACACCAATGAAGTTCTTGGTTGCCTTTATGTCTGAGTATGCTGCTGCTTCTTATCGCACAACACTAAACTTAACTTCTCGAACTACCCACGGCTTGATTTGAATTCTTCTTCGCTCATTGATGATCTTGGCGTCTTCTTAATGAAGTCTTCAAAAATCAATTTTGCTTTCTCACAATTTATATTTTCGTTAACATTGTCGCCTTACGTCTTCTCGTTGATCCAGATGAGAAGCAATCTTTTAGCGTCATCGAAAATAGATGACCGTTGCATAAAAATTCCTGTGACACCCTTTGAAGAACCAGTCTCTCCCTTCTTTAGTTATTTGACATCTAAATTCCACGGTGATTTTAATTCTCTTACTCCTGTCTTCTTGCAGCATTTTCTTTGGGGACAAATATGTAAGCATGCTTAAAACATTGCACTAAAAAATACACAATAATGTGTCTGAATGCAATTTTCACAAGCGACAGTAATGTGCTCGTTGAAAAAGTCTTAAACACTGTCACTCGCTATGCGAAGCATCCTTGTTAGGGATGTCATGTTTTCATATTTTGTTTTGCTCATTATGCGACTCATTCGTTATGGAAGGTGCTCGTTAAGTGAGGTTTGACCGTATTTGAAATCTATGATCGATGCGAACAAACCATGAACCTATGAAGCATTGAACATCGAACGCTACATTCATAACATAGGCTTGACTTACTTCATACAGTCATCGAAAACTGGCTTAGTCAGATTAGCTCGTGTTCACAGTGTTATACAATATTATAAATACAATATATATATATAGAATATATGCTGTATATAATGTTATACAATGGGATAAAGAATACATAATGTTATACAAAGTCGAGATTGACACTTAAATTTTTTTTTATTCTGAACGTTATGTCATATATTGTATTTCAAAATAAAATAATTGGTTGTATCTGAAATAGTTTTTAGTAGCCCAAAAGGTACGTTAGTTCCGAATGAGATATTAGGCTGGAAATGATATTTTGCGTCGGAATATTAAAATGCGTTGTATCACTTTTCAAAATGTTGCACCAGATATCAGAGCCCTGCATTATATTTAAAGAAATTAAATAATGAAGAATCTGTGTGAATGTATGTATGCTTTTCGCATTGTGAAAAAAAAATGTTACGTAGAGACATCAAATTTTGAATAATTCCACTCGAGTATGGGCATCTGGAAACAACGAACTTTTCGATTAACAAACTGAACGATTTCAAAGCGACCAGTGGCAACACTGCACGAAATAAAACATTTTTGTCACGCGCGTGAGACTATCTATCAGAAATTCTAAACATATGCTGTTTTTAAATATTTTGTGATTTTGCTGTTGAATGGAATTTCATGCCGGGTAAGTCCGAAGAACATGATATTTAATTAATAAATTTAACCCAAAAAACGTTAATAATAAAAAGACAAAAAAATAATTTTGCAAGCCATCTCGCTAAGAAAACTGAATTTTGATATGATGAACTGAAAAAAGGCAAAAAAAATACGAAAATGTATGCAAACACATAATTGTAAGCTAATGGGAATTCTGAACATGTGCTGTTATACTGGTTTTAAAATTTTTGGAATTTTGTTTTGCAATTAATTGTACATAGCATTAGTGTGAAGAAAATTATGCTTAATAATAATAATAAAATAAATAAATAAATAAATAAAGGTTAGTAGGAGTGAGCGCGACAGCAAACTTATAGACTGCAGATCAGCAGGAGTGTAGAAAACCTTAACAAACCCTTTTGGGCGCCTGTTAAAATCTGAAACCTTTCAGATTCCTCCCCCCCCATTTCATTTTAAAACCATATAATTTTTATTGGAGCACCCAGTATAAAATGAACAGAAAGTTGTGAAATAAAAAAAAATCAAAGTATGTGATTTGTTGTACAATTTGAAGTTTAATCTGGAATAACTTCCTGGTCTAATTATTATTAGCAAAAGGATTTGGAGATGTTTTAAATTGCAGAAAACGAAAAAGTGGGTATAGGTAGAACCACTTTAATTTAGCAATTGTGAATACAAGCTTTTAATACCAAATACAAAAGAATTTTTTTTTTTGAATTGATGCTATAGCAAGATTAAAAATGGAAGCACATTTCGAATTTTTTCTTTCTCCTCCATTTTCATTCGTGTCATTAAACTAATTGTAATGAAGAAGCAGTTTAATTTATGGATTGGAATGCTTAATGTATGCCATTCTTTAGATACGAGACCGATGGGAATATTCATTCCTGGAAATGGGAAGCTAAATTAAGTTAATTAAAACCCATAAAAAAGAGTGATACACGTATATTGCCACGTGTAATAATTTAATGCTGTAAATTGAAATTTTTTTTGGCAACAGTTTATTCCACGACTTTTTTTTGCTTGTATTTTGTTTATGCTATGTGTAATTGTTTTTAATACGTTCTCTCTTTTTCTTTTTGTAGGACTTCTATTGAAAGTGGTTGTTAAATACAAAATAATAGCAGTTAAAAGGTGAGTACTTCTTTTCTTTGCCTGTGGTATTATATGATTAATTTTTGTGTGGTTTTTAATGAATAAAAATACTGCATCTCCCTATCTTAACGTATTATAATTGTGAAATTAATGAAAGAGAATGTAGCAATAACTATGTTTCCCCACTTTTCACCTCCCGCCAACTTATATACCGTCTTTCCTCGCGTAATTTGAACCCTAGCATTTTAGCGCTAAGTTCTGAAAATTTTAAAAATATTCGCAAGATTCCCCCCCCTCTTTGCTGTTTATAATTATTGTTTTTAAATGTGCAACTTCGAGACGATACTTCTCGATAGGTTTCAAAACTGAGAGTTAATAATCATAATTTGCTTTTTAAATGCATTTCTAAAATTTTGCAGTTAATTTGACGCTATTTGTTCTGGCTCTAGTGTTAATTAAGATTATGCTGTTATTGTAAAATAACGTAAACGTAATTTAAAAAAAAATCAGAAAGTCTGTAGATTTTAACACTCGCTCAGTAGGGACTATTATGGTTTTTTAGGCTCTCGCAATCTACTAGTCTGCTGTTGCACTGAACTCCTGCCAGCTTATTTAAGCATCATTTTCATCGTATTTATGCTATATACGATTCAACAGCAAAATACAAAAATTTTAAAAGTAACATACGTTTAAAATATCTGATTCCGTGTTAAGTGCTGGCATACGGTTTTCTATTTCCCCCCCCCCCACTTTTCTCTGTTTATCATATCAATCTTCAGTTTGCTGAGTAAGACGGCTTACAAAGTTTTTTTTCTTTTATGTGTATTTTTTTTATTAACGTTTTGTGTGTTAATGTTATTTATTATATATCATGTTCTTCGCACTTACGCTAAATGAACTTCTATTCAACAGCAAAATCACAATATGTTCAAAAACAGCATATCTTAAGAAATTCCGATAGCCAGTCCGGCGCGCTGGAGATCAACATGTTTTATTCCGTACAGTGTTGCCACTACTCACTTTCAAATCGTTGAGTTTGTTAATAAAAAATTCATTAAAGTTTTACAAAATACGAGATAGGTAATAAAACAAATTTAAAAGTCGGGTTTCCAGGTGCACATGTTAGGGTGGAGGACAACATTATTCAAAATTTAATGGCTGTGGGTACTCTCGTTTTTTCACAGTGCGAGGAGCAAACCTAGATGCATACAGATTCTTCATTATTTAATTTCTTTAAAAATAACACAGGGCGATAATATTTGGTGCCAATAATTCGAAAAGTGATTCGCCGTTTATAGTGGAGGACGCAAAATCCCGTTTCGAGACAAATAGGCCATTCTGGCTGACGCCCTTTGGGGCGAATAGTAAGAAATGTATAACGCCATTCAGTGAAAATACTGAATATTTT
Source organism: Stegodyphus mimosarum (assembly GCA_000611955.2). Lineage (NCBI taxonomy): Eukaryota > Metazoa > Arthropoda > Arachnida > Araneae > Eresidae > Stegodyphus > Stegodyphus mimosarum. The sequence goes on from KK116124.1 coordinate 562,145, forward strand.
TAATTATATAGATGGCGAATTAAATGAATTTTTATTATTTAAATCAATCCATTTTCAGAATAAGAAGAGAATATTCTTAAGAACTGCATCTGTTGCTTTCAAACAGACAATTTCTATTTGAAAGGTAAATAAATATCTTACATTTTGTGGAATGAAAAGTGAGATGACGCATTTATAGTGATTCGACACAAAATCCTATTTCGAGACCGATTAGTTCTTTGAGGCTGAAAATTGTGTTAATGTCTAGCAGAAGTAAAAGCTTATTTCTTGTTAGTGTAACAGTTATAAGGTGAGTGGAAAATATTTTGTCGCATTTAGCTAAAAAACTTTAATAATGTGATATCAGACCTACTAGTAGGTCGCATGGGTCGCTGCAAAAGGACATTACTTATTGAAATTTGCATAATTACATCTTGTAAACTGTGTGTGTCTGGAATATGAAGGACGAGTTTAATTCTCTTCATTAATCAGCCGTGTCACCGCCAAGAAATGGAACAATTTTTTTTTGTTTTGTTTAAAAAACCTCTAGGCGCTTATTAGAAATCTATTTCCAGTTGTGTGTCTACATTATCGACACACTTAAATATAGGCGAAATCGTGCTTCTGTTGATTTGTATTTTGGAAAATAATTCATGTTGTTCAAGTTTTTAAGATTCTCAATTTGTATGGAGATCACTATTAAGGTTTTGCTATCTTGTATTGTTTGTATGCGTGAATCTTACAAAAAACAGTTATTATTAGTCTACATATACGCTGGAGCCTCCAAATATCCGGCCCGCCGGAGGCCGCAGCTCATTCGATTCATTGCATAGTTTTTAGACTAAACGGGCTGTTAGTCTCGAAACACGATTTTACGTAAATGTTTTTTTACTTATTCCAATCTGTTGCCATTCGGCAAAATGTAATATATTTATTCTTTCAAATTTAATCTGTCTTATTAATTAACAAACTAAATTATTTTAATGCAATAGTTCCAGTTCTTAATGTTTTTTAACTTTTGAGTCGGATTGATTTTAATAATCTAATAAAAGCATTTAGTGTTTTTATATTATTTATTTCGTATAAATATATTTGTTTTGTTTTCTTTCCTTTTCCCCTTCCTTCTGTCTCTTTTTAGCCCGCAGTGGCTATTGGTCTCGAAACAAGATTTTGCATTCTTTCTCTCTTCATACGAGTCTGCTGCCGTTCGGAAATGCGTAATGTAATATTCTTTCATGACTAATCTATCTGTTATTAATTAACAAACTAAGATTTTTAAAAGCAAAAGATGCAGCTCTCGAATATAATATATATATATTTACTTTCTAATCTGTTTGATTTAAGTAAGAATGCATTTAATTAGTGATATCTAATTAAAAACGTTCGATATTTTTAGAGAATTACATTATATATATTTTTTCACTTTTTTAAATACATTGAAGATAGAACGTTCCCTTGTGTCTTAATGCATATTCATCTAATATTGTATAAAATGTTTCGTTATTCCACCTGGGCTATCTTCGTCGATAATCTCTATTGATAAACGATGTTAAATTTTCAAGTGAGCCCTTTTGGGCGATGATTAAAACCTGAAACCTTTCAGATTTTTCTCCTACGGTTTGTTTTAAAAATTTTATAAAATAATTAGTTCTTATAGTATGATAGCCATAGTTGATCATAAAAGTTTTAGAAAATCAGATCATAAAAGTTTTAGAAATTTTATGAATTTGTCCTAATTTCAGGCTGTTCCCCCCTCCCCATTTAAATCGCAACTGACGGTATGCCAGAGGCCTGCAACCAATGAAGGTTCACACTACAAGGCTTTTTTTCTGACAAACAACTGTTTTAAACAGTTTTTCTAACAGCTTTACCATTGAAAGAAAGGTGTACGATATTTTTCCTTTCTTTCCAAAAAAAATATAGTTGAGTTGTTCAACTACCAATCCATTATCAGTATAAAATTCCCCGCCATGAACCGTCATTTGTATTGGAGAACTAGTTTCTTTTTATATGGGAACTCCAAAACGATCAGCCATGATTGGTTGTCTCATATCGTGTGGCAAAGGGGAAAAAATGTTTCAAAAAGTTGTTCTTCAGAAATGTTTTGTATGTGTGACACGACTTTATAAGACATCAAAATAAGTATTGCGTCAAAGCCGCAAGTACAGTTTATCTTTTTTTTAGTTAAATTCCAGCTTTGTTTTCTAATTAGCAGACCGCAGTTCAGTTGTTATGGCCTTCCAAGTAGTTGCGAAGCAACACGAATTAAACATACGTAAACAAACACGTAAAAGCATAGTTCATTGTATGCTACTACACTGGTGAAATAAATTAAGAGAATTTTCATATTTGATCTACGATCTCCAGAACTACTGGACAGATTTTAATAAAATTTGGTGTGAACATAGGCTGATAAAATACAAACAAAATAAACATTCAACAGTTATAATAGACACACATGTTCGTGTGTAACACTCATGGGAGTCTGAAGGTCTGAAACAGCGGTTGCAGAAGACACAGAAGAAAAGGGTTAATAGGTGGTATGGCCCCCTCTTACAGTCATACAGGCCTCACAGCGGGATGTCATACTGGAAATAAGACAGTTTATCAGTGCCTGTGGCAATTGGTCCCTGTCATTCAGCAACGCTGTTTTCAGTTCCTGGATGGCTCTCGGAAGGGGGTTACGAGTTGCACTTGGCGTCCCCAGAGCGTCCCAGAAATGCTCTGTAGGATTGAGGTCTGGAGACCTGGCTGGCCAATGCATCCGGCGAATATCCTCGCTATCGAGAAATTCGTCGACCAGAAGAGCTCTATGTGGCCTCGCGTTATCGTCGTGTAAGATGCACTCGGGGCCCACTGCACCCCGGAAGAGGCGAACGTAGGGCTCCAAGACCTCATCCCTATACCTCACACCAGTCACAGAGCCTCTGTCAAAGACGTGGAGAGATGTGCGGCCATCCCACATGATGCCTGCCCAGTCCATTATACCGCCACCACCATAATTGTTGATTTCGCGAACATTGGAGGATAGGTTGCGGGTTCTTGGCTCTCTCCATATGAAAGTACGGCGAGAATCGGTGCTTAGGCTGAAACGGGTCTCGTCGGTGAACAGAACGGTCGCCCATTGATCCGTACTCCAATCACTATGCTGCCTGCATCATGCTAATCGGACTCATCTGTCCATAGACGTGAGTGGGACGCAAACAGCCGGTCTTCTGGCAAACAACCCTCTCTCATTCAGTCTTTTGGAAACAGTCATCCTTGTTACACGGGTTCCTGTGGCTGCATACAGGTCTCGAGAGAGCTGAGAAGCTGTAGCCCCTCTGTTACGCCTCGCTAAAATGGACAAATAGCGATCTGCTCTGGCCGTTTTGGCTCTTGGACGACCTTGCCGAGGCTTTCTCTCGATGGATCCAGTATCCTGAAACTGCTTTTATAGGTTGCACACGACACTGGGCGTTAAATTAAACTCTCTGCATATCTGGACTTTCGAATGGCCTGCCTCTAGCTTCCCCACAATTAGCCGCCTCATTCCGTCGTCTAAACGTTGGTGGTTACTCATTTTTACTGTTCCGATGAGAATTTAACCGATTACTGCAAGATAACACCAAGAAATTCGCCGAGGTGTACTAGCGAACGCAATTCGTCTTACCCTCCACGCGCTTATAAAGCCTGTTTTTCTACTGGTTCCACCTACACACACGTGTAGGTATACACAGTTAAGAGTTTTTTTTTTTTTTTCCAATTAAAATTTGAGTTTGTACATTAAAACAGGTAATTCGGCAACCGGTAGAAAGACAAAATTTTCGGTGCAGACAAATTTTTAAGTTAACTTGTGGCCCCACTGGGCAAAAAGGCACTGAAGTTGGAGTAAGAACTGACTTCATTCGTTATACTACTAAAACCTTCAGATATAAGCAAATGGTCAGCACGTTAAGTCTAGTGCCACTTACACATTTAAATTTTTGATAATTCTAGAGCTACTGCATGCATATTAACTAAGGCGTAAACATAAGAACAACATATTTCAATGACTTTTAAAGTAATCCAACAACAAAATAAATTTTCATAGTATTAATATTGTTGTTACATGCTTACCAGGTTCGTTGTGAATTGCATGCACATAGAACCGATGATAGCTTGATGAAATTTATTTTCCTACTCTACAGTGCTGGAAACAGAAACACTTTACAGTTATTGAAACTTACAGAAACATTTCACCGTTACTGAAACTTTTTGCAAAAGTACTTGTACAGCTTTTCTCAGAATAACAACCCAATAGACCCCAGATCGCAATAACAGCCCAATAGTTACCACTTCAAACAACTAAAACACAATATAAAAGAAAGCCTCAAATGCGTTAACTCGCAGAGTGTTATCTCAGTACTTTTAGGACTCTGAGCTGAACTTAGAACCCATGCTGTTTCCTCCTATCTTATACAGTTTTTCCCCGTCCGGCGAGAAATTTTAAGTTCCTTCGATTTCTCGAAATTGCTGGAAGGCGTGCTCAGTTACATAGAGCCGGATACAGTTACAGTTACATAGATTTGGTTTGGTTTGCGTGATTATGGCAAAGCCTCGAGGGCTATCTGCCAAAGGGTAGGGATGTCTTTGGATGGTTTTCAAAGGGAAACTGGCTCGTATACATGTTACACACGGGAAAAACTACGAGAACGCCCATACAGCTAGCTTGTTCACGAGATTTGAACCTCGGACCGAACTACCAGTGCTCAGCGCTTTTACCACTAGGTCGTTGGTGGGCAACTTACAAAGAGTTTAGACCAGTTTTACACAGTGATCGGACTAAAATGTTATCAAATGTTCGCCAAGTTTAGAGAATTTTTTGGGATTTTTTTCTAAACTTGGCAAGAAAATTCAGTCGCCAGCTTGGCGTTACCATTCACCTCAATGTTAAATGGACCTTGCCCATGTAACTATTTTTCCGGCGAAGCTTTGCATTCTTGAGGCCTTCCATGTTAAAACTCAAGCTAGAATACATATAATTTTACTAACACCTGTTTACATATGTACAAAATTCGTAACAGTATTAAAATTCAGTAGAGAAATTGGCTATATTTTTCGAGACATTCTTTTGTAAGCTATCAGACGTACTTCTTATCTTTTAATTTAGCTTTAAAAGAAATATAAAATAGCTGTACTTACTGGGCTTCGAGCAGCAGAATAGCATTATTCATCAGAGTTATCAAGGTCAGATATCAGCAGCAGAACGGTATTACATCTGACATAAATATTGAATTTTCTGAATATTTCCCTGCCCGCCAAAGATTCAATTTTTAGTATGAATCAGTGACCTCCTTCTCGGAACAGTACGCTTGACTTGAAGGGGGGGGGACTGACATGATGTTGATTGATTAACTGACATAATGATCGGCTGATCAATCATGATAGAAAGGAAAGAAGGAGCAAAAGACTAGTCTTAGACTGACGCAACGTTCGCCTAACTGATAGTCTCTTTTATCCGAGAATTCTGCGAAAAGTCGGTAAAGATTTAGAGGGTGATGGAGGTATTCTGATTATAATTACGATTTTAGCTTAAGATTAATTAAATCTCGTTTTAGCTGTAGCTGGTGAACAGAAACTTATTGAGTTGTTTTATAAATTTAAAGAATTTATGGAAAGTTTGTAGAGTCATTAGGAATTTTCGGAAGTAGGCGATATGAAAAATGTGCTGTGCTCTCGCCGGGACTCGAACCACGGACCTCTCGAATACGCGTCGAGCGTGCTGACCTTTACACTACGAAGGCATGCGAAGAAGGCTGCAGAAATAACTTAGAAGTTGAGTATTTTATTTCAGAAAAGATAGCGTATATTTAATTACAATGGATCACATCTGCTTTCGGACAATTCCGCTTTTATTTTCGACTATCATTTGCCAGATATTAGAGAAATGACTTTATTTATTTATTTTTCCCCATGTATAACTATTTAATCACCTTTTCAAAAACTGTTTGCTTTGGAAAAAGTTATTCAAAGGAGTTTGTATAGAAGAAAATAATTTATTTAAAAATTTTCTTAAATGAACTCCCATAGTTATTCGTACATACTTCTTTGTATGAAACAATGGAAATATTGTACTCGCCATAAATTTCAGGTGTCGTATTTCAATGAAAATATCCATTTCGACCGTTCCCGAATCTATTTGGATGATATTCTTCTTTTTCTTCTTCTTATTTTGCGTGACGTCTGTTTACGAACGGAATAAAGAATTCTTTTTTTCTAAAATGGATATAAAATAGATTCAAAAGAGATTTTTTTCCCTGACGACTTTAGGTAGTTTTTATGTATGCATGTATCTGGCATACGTATATTTGGCAAAATTTATGCTCGTTATGAAAAAATAAAATTATAAAAAGTTTGACTTCCGTATGACAAAAATTAACCATGATATTTAATTCCAAAATTTGCAGTTTTTGATGTAATTTCTGACTTGCTTTCAGAGATCGGTTAATTAAATTGGTATAATTCGAATAAATAATTTTAAATGGTGTGCAGCAAAAAGTTTATTTAATTTAAATTGGCCGTACGAGAAAGTCATATGGTGTGTACATGGAATTTTTTCGTCGAGAATGCTTCGTTTTGTTCCTTTCTTTCGCAAGAATTCCTTTTAGTAGAGTTTTCGAAGAAGTTTCCTTATTTTGTTTTTCTCTCTCCGTACATGTTCAATAGGATTCGAGACTTGAGAATAAGGAGGGTTATTGTAACGTAGGTTAATTGTGTGAAAACCATAAGCGAACATTTACGATTGTTATGTTTAGTGTCGGTATTTCGATGGAATTAGAATGTATTTTGCATTTCAAGTTTTCTTGCAGATGCTTTTAAATTTTCGTTGAGAATACGTATATATTTAAATTGAACCGTATTATTTGCTATAAAAACTGTATTTCCCATCTCAGAGGCAGCGAAACCTCTCCAAACCATTATGCCTCCACCCTTACGCTTACTAGTAGGCAATAAGTTTTTCGGATTCAATTTTTATTGGGCTTTCGTCGCACAGCACGTGTATATAGTTGTGACTCGTTTGCAAGTATAGCATGTTTTTAATATGATATAGCTTTACCTATCACGGATTTTGCAAAACGTCAGGCGTATTTTCCTTCAGCTTCTTTGTTTTCTTGTTGACGAAGAATTTCCTTCTTGTTGAGGTAGCGTAGTCGATATTTACGGTAGCGTGAAACTGTCATTAAAAACCAGATATTTTCCATGTTTTCTTAAGCAAACGGACAAGACTTCGGCAGTTCGATAACAGTATCCGCGAAGAGCCCGAGCGTATTAAAAAAGTAAACAGCGATTATATTTTAAAGCCCACTAACTCGTTCTTCTTCTTTTTTTGTCTCGAATGGTTTCTGAAAGTCATATCAATTCATAAGATGACATTAATGGCACCTATTGTTAAATTAAATAATTCCTTTACGCTTGCTAGTTTTCAGCCCACGTCGTTAATTCTTTGCTAACTACGTTAATTGCTTCATTACTGGGAGCCAGTCAATAAATATTAGTTCGGCGAACTCCCAGTTATTGATGAGGCGTGATAGCCGTTCTTTTCACCATGGTAACAAGCCTATCCCTGAGACCTAAATGCTGAAATCCTAGACTACCTTACCGCCTATCCTACTGGCCGGGAGCCAAGTTGAATTTATTTATGAACTTCAGAAATCGGATACCCGACCGTTGTAAGTGGTCTTTATTTATTATCCCTTTAATGTAAAACAGCTGTAACCGTAACTCTGGGGTGGCAAAAAAAGGGGGTTCGTTTGTAGGGCTATAAACTCAAAACTATTTCGCTGGGTTTTTGTTTTATAATACCGTGTAGCACCGTGTTATGTTACCAGTGGGTTATTTATGGCTACTTTGCCTCAATTAATAAACGCGAATGCAAACTGGTTTGGGAATTTTTGGAAGATACAAAAGTTTTGCTTTGTGTGTTCCTAGTGCAGAACATCCAGAAATTGTTATTCTTTTCGTATTGTTTTTTTAGAGGTGGAGAGTTTCGTGGAGGGCACCGACAGCTGGTGAAATACGGTTGTATCGGACTTTTGTCGGAAGGAAGTATCTCGAGAAAAGGACGAAGAAGTGAAAAGTGAAATTTAATTAAATTTCTAGGAGTGAGGTATTGGGACCATTAAAAATGAGAGCGTGAAGTGGGCGTTTTAATGCCTGTTTGTTACGCATAATTTTGCATATGGAATTGTGTGTTTTGAATCTGAAAATCTCTTTCCTGTTCCATAGAATATATCTATTCGGGTTTTTTTGTTTGATAATATGAAACTCTTTGCAGGTTCAGTTTAATTCTGAGAAATGCGTGCAGTTTGTAAGTATTCAGCGCATGAAATTGTTTGAAAAGAAATTATGTGTTGTTTTACATAGATGTTCACATTCCCGGTTGCATCCAGAGAAGCTGTACTTTGTTAGGAAAACCGCCTGAATATGGCCAGTTGGCAGTCCAAATAAACATCCCCAGTACTCCGCCCACAATGATGAAATCGCAAGGCATGAATCTTGTTTACGTTCAGGTTTGTTATGGATAAGGCGCTTCGTTCATGGCAGACATCACTAATTGTGAAACTGTTGTGTGAAACTGTTATTTTATCCTAACTGTGAAACTGTTATTTTATCCTGCTGTGACATTTTCGGGCCAGTTGGAATTTTGTACATTCTCCTGACGTACTTCGTAACGTATGATCAGCATATTACAAACTTTCAGCAATATGTCATCATTACTGTAGGTGCAGTTAATGGTGATGCTTATGTGGTCAATCATTGGCCAATTTCAAGCGGTTGTACTATAAGGTATATCTCCCACATTCTTAGCGTGCCTTCGTGGTGTAATGGTCAGCACACTGAGCCGGTATTTCAGAGGTCCATGGTTCGATTCCCGGCGAAGGCATTGCATATTTTTCATCTCTCTTGTTCCAAAAAAATACCTAATGTCTCTACAGTACTGCCAATGTACGTTTGTTTAAATGCCTCCCTATGGAAATGCTTTGGCCCTTATAGTGGTTAGTGGCACTAACACCGTACCGATGTGCCCGGGTTCGAATCTAGGAGAATGTATGGATATTTGTAGGCGCATAATGTCTGGTGGTTGGGGATGAAGGGTGGGAGATCCTCCGACCGCCGTCCTCGGGGTGTTTTCCCTCAGAATTGGGACCGAAGCTTAGCAGTTAACGAGGCTTCCATATCTCAGTTACATGTGCTACTACGGAGATGCTAGACTAGCTTCTACCTGTACCTGTGGAAATATTTCAGCCAATTTCGCAACTGAGATATCGCAACCGATAACAGTTAAGTCTGTTAGTGATTGTTGAGTAGCCTAGCGGTATCAAATTCAAATTGCATGCTTGCCGAAGGTACGATTTAAAAGCAACTAACGAGCAGAATTTATGGGGGGGGGAATTAAAGAACGTACAGAAAAGGGAGGACCTGGTTTTTGAAATTTAAGTATTTTATTGGTCCTAGGAAAAAGCTCCCTGATCTTGTTATATATCGATTACCCCAAGATGCGTTAACTTTTCCCTTTTTTTCTCACTTTATTCCATTAGGGAAAATCTTTACAGTGT
>KK116124.1:571726-585672 GCA_000611955.2 Stegodyphus mimosarum
TGGGAGATCCTCGTTAAAGGGTGCAATAAAGAGTTACCCCTTCTTTTTTGGATTAGGAGAAAAGAAAAATATTGCGAGAGTGCACTGGATATCTGTTCTCATTTTGTTCCTTATTTGTTGCTTACGGTAGCGAATGAAAGCTAACAAAATATGGCATACCCTTTTTGTACGCTAATTGATAATTTTCTTATTTGTATGCATAATAATATGCAAGTCGCTGCAGTTTTGTTTTTATGCAAGGATTGGAACTCATAAACTGCTTGCAAATGTTATTCCCATGTATTAAGAAAAGATAAATAAATATATAAAATAAAGTAAAATAAAAAAAATCTGAAAGTTCTCAGATTTTATAGTACGCCTAAGGAGGGTTTTTTTTCCCCCACGGGGGATTCAGAACGGGGTTTGGAAAGTGATACAGACATTCAAAATCATTGCACGCAAAATACCGTTTTAGACATTGTAACGTCTTTGCGTTGCTACGCTAACAACATAAAACGAGTCAGAAATGTAAAGAAACCTCGTGCATAAAATCTCCATGCTTGAAGACGCACGCAATGCTAATATTAATGGAATGCTTTGAAATCATCGAGTTTGCTAATCAAAAATTCGTTAAAGTTTTACAAAATATGAAATAGATAATAAAACTAATTCCAAATTCGGGCTTCCGGATGCCCATATGCGAGTGGAAGACTACGTTATTCAAAATTTGATGTCTCCAAGGTATCATTCTTTTTTCACAGTGCAAAAAACATACATACGTTCATGCAGGCTCTTCATTATTTAATTTCTTTCAATATAATGCAGGGCTCTAATATTTCGTGACAACAATTTGAAAACTGATTCAGTTTTTTATAGTGAAACAACGCAAAATGCCAAAGTGAAATTAATAGCTCCTCTGGGCTAAGAAAAAATTTTTTAATTTGGAAAGGGTTTAGATTTAAAATCATATTTGACTTTCAATGGATTCTTTTAAAATTTAATATGGTCTATCAGCAAAGATTTTCGATAGAGATGGCTCGGGTGGAATAGCGAAACATTTTATAGGACGTTAGATGAATAAGCATTTACAGTAACATGGGAATGATCTGTATCTTCTGTGTATTTCAAACTGAAAAAATATGTATGTTAACTTTATTTATTAGATATCACGATCTTTGGACTGCAAAGCCACAAAATATTTTAAAACAGTACTTCTTTAGAATTTCCGATAGACTCGCGTGCTGGAGATAAAAATGTTTTATTCCATACAGTGTTGGTACTGCTTCAAATTGTTGAGTTAGTTAATCAAAACTTCATTGAAGCTTCGTTAAAGCTTTACAAAGTATGAAATATAAAATTCGAAATTCAAAAATCGGGCTTCCAGGTGCACATGTTTGGGTGGAAGTCAACGTTATTCAAAATTTCATGGCTCTAGGTACCGTCGTTTTTTTCACAATGCTAGGAACATACGTACATACATGCACACAGAGTCTTCATTACTTAATTTCTGTGGAAATAATATAGGTATATAGTGTTTGATGAAAACAATTTGAAAAGTGATACAGCCGTTTGTAATGAACGACACAAAATCCCGTTTTGAATATTTAAATTTAAAAAAAAAAGTGTGAAAGGTTTCAGATTTTAAATTACGTCCTAAGGGACGTTTTTTAACATTTTGTGCGTTACCTTTATTTATTAAATATCATGTTCTTCGCACCTAAACCATTAAATTCAGTTCAAGAGCAATATCGCAAAATAATTTTAAAATGAGCATATCTATATAATTTCCAATACACAGTCTCGCGCGTTGGAGATAAAAATGTTTTTTCTGTGCAACGTCGCCATTGCTTGCTTTGAAATCCTTGAATTTGTTAATAAAAAATTCCTTAAAGTTTTACAAAATATGAAAGGATAATAAAGCAAATTCCAAATTTCAAATTTGGGCTTCCAGATACCCATGTTCGCAGCAGGATTACGTCATTCAAAATTCGATATCTATATTGTTGTAAGGTACCGTCGTTTTATCACAATGCGAGAAACATACATACATTTATGCACATTCTTTATTGTTTAATTTCTTTAAATATAATACAGGGCTGAATTATTTGGTGGCAACAGTTTGAAAAGTGAAACGACATTTAATGTTTACGTCGCAAAATGAAAACAATTGTCCTTCAGGGACAAAGCCCCCTTTAGATTTATATTAAAAAAAAAAAAAAAAATCTGAGAGGTATCAGATTTTAAATTACGTCCAAAGGGGCGTTTTTTAAACATTTTTTATGTTACTTTTATATATTGAATATCATGTTCTTCGCATTTAAAACATAAAATTCAGTTAAAGAACAATATCGCAAAATAATTTTAAACTGAGCATATCTTTAGAATTTCCTACACGCGCTGCAGATAAAAATGTTTTTTTTTTTTCTGTGCAACTTTGCCATTGCCCGCTTTGAAATCCTTGAGTTTGTTAATCAAAAATTCGTTAAAGTTTTACAAAATATGAAATCGTTAATAAAAAAAATTCCAAATTTCAAATTTGGGCTTCCAGATGCCCATATTCGCAGCAGGTTTGCGGCATTCAAAATTCGATGGCTTTATGTACTGTCGTTTTATCACAATGCGAGAAACATACATACATTTATGCACATTCTTCATTATTTAATTTCTTTAAATGTAATACAGGGTTGCAATATTTTGTGGCAACAGTTTGAAAAGTGATACAGACTTTTAATGTTTCGGACGCAAAATCGCAAAACGAAAACAGTAGTCCTTCAGGGACAAAGCTGGGCGTTTCTTAACGTAATGTATGTTACCTTTATTTATTAAATATCATGTTCTTCGCACTTTAGCACATAAAATTCAATTTACAGCAATATAAAAAAAATATTTAAAAACCACAAAACAGCATATCTTTAAAATTTCCGATACGCAGTCTTACGCGCTGGAGATAATTTTTTTTTTTCCCCGCACAGTGTTGCTATTGCTGGCTTTAAAATCGTGGAGTTTGTTAATGAAAAATTCGTTAAAATTTTACAGAATTTGAAATAGATACTAAAACAAATTTCAAATGCAAAATTCTGCTTTCCAAGTGCCCATGTTCGGTTGGAGATAAGTCTGTTAGTGATTGCTGAGTAGCCTAGCGGTATCAAATTCAAATTGCATGCGGGCCGAAGGCACGATTTAAAAGCAACTAGCGAGAAAAATTTGTGGGGGGAAAAGATTAAAGGACGTACAGAAACGGAGAACTTGCTTTTTGAAATTTAAATATTTTATTGGTTCTAGGAAAAGCTCCATGATCTTATTATATATCGTTTACCGCAAGATGCGTTAACTTTTCCCTTTTTTCTCACTTTATTGCGTTAGGGAAACTGGACTACCTTATTCCAAAATTTGATGATTTTCACACTGCGAGAAAAATGGATTCATGCAGATTCTTCATTATTTAGTTTCTTTAAATATAATACAATGGCGATAATATTTGGTGGGAACAGTTTGAAAAGTGAATCAACGCAGTAAAGCGACTCAAAATGCCGCTTTGAGACTAATAGCCCTTTGGGTTTGACGCCCCTTTGGGCTAAAAAAATTGGTTTAGTGTAAAAACACAAGCAGGTGTAGTGTTAGAATTAATTTGCGTTAAATTAATGGGGTTTAATCGTAGAACCTCATTTGAATTTTTAAATTCCATAAATTCTCTATGTCTTCTATTCTGATAAGAGAGTTTTCTTCAGAGCAGGAGAGAATTAAAAATTTCGTGTATACTGTTGTAAGGGACGCAGTCTTGATGCTTAAAATTAAGTTCCAAGTTCCGCTGGTATCCCGGGAGCAGCTAACTCTTTTGCTAGCCGTGGAATTAAAATAAATCCATCGAGAGTGTGATTTATATGAAACTTTTCCCCCTTTTATTTTGCTGTGTAACTGTAGGTATAAATGATTTGCTGGCGGAAGATGATTAAATAGTTGCCTTAACTCTTCCTGTGTCATTTGAAACAGTAATTCCAGGCAAAGAACACGAAATCTCTGCCAGCATTTCCTTTGCAAGAATTCTAGCTGTGCATAGAATTAAAAGGCAGATGATGTTATCCTATCCTTTCTTCGTTCTGGTGTATTATGGCATCCGCTGTGCTCAGATCAGAAAGAATATTGCATTGCTTTCATTTCCCGACAGTGTTTGGGAAGGGATTTTGCAGAGAATATATTCTTCCGGGATCTAAACAAAGCCCGCTAAAACACGTTTCCTCCTTTTATACAACGCGAGAAACACTAGTTTGGGAGGCACATCAGCACATGAGTGAATTCTATCGCTGAAGTTCTTTTAGACATTTATCATTTACGTCGGTGTTTTCGCAAGAGTTTCCTTCTTTAGAATTGCTGCGAATACTTGAATCCCGATGCGAAAATTTCGTGTTGGAAGAAGATGAAATGTAAAGCAGAATAAGAATTTCGAGTGAAATATTCAGAAAACGGTGTTGGAGGTATTGCAGTTTTTCTTACAAGGGTATGCATGTAAATAACGTCTCAGATTATTCACAGCACCGAAATACGATGCTGCAGAGATTATGTAGAGTTTCCGTTATTGTTTGGTTGTATTCGAAAAAAACCCATATCTTCATGCAGCATGTGTAAATTTCTCCCTCCTTTCTGCATGCCTTCGTGGTGTAACGGTAGCACACTCTGCGCGTATTTGAGAGGTACAGGTTCGAGTACCGGCAAGCGCATTGCTCATTTTTCGTGTCTCAGCATCAAAAAAATGATTTATTTTCAAATTTAATCTTGCTTTTACTGAGTAACAAACAAAGCGACTAAAAAACTAATAAACGCATTTCATAAAAGTACTTTTTCTACCTTTTAATTGGTTTTAAATAAAAATGCATGTAAACCGCGGGTTTCTAATAAGAATTATTCTGACTCGTTAAAATCATTATGTGTTTTTCCCTTTATATGACAACTCTTTTAGATGGTGGGTTTTCAAAAAAATAATATAGCGAATATATGTCTACAAAAATGTAAGGCTACACCTGTGTCGAGAATTCTTTAGATGTGCTTGTTTAAATTGTGAATGTGCTTTTGAATTGTATGTGGCGTAAGTGCGAAGAAAAGGGTGTTTAATAATAAAGCTAAAAGGGGTGGGGGTGTTGTCAGGAGTAAGTCGAGAAGCAGTTTGGTAGGCTGTGATACTCAGCGAGAGCATAAAAAAGCGTAACAATTCCTCTGGTGCGACTTTAAAATCTGAATCCTTTCAAATTGTTTTCCCCTTTTTTTTCTCTTTCTCCTCCCTTTAAAAAACTTAAAGTAGAAATGTAGTATCCCCAAATTTTCTTTATCTTTTTTTCTTTTATTGTATCCAGTCACCTTGATAAATATATTTAATTACTTCAGGTGTTTTCCCAAAAGTTGAAATTCGAGAAGGTGCCAGAAGGCGTTGTTGCCACACAGCAACAAAGATCCTTAATGAGCTTTGGCGGACTTTTACCTCGGGTGGCAATTAACTGGAGAGGGTGGACTAGGTTTTTGCATTTGGAACACAAACTTTAATCAACGACGGGAATTTGTTAGGAAAAGAGAAGGGTTTTCTTCATCATCTCGTTAGTTCTGTCCTAATGGCAATTAATTATTGCAACCTGCGTAAGGGGCGGTAATTAATATGGGAGGGGTAATGGTATGTTGAAATGGAGGCGCTTAATTTCCTTTGAAGCCTCTGTATCATTGGTTTGTATCACTTTTTGTGCTTGACTCTTGTAATTACATATAAATAAATACAAGTTTTAAAGTCAGGATTTTTCCAGTGATTTGTTGATTCTGAGTTGAAAAATTAGGGCTCCCACAAGTCAAAATTCGGAAGAAGGTTTTTTAGGGGGGGGGCATATCACATCGACTGCACAACTAATCATCTGAATTAATTAGTTAAATAATAATGTTACGAGAAGTCAAACTATAACGAAATTGTACTAGCTTTTGTATAATGTAACATAAAATGCTTGAAAGAGTCGAAGCCCTGCCGGAAAAACAAGGTAACAGTGGCAAATGTATTTAACATTAAGTAAATGTCTGTTTCTCTAAATTGGCGAGACATCGCCAAGTTGTCGATGATTTTGGCGATATTTTGGTCCGGTCCCTGTATAACTGTAATTGGCGTTGATCCCTATGTGTAACTGTAGCCATATCCTGCCGTTATAAGTAGCTTTAACCGTATATGCTTTCCATTAATTTCGAGGAGTGGAAGGTACTAGAGATTTCTCGGCAGCCGGAAAAAAACTCTGTGAGCTAAGAGGGGCATCAGTTTTCAATTGTTAGTTCAGAGCTCCTTGGGAATATTGAGGTATCTGGGGGAGCTTCACCTTTTAGATGCGTATTGCATTGCTTGAATGCGTGTTGCATTGAATATTAAACAATCAGTAGTTTGAAGATTGATTACTGATTGTTTAACGTTCTTAGTAGTTTGAAGGTTAACTACTGATTGTACTTCTTGATAACGAAAAGAGCTGTACGATTATTTTATGGAAAGTTTCAGAACTGTAAAGTATTTCTTTTCATAAAATATACTTCTATTAAGCTATCATCGGTCCTTTTTTGCATTCGGTCCTTTGCGAGCCCCATCATCATCACTTTTGCAATTCGGCAGTGCGTGTATCTATTCAACAATGTGCGAGATATTTAACTTTCAAGTTTAATATCTCTCTTATTGATTAAGAAACTAAGCACCTTAAAAGTATTGAACGCAGTTCTATATTTCACAATGTGATTAAATTCGAAAAATAAATATATTGCATTTTTCAGAGTAGCAACGCACTTTTTTGTTAAAAAATTGATAAATTATAAACTGTTCCATCCAATGCCGGCTAATTATGTATTGCTACGGAAGCTATCAACCTCTTTTTAATACCATGAAAAATGTAAATTTTGAAGAAGGATTACCATCTAACCAGCAGACTCTCCAAAATGCTTTAATTATCATAGGTGATTTAATGTCTGAATTAGCTAGCGAAACTCGCTTAAGCAAACGTTTTTACAAAAGGAAGTCAACACCGAAACCTTTCCGTCGTTTCTATAACACAAAATTTTTTTCATTAAGGCAAGGAGATGAGAAATATTCATTTAAATTCCCATTACCTTGTCTACAGCTGGGCAACCGTCAACTGTAGACAATGACTTTATTTTGATTCGTTCGAGGGGTTTGAATTTGTCCTGTTAAATTATATTGAAAGTCCCGGATTGGCAAGAATTTAATTTTATGTGTTAGGTTTGACCAGTAATGGTTAATAGGAGGAGAAACCGAGTTTTCCTCTGTTCTTGCACGATTTTTGAAGTCAGTTTTGGAGTGGAGTTGAGTTTTGATACTATTAGAGAGACAAATATTTCAAAGATAGAAATGGCGTTTGGCCTGCGGCCGAGCTTCGCTTTGGGCGGGCTCGAGCTTGTAGTCCGCGGACGGGCACACGCTGCTCTTAGCTGAGGAAATTCTGCTTGCTTTAGGAGCCAAGGAGAAATGATGTACTTTTCCGGAATTTGTGATGCTTATTCTACGGAGTTTACGGGTGACTGACTACCCGAGTTTCTGGCTGTTTTCGCAGCATCAGACATAATGATGCACCTATTCCGAAGGTGTGGAATAGTTATCATGGGGCAACTGACTACCAGAGTTCCCAGTCGTTACACACACACACACACGCACACGCACACACACACGCGCGCGCGCGCGAAGGATTTAGATTTTTTTCCACCAACTTAATTAGTGAATTATCTTATATTTTATTGGTATAGTATTTGTCTTAATTTAATCTTGCGTAGCTGGTAGAAAGAAAATTCTTTTGATAATAGATAAAACTTTTTGTCTTAGAAGCATTTAGAATTATTGTTTATAAAATAGGAAGTTTATGTTGATTGTAATTGCTACCTCAGTTTAAGTGAGATCCAGTTTGAATAATTCATTTAATGTTCCAGTCATTCTAAGAAATCATTGTTATGTTAAATTTCAAAATCTTATCTTGATAAATGACTCTTGAAGGAAATTTAATGTGGAATATTAATTACTATTCTATGTAAGGGTAGTCTGGCCAGCTCTCCTATAAATATATCCAAGATATTAATAAATGAGTTTGATTTTATGTTATTACTTGCTTTTTTTGTGTGTGTGTGTATTACGCAGTTGGTTTGTTCAGTCACTTCATTTGTTTGAACCGTAAGGCTTTTAAGAAACATGGAGATTTTGAGATTTTATCGGGGTTATGGAAAATGTTTATGCATTTTAGGGTACTCACAACGCGCCCTGTTATTTTTACCAAATATCTGCTAACCACATTTTATTGAATATTTGAATGACTTTTAGGTGCCAGGAAAGTTAGAACTAGTGCTTGATTTTTAGTAGTGGAACTGATTGATTGTTTTCTTGAATATTTCTTCCCTGGTGAGGTGTTTTATGAATCTGAACTTGTGCTCTTGAGTGAATATGCAAATTAAGTGAAATTTTAGAAATGTTTTAGTTAAGATAGTTTTAGTTCTACCGAGTACCAGAGAAGATTTATTCCTTCTTGTGTTTTTCACGTTAAAATTTATTAAGATGAATTTGCTTTGTGTCAGTTAATCGATTTAAGAAAAAGTTATATTTAGATATTTTTTTCGAGTCAACTCAATCAATCAGTTTCCTCCCTTTCTAACTAATTGATTTTTATTAGTATTGATATATTTTATTTTACCTTTGTCCGGCACCAAGAGAGGTTGAGTAAGCAGTTAAATTTAAAAATCAATAGAAACCCCGCAAAATTTCAAAACTCAACAATACAGGACGCCTCTACCCAACTTTTCCATTGCATACAGCTTGAGACGAGCCCAAGCAGTTGTGAATGTACTCGTAGCTAGGAAAATGTTGGTAGAGGCATCCTGCGGCAGAAACTCCTTCGCAGATTCCCAGCAAATGGCAGCCACCTCAGGCGTACGAGAAAGACATCTTTGATCTGAAAATAGAAGAGTTATGAGTTAACAGTTCGAAATAGAGGAGTTAACAGTTCAAAACACATTGCGTTTATAGATTGGTAAAATCGATAAGAAAACTTACTTTTTTGGTAAGATCAGCCATCATCTTATTGAAGTCTGGCACCGTATGCACATAAGTCAGTTGAGCTTTGTTCACGTTCATACCCCATCTGAGGAAAAAACAAAATCCAACATAAATCACCATGAATTAAAAAAATAAAAGAGTTTGCAAAAATTTTTAAGTATAAAAGAAATCATCTTACCTGCCCCAGAAACTGTTCAGGGCCAACTTGGCAACTTGTTGACGCCCAGGGTTTTTGAATATTTTTTCGGCGTCCAACTTGACGGCCTGTCTTTCTTCATACTGGCGAATATACTCCAATCTGTCTTCCGACGTGACACAATTTGCAGGCCATCCACTACTTTCCTGCTTGATCTTGAGAAACAGGTCAATGTATGATCGGAACAGGGAAGTAGAAGACGCCGGGAAATGGTACACTTCGTAAATCTAGAAAACAAACATAATACATTTTCAGTTATGACAGAAAGATTTTAAATAGTAATAAATTTGGGTTATAACAAAAAAATTTTAAAAATTTTGAAAAGCGTACTTACATGTGTGACGCGGTATCCTTTCTTTTTTGCCAGCTTGACTTCCTGCGATACACACTTTCCGATAAGAGCTCGCTCTTCGTCTGTATGGGTGCAGGAAGAGTGACACTGAACAAGAGCGCTAGTCCGACACAGGGGGAACATGCTCTTCTTTTGGCATCGCTATCGAAGTACCGGAAGATAAAGTTTACGTGGAGCAATTACACGGCATTGAATGAGTCCGAAGTACACTCACTTCCAAAAGTTTTACGGATGGAACCATTTTACACGTTTCTGCCAAAGTTAATTTACGTTTTTCAGGCACTAAAAATCCCCATGGTGTAATGGAATATGAGTGTGATTCTCCAAAAGTGGACTTTTTCTGCGTCATTTCCAACACTTGAAGGATCGTCTACCCCATCACTGGATTGGCCGTGCTGAGTCAAATGCTAAACCATTGCTTTGTTGTGCATGGAGATCCCCAGATCTAACCCCTTGTGATTTTTTCCTATGGGTTTTTGTTAAAGACGAAATGTCTGTGCCTCCATTTTCCCAAGACTTACAGCAACTGAAGCAGCGAATAGTTGAAGTGCTCGAACTGTAAACAAATTATATTTTACCACTAGCGTGGCAGGAACTGGAACATCGCATAGTTATTTGCTGTGTCACCGGAGGGGTATACACAGAACATCCATAGAAACTTGAATAACTACAGTTTCACTGTAAATTTGATTTATCAAAATAGAGTAATTACAGTGTGTACAGATATGCTTTCTTTTTGTCTCATTCAATATGAAAGACCCTTTATATATGACACCCTGACAAAAAAAAATTAATATTTCTACAAAGTTTCAGTTTTGAAATTAAGTCACTTATCATACATTCACATCAAAGTTGTTGCATTCCCGCTCTCAGCTCTAATAGAACATTTAGATCTAGCCGTGTTCCTTTACTTCTGGGAACAATGTAGAATCTTTTAGGCAAAAATTAAGTGCGCTCTCTATCCATTTTTTTGCGAATATTTCAAAAACGGTGAAGAAATCGGCGAAAGTGGATTTTCGAAAGCCTATTTTCGAAAAAAAAAAGGACAAAACCTATATCAAAGCAAGTATCAATTCTTATT
Organism: Stegodyphus mimosarum; assembly: GCA_000611955.2. NCBI lineage: Eukaryota > Metazoa > Arthropoda > Arachnida > Araneae > Eresidae > Stegodyphus > Stegodyphus mimosarum. The sequence goes on from KK116124.1 coordinate 582,387, forward strand.
GAAACCTTAGATGGCGCCTTTAGTAGTTCTACACTATTTTACAGTTTTCATGGAGCTAGGAAAAATGTTGCATAATTCATCTTCAACTGGACTAGAAGGAAAATTTCCGAGTTTTCAAAAGAAAGGGAAAAAAAAAAAAAAAAAAAAAATCTATCACCTTCAATAAAGCCGCCTTTTCTCTCTGCGTAAAACCCGGGTGTAGTGCTGGGTATTTCAGCCAATTATAGTTAGGACTTGAGCGAGCAGGAGAAAATATAGTTAAGTAGTATTCACGTTTTATGAACTTCAACTCGCATCATACCCGATCCCACTTGCGCCATTTTCGATAATAACGCTACCTACGAACTGTTAATGAAGAGCGAAAGACAAACACTCTGGAGCGCCTCCAAATGAATCTTTGTGGATACTTGGGGACGAGTATTTTGAAGTGTTATGAACTGCTGTCGCCTACTCGGAACTGATACTTGGCTTGTCAAAAGTCTGATAGTTAAGACACAACAACGGTGAGGTGGATTAATTACCGGACGTAGACCCGGACCCCTAATTAATTGGCTTTTGCAGGAAAGAAATCGTACATAATTAGTGGGTCAGCCGGGCTTAACGTTGAGTCTTGGTAATCTCCTCGCTAACGAGTTGATTCAGCTAATTAACGATTTACGCGCCACCAATTTTGCGGAGAATAGACGTGACTGCGAACTCCGGCTGCAGTAATTACGATGTTTGGTTTAAAATTGCAAAATTTTGTTATGAGGGTGAGGGGGATGGGACACAAGAGGGCGCTGGAGGATTGGCACGTGTTGCCGCGCTGGCCCGAAGTCGTTAAGGAGGAGGTAAATGAGGTCTAAGTTTGGCGTCAATTATTCCTATATTCTTCTAGAATATTTGATGAGAGACAAACAATTCAAAAACTTTCAATGCTGGATATGATACTTTAACGTATGTTGCTAGGCGAATTCCTAACCGCTGCTTTCTGGTCGATTAGTGAAGAATTTCTTTGAAAGCTTGTTCACTAATTTGGATTTAATGACCTTTCAGTTTGTAATAGAGTTAGCGAGTTAACTTCCGATTTACTAATAAATCGAATCGGCTAATGCATGAAACTCTTCCAAGATACGAAAGTCATTGCTAACGTTGGAAATAATAATTTGAGTAGGCAACTCATGCCTTAAACTTCATTTGTCTCATAATATCTTAAATTAATATCAAAACAGCTCGTGGAATGCAAATCAGAGAATTAGATCATAATAATAAAGCTTACACCCTATTGATTGTACTGCAATCTTAAAATTCACAATTTTAAATATATAAATATAACATCTTATCTATTTTCTAACATAAAAGTTTTAAAAGTTGGAATTCCATTTTAAATTGCTTCGCAAATCGTTGCCATCCTCAGCTTCGAAACAATGAATAAGTAAATTAAACAATTTAATACTTTCCAGTGTTTTCAAATCCTCAGTTTGCATTTTAGTGTGTCAAAAGCTCGTATAAATTTTGTGAGAAAACATGCCGGAAAGGGGGGGATTTAACCAAAAATTTTTAATTTTTTTTACAGCTTCTGCGATAATAATTTTCAGAAGTCATAGCTTCACAAATTTTTTTTCCTAAATATAAATAGGGGTTCTGAGCCAGGGATTCTCAACGAATATGGGATTCCTTTCTAGGGGGATTTGTGTAGTTTCGGGCGGGGGTCGGTAAGCCTTTTATATTACCAATTAAGCAGTTATTCAAGTTTTGGTATTCATCTTTGTTTTCTATATTTCCTCTTGTTCATTTAAAAGACGCATTAAAAATAATCTGAATTTAGAAAATATTTATGTGTATTTTGAGTTTTGAAAAAGAGGTGGATATGGTCGTCTAACAGTGTTGAAAGGGGTGCATGGGGCAAAAAAGGTCGAGGACTACTGGTATAACGAATATAAAAAAAGTGTTGTAACTCAACACTGTATAAACATAAACATTAATCAGTTGTGTGCGTCCATGCCACACATTTTTTTTTTCTCTTTTCCCTTTTCTAATACAAACTAAGTAAATAAATAATACTTATTTGCCAAAACTGATCTATAATTTGGTAAAAATTTTTTAATAATATATTATTATATTTACTTTATACTGTAAGGGTACTTTGTCGCATTGGCCTGTGAATGCTCTTGCAATTTAAGTAGTTAGCGCGGCCAGCGGAAGATCCGTAATCCGATTCCTCTGCACGTTCGCAGAATTGGGAGTATTTTAAAAACTACAGGACTGAAAAATGTTAGCTATTTGACATGTTTCTAGGCTCTTAAAGACGTCTACAGGATGAAAGGTGGGTGGAAAATGCCTCATTACTTTCTAAGTTAGGTCAATCGAATCTCTTTGTAGAGTTGGGTAAAATTCTTCTTTTATGGGATCTGTTAGATTATATTACATTATATTGACTTTAAAACCAGTGCAATTTAGATGTTGCGCTCCCCAAACATTACAGAAGCCATACACAGCCACCAATGAGGAAACCTTGCGCTCACATCATACAGATAATACACTCGCAAGTGATCGTGGAGTAACGGTATAACCTAGCTGCGCGAATCAAGGTTTCCCCGTTTGTCTGCTCGTGGAATTGAACGACTTCCTGAAGCGAAATAAATTTTAGTTTCTCCTTAGACATATTCCAGGGGTCTTTACACTTTACGAAGAGGACTCCTACGTTTCAAAACGCTGAGATTTACTATTTAGTTTTACTTTTCGTAGCCAATAGCAACCAAGAGGAAAAGAGAAATAGAATTATATGTCACAAGAGCTAGTAAAGAATATTTAGTAAGCAGGCTAATTCTTGAATAAGAGTAATAAATGCAAGGACAAGCAGAGGAAATAAAAGGTATTAGAAACATCTTTCGTTAATGCAAAATTGTACTAGAGCAAATAGTATTACAAATTAGATAACTATAAAGCGTGCGAAATATATTTCTTATAAATAACGCAACACTGTAAAATTAATGCTGGTATTGATTTAGTATCTTTCTTTGATAATAATAGTTATGGTATCTGAACTAGACTGGACAATTTAAACTAGTTAACCTTGCGAACAAACGATTATTTGGTACTATAGTTCCGGAATAAACACGTAAAAGAATAGTACTTGGTAATTTCGGGAAAATTCCGGAATAAGCATGTTAAGCAAATTAGATAGAGAAATTTCCTAACAGATGGTGCGCACGTTACGCAACTTCTGGGGTATGCGAGACTACTGCTCTAGGAACCCTATAACGCATAAAGCTTATAGCAGAGTTTCTCAACCAGGAGGGAGTTC
>KK116124.1:593835-648501 GCA_000611955.2 Stegodyphus mimosarum
AAAAAAAAAAAAAAAAAAAATTGCAGCATTTAATACATTATGAAACGTAATCATTGATCACGTGACTGCATCCACATCACACACATTCACCTTTTCTAATGCAAGATTATAAGGTTAATTAGTTAGTTCTAAGCACTGCGCCACAGCCCACCTAGCAGGCGGGGCCTGCCATCTATCTATGAAAGGACAGGCCAGTCCAACAACAAAGGGACGTTACTAACGAAACAAAACAAAATGAATGGTTAAATAACGGAACATAACAACTTAATAAACATTTGGTGATAAGTTACAAAGCTAATATAAACACCAGATCATACAATCAACAAAAACGAACATGAGAAACTAAAAAGGAAAAAGGGTTATAAAAGAAATAAAAACCACAACACGTAAAACAGATACATATATCCAAACATTCTCAGTGAAATCAGTAGATAGAGGTATTGTTTCCATTTCTAAGTTCTTTCCTAAGTTTTACTTCAATTTTTCTTATTCAAATGTTCTTTATATTATCAAAATTCATCTTAAATTTATAAGTTCACTTCAATCATATATGTTTTCAGCATGATTTTATGTTTTGTTATATCCCGATACCAATATTCTTCTTATTTTCATTCACAATTTGCATAATATATCTTGCAAATTTTCTAAACAATTTACAGTTACTAAGTAAATTTTCAAACTTTGTAAATTTGTGTTTTCCTTTCGCACTTCCAGTCAGGCAACAATCCTCGACGAAGTGCTTTGAATCGCCGAATTTATTGCAAACTTTGCATATGTCATTTCCCTGAAGGTGGAACCTTTTTAAGTAAGTGGGGAATCTTCGATGCGGAATGAGAATTTGATTGACATTTACGTCTCCTAAAATTCGCATATTTTTTTTTGTTAACTTTTAAACAACTTAGGTAATTTTTGTTTCTTTCGGAGATATCTCACAGATTTTTCCAGTCTTTAATAAGCTTGTCTTCTGTTATGGCACATGTCTTCTTTTCCGAATTTTGTTTAGAAACCTTTTCGATTCCAAACCCCAGAACGGCATCTTTGCTAGTGCATCCACTTTCTCATTTCCATAATATCCAGCGCGAGCTTTGACGCAATGTAAATTCAAAATATGCTTCTTTTGTAGTTCTAAATATGTATGCTTAATTTTATTAACAATGATATTCTTTTGAAAAGAGCGAGAGAGCGTCATACGTGCAGATAAGGCATCTGAGTATAAATTAATGTAATACCCCACGGATAATTGCTTGATCCAGGATAAAGCCATTTTAATTGCCAGCAATTCTGCTTGATAAACTGAATTTCGTGCTTTTAGAGTAAAGTTTTACAATCAATTTCAATACCGTGGAAAAATACAACGAAGGCACAGCCGACGCTCTCCGCAAATCCTGCTCCATCTGTATAAATTTCAATTTATTCAGTTGTAATATAATTTTTATCGTTGGATGTACCGTATGATTCGCTAGGATGTCTTAAAATCAGATCATGCTCTGAGAAAGCCTCGCTGCTAATTGCTTTATCGTCATAGACTATTTTCTGTTTTATATTATGTCTCAGACAAAATTTGTCGTAAGTAAATTTAAATTGGAGGGAGAGAGGCGGTATACCAGCCAGTACACGCAACTTCTGTCGGGACTGTTCTAAATGATCTTGTAAATGCAAGTATCCAGGCCTTCTGCAATGAGTCCTCCTTTAGCCTAGTCAGTTTCTCTCTAGGTCACCTCTTACGCCAATACGGTGTAATAACAGTTAAGTAAGTATTCCTTAGGGTAGGCATTTGTTAGAGAGAGTGATCGGAGTAAAAGTACTTTTATAATAAATTAAATTTTTTTTCTGGTTCGTTGTATTCACTTAAAATGTTCTGTAAAATCCAACTTCTTATCGATCACCACTCCCAGCTATTTAAACGTATTCACAACTTTTATTCTTTTTTGATCCTGTGGGTTCTAACTTTTTTCCCTCTCCGAGGGGAAAACATACCATTTATATTCTCAATATTAAATTCTATATTTTGCTCAGTGCTGCACTTCTTAAAAACATTTTTAAGCAGGTTAAAAGTAGTCTCTATTTTTTCGACGGAGTCTCCTCTAACAGTTATCATAATATCATCATCATCACACGTAATATTCGTATCAGGTACATTGCTTTCAATAATTTATTTGCTATGAGGCTCCGGAACAGGGGAGCCACTACGCCAGCCCTGGGGACAGCCTTTGCTAATTTTATAATGAAGATTAATTGTATTAGAGTTGCCGAGAAAAATTAATTTTCTATTCTCCAGATAATTTTTAATTATACGATATCGTATTAAATAAGTTTCTTGAGATACCAATTTCTTTTAATATAGACAACAAGGAGTACTGACTAATAGAGTTAAACGCTCCTCGGACATCGAAGGAAACCAAGAGCGCATATTTACTTTGTCGCTTTTGTCTGACTTGTTGAATCACATTGTAAAATGCTAGATCGGTAGACATATCCTTTCGAAAGCCAGTATTAATTTGAACTCGTAATATTATTTTTTGTTAAAAAGTGTTAAAGTGTTTTTGTCATCAAGCTTACCTAGAATTTTCACATGGGTCTTTAACAAGCAGATGGGTCTATGTCCACCTGTGGATTTAGGGACAAGAATCAATTTCCCAATTTTACGAATATCAGGAAAAGTCTTTAAAACCATACATTTGTTGTTAAGTAATATATAAAAAGAAGTTATGTCAATATATGAAAGCAAAACCATATATTTGTTGTAAAGTAATATTATATATATTATAAATCTATAGTATATATGATATAAATTACTGTAGCAATATATAATTACAGCCTGTTGTAAAGTAATATATAACTGCTGTAAATATATAAAGTAATGTATTTGCAACAACCATGCATTTGTTGTAAAGCAATATATCTCATTGAGTTGAATTCTCCCAATTAGAATTCTCATTAAAGTAGTCCCGATTCTATCGAGTCCATGGACAGTGCCGTCTCTGACGCTGGAAATAACATCAAATATCTCTTCATAGGTTATAAAAGATTATAAGGTATTTTCTCCCTTCTTTTTGCATGCCTCCGTCGTGTAACGGTATCGCATTCGGCCCGTATTCGAGGGGTTCAGGTTCGAGTCCCGGCGAGGGCATTGCTCATTTTTCATATCTCCAGCATCAAAATAACTTAATGGTTCTACAGTGGCGCCCGAACCCAAAGGTAGGGGTAGATGATTCTTCACCACCAGGAATTGGCGATTGGGTACCCTAATCCCCAGTCGCCCTTTAAAAGGGGAGAATATGTAAGGTATTTTCTCCCTCCTTTCTGCATGCCTTCGTAGTTAACGGTAGCACACTCCGCGTATTCGAGAGGTCCAGGTTCGAGACCAGCGAGGCTCATTTTTCACGTCTCCAGCATCAAAATAGCCTAATGACAGGACAACCGTTTTTCACGTTTTGCATGAGCCATAATTTGGTGTCAAATGTAGTTGCCGTACCTATCTTTTATCACCATTAAAGATTTGACAAGAACCAAACAAGGAAGTCATCATTACTTAGTCTTTCAATCACCAGGGAGCGGATGACAAAGGGGGATACTTTTGGTCCGCAAATGCCCGTTTCCTCTCCGTCGGTAAATAATTGGACGAAAGAGGAATTCCGTAAAAAGAAGATAGAAATTCCTGCCGTCGGTCATCTTTTTCCCGAGGAAGATTCTGGTCGGAAAGAGGAAGACTTTTTTCTCTCTTCTTGCCCATCGATTGCTGTGGTCAATTGTCCGTTCACCCCTATTGAAGGTATCGTTCAAGATCATGTCTCGAGCTATTGAACATCTGCGTTCCTCCAACCCACGTATTGATCCTTTACTATGGGCATTAAACTGTAGTTCTGGGAAATTTTCGGTATGCGGGTAGGGGGGTTGCAGAATTTCTTGAAAGTTTCATGGTATTCGTTTTGTGCTTTGGGCTTCACCCTTCAGCATTCCGTCAATATTTCCTTTTCGTGTGGCATAATGTGTTCGCGGTTGATGTTATCATTCGGGTAGTGTTATCGAATTGAGGTCCTGCCCGTTTGTGTACAAAATCGTGGAAAATACATCGCGTATTGAGATCATCTAGCCGATTAAAAGGATCAGAATAACTTTTTTAATCTAGAGTCGAAAAATAAGATATAAATAGATTATAAAAATTGTAATAAGATAAAGAAGTGTCTCGAGGTAAGTGGTTTAGTTTGATTTATGTAATTAAGGCAAAGCGCTCTAGGGCTATCTGCCTAAATAGAGGGATGCCGTCGTGGAGAATTTTCTAAGGGAAACTGACTCATATACACGTTATACATGAAGAAACGCCCCATGCAGGAGACCCTATCATGCGCATGTGCCCTTAATTTGATACATGTTTTCAATAACTCTGTTGATTTTGAGGGCATCAGGCACTGGTACCTCTTTTTCAGGAGTAAAATATACGCCAGACTGAGAATGTTTTTTTTTACCGAAATTAAACAGCAAACAACAGCCGACGCAAGTAATGAGAGTAACTTACAACAATTAACAATACAATCTGAGTGGTTTCAGATTTTTAACGATCGCCCAAAAGGGTTTTTTACGCTGTCGGTGAGCTCGCAGTCTCTTAGTCTGCTGTTACACTTACTCCTACTAACCCCCTTTTTTTGTCTTTTTAGTTTTATTATTAACCAGTCTTTTCTTCGCACTTACGTCATATACAATTCAACAGCAAAATTACAAAACTTTTAAAATGCTTGATTAGAGTTCCGAATGCGGTGTTAAGCGTTGCATACATAGTTCTATATATATATATATATTAATTCTTTTCTCAGTTCATCATATCAAAGTTCAACAAGATGGCTTGCAAAACATTTTTTCGTCTTTTTATTATTAGTGTTTTGCGTGTTAACTTTTTTTATTAAATACCATGTTCTTCGCACTTACGCTACACAAAATTCAATGCTACAGCAAAATCACGAAGTATTTAAAAACAGCGTATGTTTAGAATTGCGATAGATAGTCTCGCGCGCTGGACATAAAAATGTTTTATTCCATAAAATATTGCCACTGCTCGCTTTAAAAACGTTGAGTTTGTCAATCAAGAATTTATTAAAGTTTTATAAAATATGAAATAAACGATAAAACAGATTCCAAATTGGAGGTTACAGGTACCCATATTTAGGTGGAGGACTACGTTATTCAAAATTGGATGGCTCTAGGTACCGTTTTTTTTTTTTTCCACATTGCAAGAAACAGGCATACATTCATGCAAATTCTTCTTTTTTTAAATTTAATTTAGGACGGTAGTATTTGGTGGCAATAATCTGAAAACTAATACGTCGTTTATAGTGATTCAAAGCAAAATGCCGTTTCGAGACTGATATCCCATTCGGGACTAACGTCCCATTTGGGCTACCAATCTGAGAGATTGTTGAACAGTCAAGAAAGTTTAGTACTGTCTGTGCATGCGACTAGAGTTAACATCAGTATTAAGACATAGAATAAATTATTCGAGATATATCATTGTTGATTGAAAACAAGGGCTAAACGATGAACAGGACCAGGTGCGTTGGTTGGTCATTTTACTCTAACACATTATTCGATTCGTTGTAGAATCGGATGCTTACTAGTGCTTTCTAATAAGAAAAGCTGTAAACAATCTTTTACGTTTGTAACACTCCTTAGCACGAGCAGCAGTGGCATCGCAAGTATCTAATTTTAATTCTACGTTAGCCCGCACGTTGAGAAGTATTTGTGATGTCTTGCTGTTGATTGGAGCGCGAGTTCTGTTGACTGCGTTTTCCGAATTATTATGGAAATAAGGGGCAGTGATTAGGGTGTTACATACTTTTCAGAGGCGTCAAATTTCATTCGAAGAATACTTAGTGCCTCGTTTCGTGGAAGTTATCGTGTCTGGCGTTTTATTCATTCTGCTGTCTTTTGAAGTCCGAGATTAATGTTCTTTCTCGTGATAGTTTATAACAACTATTAATTTGGGATAAATAATATAAATGTTTGTATGCTTAGCGAATAATTCTCTCTCTCTCTTTTTTTTTTTTTTAGTCCAAAGGGGCTTTGTCCCTGAAGGACTATTCTTTTCGTTTTGCGATTTTGCGTCGGAAACATTAAAAGTCTGTATCACTTTTCAAACTGGTGCCACAAAATATTGCAACTCTATATTATATTTAAAGAAACTAAATAATGAAGAATGTGCATAAATAAATGTATGTGTCTCGCATTGTTGATAAAACGACGGTACCTAAAGCCATCGAATTTTGAATGCCGTCATCCTGCTGCGAATATAGGCATCTGGAAGCCCAAATTTGAAATTTGGAATTTGTTTTATTAACGATTTCATATTTTGCAAAACTTTAACGAATTTTTGATGAACAAACTCGAGGATTTCAAAGCGGGCAATGGAAATGTTGTAGAGAAAAAAACATTTTTACCTGCAGCGCGTGAGACTGTGTGTAGGAAATTTTAAAGATAGGCTCAGTTTAAAATTATTTCGCGATATTGTTCTTTAACTGAATTTTGTGGTTTAAATGCGAAGAACATGATATTTAATAAATGAAAGTAACATACAAAATGTTTAAAAAACGCCCCTTTGGACGTAATTTAAAATCTGAATCCTTTCAGTTTTTTTTGGGGGGGGGGAAAGCCCAAATGAGCTTTAGCCCAGAAAGCCTATTAGTATCGAAACGGCATTTTGTGTTGAATAACTGAAATGTCCGAATCACTTTTCAAATTATTGTCACCAAATATTATCTCCCTGTATGCTTCTCGTATTGTGAAAAAACAACGGTACTTGAGGTATCTAAGTATCTAGGGCATCAAATTTTGAATAGCATAGTCTTCTACTCGAACATGGGCACCTAGAAGCCCGAATTAGGAATTTCGAATTTGTTTTGTTCTCTGTTTCATATTTTGTAAAACCCTTAACGAATTTTGGTTAAAAAACTCAACAGTTTCAAAGCGAGTAGTGGCAACGCTGTAAGGAATAAAATATTTTTATCTCCAGCTCACGAGATTGTCTTTCGGAAAGTCTGAAGCTATTCTGTTTTTAAATATTTTTAGCCCAGTGTGACGTTCGCTCTCGAAATGTTCAAATGTTGTCGAAATACTTATATGTTTGCGAATGAAAAAAACGCACGAGTGAGTTTAATATAAAATCTGAAAATTTATGTCACGTAATTGCGAAGAACGTGATATGTAGTAAATAAAGTTAACATGCAAAACGTTTATAAAAGAAAGTTTTGTAAAACCGTCTTAGTAAGGAAACTGAACATTCATTCGATGAACTGATAAAAGACTGGGACAACAGAAAAATATATTCCAACACTTAATACTGTATCGGGAATTCGAATTGTATATGGCGTAAGAGCGAAGAAACCGGTGCTTAATAATAAAGCTAAAAAGACACCCTCCCCCCACATAAAAAGTTAGTAGGAATGAATGTAACATAAAACTGGTACACTGCGAGCTCAGCTAGAGCGTGTAGAACCTTAGCAAGCTTTTTTGGACGATCGTTAAAATTTGAAACCTTTCACATTTTTTTTTAATGCTCTTACTGAGCTTCTCAAGTTACCAACCTGTTCTTATGCTGACTCTTTCTAATATTACTTTTCTCTTTTTTAGCTTCATCATTAATAATCGCTTTCTTCACATATGAAACACGCCAATTAACAAAATCGTAAGCTATTTAAAAACAGCTTACAATGCGAGGAACATGCATACTTACTTACATGCAAATTCTTCATTATTCATTCTTTTAAAAATGCTACATTCGATAACATTTGGCGGCAACCACTTAAAAAGTGTTTCCGACACAAAAGTAATAGGGACAAAAAGTGAATTTCGAGACTAATAAAAATATTTACGTTGTAATTATCTTATTTTATGTATTTATTTTAGTTAGTATATTTCAAACGCTGATGCAGCGATTTTTTAAAATGTTTACCCATTTTAGGCGGTAGAGAAAATAATCCCCAAACTGTTTACATTTCTTTAATTACATTTTATTCGAGAAAAGAATTATGTAAAGGCAGCAACAACAACAAGAGGCAGAAGTTTTAGACCGAGTTGTCCTTTTTAAATAGTTTTCCTTTTACCGTTTTCGCCATCTTTGAGAGATTATTTTTATTCCGGCTTATTACGGCTGTTGTCGTTCCGTTGAAAGTTTTGTTTGTTATTCCTGGGCCGAAAAGGTTCTCTAAAAGCTTTCTGACAGAAATATGATCTTTAATATTCGTTATTTAACAAAACCTGAGCTCAACTCCCTTTTTTTTTCCCTTTTCGTAAACCAATAATCCATTCAAAATCTTGGTTATCCATATACGGTTTGCATGTTTGGTCTTAAGAAGATTACTTTGCCATCAGGAAAAGATTGTTCCTCCAAAACTCCCCTCCTTTTCGAAGACTTCCGACAAACACCCATCGACGGGGGGTAGGAAATGGGTAGCGCCCCACTATCTGCTCCTCCTCCCCGTCTCTTTCTATCTAATGCATTGGTAACAGGGCTGGGGCGTGGGGCGTTTGAGTAAATAATTCCTGTTGAGCGAAGATTGCTGAGGAACTGGGGGAGGGGATACCGCCGGTTTCAATCTCCCTGCTGCCCCTGCATCCCTGCCGCCGCCCCTACACCTCTCTGGTAAAGGCGAGATAGTGCAACTGCGTTCACCCGCTGTTCACAGGTTGTTTATGTGGTTCCCAGTGAAAACCACGCCGCGGAAAGAGCCACGATTCGCCAGCTATCCCGGTGTTATCCTTGCCGCGTTTTAATGCAGCATATGGAGACATGTAATGCGTTTCTGTGTAGGCCCTCAATTTCCTTTTTATAGTTAACGTGACTTCGGGAGATGGGGATATGGTTACAGTTCGTTCGTTTGTTGTTGTTGTTGACATATATTAACTCCTTTTTTTTGCGTTATGTGTTTTACTATTTGTTGCTGGTATAAAGTTTGTAGAATTCTCCTCTATCTAGACGTTTCTGGTTAGTAAGTTCTACTAACCTTACTAGACTGGAAGTGATTTATCGCTTAGTTTGAAACCAGTCACCAAGTTCAAGCATAGAGTACTGGTGCTTGACACCAGGTTACCGGGGGCGCAGAGCCCTAACCCTTATCGAATACATTAAAAGTTGCGAAATAGATTTCACAGAAAGAACTTAAATAGAGAACGAACGAAGGGACGTTAGTCCGGCTTTTTTCAGATTGTGGCTAACAAATATTATCGCTGTGTATTATATTTAAAGAAATTAAATAATGAAGAATCTGCATGAATGTTTTTCGTCCTGTGAAAAAACAACGGTACCTAGAGCCATCCAATTTTGAATAACGAAGTCCTCCACCCAAACACGGGCACCTGGAAGCTCCAATTTTGAATTTTTTTACGGGGATCTATCTGAAAATTTTGAAACCCACATAGGTTTTTTTAGAGTTATACTTACGAAATTTTAGAAATGCTCAAAGTAGTCTTCTCCAACATCTTTTGTAGCTGTAGTCGAATTTTCCAAAGATTAAAAGCCTCAAGCCATTCATTTCATGGAATGTAAGAAAAAAGTACATTTATAACCTCGTCGAACGAAATCGACGTCCACATTAAGTTCCTTTTTAGATGAAAAAGTAGCCCAAGGTCCACAACATAGCTAGGTCGGGTGAATAGGGTAGATATTCTATCAGTTTGATGTGTTTTTTGTTCAACTGCCAATCTTCCTGAATGGGAAAATGGATTGTCGTGGTGGAGCATGAGTCATCTAAGATTCACTTCTTGAAGAATATCTCGAAGACACTTAGTGGTGCACTAATTAGCTGTGACTGTCTTCTGTCCTTCCAGCTTGAGGCTTTGACCAGTCCTGTACTTCTGAAGAAAATGACATACATTACTTTTTTCGTCTTTTCACCATTGTAGGCGTGGGATCATCTTGAGAGTTCCATACTTTACTTTTTTGACGTGTTCAAACGTCAAAAAATGGTATGTACGTTTTATCACCACTTACGATTCTAGAAATAATGGGATAATGCAAAATAATTAAGGATAATGCAAAATCAGGCAAAGGAAGAGTTAGAAGCAAAACAAATTTGACTTATTTGTAAAGCTTATTTATTAAACAAAAGGTAAAGAGCCAAAAAAGATGCTATATGTTTGATATTACTAAAAAAATTAGCGATTTTTTCTCCCTGAAGCAAATTACAAAAAAAGCCTATTTAAAAAAAAAAAAAAACAATATTACACGGTTGGTATGATTGTATGTCTCCCAGACGATGCAATACAGTCCGTACAGCGCCTAGGCATGCTGAGTATCAAATTATCGATCTGATCTTGAGGTATATTACACCACTCAAAAAGCACTGCTCTCCGAAGCTTCGGTAGACATGTAGGAGAAGGTTGACGGGCTGCAACTCGTCGGTCAAGCATGTCCCACACGTGTTCTACCGGATTCAAGTCCGGTGAGAATGCTGCCCAGTCCATACGGGTGATATCCTCCGATTGAAGGCATTCACTTACGATGTTTGCACGGTGAGGACGGCCGTTGTCATCCATAAACACAAATTGTGCGCCCATGGCGCCTCGAAACAAACGTACATGTTGTTCCAGAATGACGTCCCGATAGATTTGGCTTGTCATGGTTCCAATTTGAACATGCAGGTCGGTTCTGGAACCCAGAATAATTCCACCCCAAACGAGCACTACTGCACCACCGTAACGGTGAGTTGCAGTAAGTGGAACGCATCTGACAGGTATACGAGCATATAGACCAATCTGCTCTAAGCGTCTGCCACGGTCTGCCTTGAAATTGTCGTACCAGTGGTTGAAGAGAGCTGACGAGACAGGTCTGAGGCTGTGCTCCGCCTGTTTTTTTTTGGCAGTAACTGCCAAATACTGGTCCTCATTCGGCATTGTAACTCTGGGGCGACTTGTGCTGTAACGTCTACTCACATTACCATCATCTTGGAATCGTTGCCAAAGCCTGGAGATGACACTCTGGGCAATTCCAAGTTCGTCTGATACTTCCAGTTGGGTACGCCCACATATCAGACAGCCGATAATTCTACCACGTAAAAAATCATCCAGATGTGTACTTTGTGTCATAATTATTCGGTTATTGCACTGTTATGCTTATAAAGCGCCTGCGAACAATTTTACTTCTTTACCTGTATTCCTTATATTTCACTCTCTTACACTCTCGTCATTGTGACGTACCATCGGTGTCATCTGGTTACTTCCTGAAATTTGCATATGATTCTTGAAGATGTGTGTAGTGATTTTACAGGTGATATATTTATTTCAGAGTTCGATTCCCGCGTGACTCCGAATAATCCTTAATTTATGGACATGAGTGTAATTCATTTCCAAACGCTAATTGTAGACGTTGAACGCATTCTTGATTTAAATCCATTTTAAAATCTTAAAAATTATGGCGCCTCGCAAAAAGCAATTTTTCCTTCCGCTTAAAATTTGATTTTACGCCAAATTACTTGCAGTTGGTCAATAAAACAATCGTCTGCTGGGCTGAAATAGTTCATATTTTCAAACCTAAAATTTTTAAAATTTTTTATTTCTGCCGCTTATTGTCTATGCGTGTCTCAAAAATTTCAGATTTACCTCTGTATTATCTATTTCATATTTTGTAAAACTTAACGAATTAATAACAAACTCAGAAGAAGTGGCAACTATGTACAGAATAAAACATTTTTATCTCCAGCGCGCAAAACTGGCTTTCAAAATTTCTAAAGATACGTGGTTTTTCAATGTTTTGTAAATTTGCTGTTGAATAGAATATTATGTGGCGTAAGCGCCAAGAATGTGATATTTAATAAATAAGGAAAGCACACAAAAACGTTAATAGTAAAAAGTCCAAAAAAAAGTTCTTGTAAATTCTAATAAAAATACTGACTTCACGTTTACTTCTTTCTGAAACTAACTGCTTACGTGCTTAAATAGTAATTTTAAAAAATAAAATAAAATTGGTTCCGCTACTGTCATTTGGTAAAAATATTTAATATTTGTTATTAGTGTAATTTAATCTTACGATTTAAGTGCATTTTTCTTGAAATCATTCGGATTAAAAAGTGTCAGGACTGAGTGTTCTGTGCATGTGTTTAGCGAACATTGTGAAGTACTTACTAGGGTCCTTAGCCTCAAGTCTTGAACTGGAACAGGGAGCTGAAAAATGCGCTTTGTTCTGATGTAGATATTGTGCTGGAGAATAACTGCACTTGAAAGGGATTTAAAATCCTCTTTTATTAAATCACTATTATTTACACACTTCCCAACTCGGGAGAGATACAGAAAGTAAAAGACCACACTTGGGCCTAACTTAACAAATCAAATAATTCTAAATGAATATCTAAACCTAAAATAGAAATCTAATTAAACTTTGCTCACAGAGCTAAATCGCGGAATTGGCCTCTAACTAAATGGTGCGTAGCAAGAAGTACTAATACTAGCGCACTTCAATTTATTTCAATATGCAATCACGTAGTAAGCACTATGGCTTATAATTTTAGCTGCTAGCTGGTCAGGCGAACGTTGAGCAGAGTGACCGTGATCTGAGACTAAAGCTCTCTCACACTCAGAGGTTTCTACCTCTGGTTTAAATAGTACTTGGCTGTACTTCAAATTAGCATAAGCTGAAAACGCGCGCTTCTTCTAACGGGAATTTGAAACAGAGAAGAGATAGAAAGATTTAAATTAAAATAAAATTTGGTTAGTTTAAGTAAAACCTTACAAAAGTAGAAAAAAATATTTTTAAAAACTGAATTTACTGTTTTTGGATCGCTTAGTTTCGTGATTAGTAACAGACAAATTCGAAAGTTAAATAGCTTACGCTTTACTGAATGACAACACATTGACGCGTGGAAGATAAAAGTATGTTCTTTTAAACGGTGGCACCTGCCTGCTTTTAAGTGGCTGAATGAGTGGATTAAAGTTGAACGGTTTTTGGAATGCAGCAGGCTGACGCTGGAGATAAAAATGCTTTATTTCGAGCAGTGTTTCAAAGCTGCCTTTTAAAACGCTGAGTTTGATAATGAAAATTAATTAAATTTGTACAAAATATGAAAATAAAATTATATGAATAATAAAACAAACACAAAAATACATGTAAATTGTTTATTGTTTAATAGTAGTTATGATAATTTTCTCAGTTTAAAAAAAGGAAACGATTATTTTCAACGTTGGGAGGAACATACATGTAAATTGTTTATTATTTAATAGTAGTTATGATAATTTTCTCAGTTTAAAAAAAGGAAACGATTATTTTCAACGTTGGGAGGAACATACATGTAAATTGTTTATTATTTAATAGTAGTTATGATAATTTTCTCAGTTTAAAAAAAGGAAACGATTATTTTCAACGTTGGGAGGAACATACATGTAAATTGTTTATTATTTAATAGTAGTTATGATAATTTTCTCAGTTTAAAAAAAGGAAACGATTATTTTCAACGTTGGGAGGAACAAACATGTAAATTGTTTATTATTTAATAGTAGTTATGATAATTTTCTCAGTTTAAAAAAAGGAAACGATTATTTTCAACGTTGGGAGGAACATACATGTAAATTGTTTATTATTTAATAGTAGTTATGATAATTTTCTCAGTTTAAAAAAAGGAAACGATTATTTTCAACGTTGGGAGGAACATACATGTAAATTGTTTATTATTTAATAGTAGTTATGATAATTTTCTCAGTTTAAAAAAAGGAAACGATTATTTTCAACGTTGGGAGGAACATACATGTAAATTGTTTATTATTTAATAGTAGTTATGATAATTTTCTCAGTTTAAAAAAAGGAAACGATTATTTTCAACGTTGGGAGGAACATACATGTAAATTGTTTATTATTTAATAGTAGTTATGATAATTTTCTCAGTTTAAAAAAAGGAAACGATTATTTTCAACGTTGGGAGGAACATACATGTAAATTGTTTATTATTTAATAGTAGTTATGATAATTTTCTCAGTTTAAAAAATCAAATAACGTGTCCCCAAAATTTTTTTAAGGATTTTCGAATTATACAGGGATTATTTTAGCCGAATCTTATCCATTAAAATTTTTGTAGTTCCGTTTTAGCGTAGTATTTAAATTCTATTTTTTTTAATAACATTTTAAAGTTTTGTAACAGTATGAATTTTCGTTATTGAAGAACTCTACAGACAAAAATATAACCTTAAACTTTTTTTTTTCTCGCCTACGCCTCGCGTATGTACACCATAGGGCGTGGGTTATTTTCCCACCTACGCCTGGGAGTTTCAGCTGTTTACCGAAACGGATGCGCGCAAGGAGTCATCCCCGGCTCTCTGTTGGTTCCTCAGTGATTAATTCTTAGTGATCTTTCGGAATTACTTTCGTTCTAAATAATTTCATATATTTATTATAGCTAGTCGCTTTGAAATAGTTATTGTTAAAAAAGAAAAGTATGTAATGAGTTCAGCTAGTGTCATCTCGCAGATTAAACTTGAAAGCAATAAGGATGGAGAATTTTGTTTACTTTTTAAATCGCTTTAGTTTCCAAATCAATAACAGACAAATTAAATTTGAAAGAAAGATAAAAAAATATGTAACTAAAATTCTAATATTAATTTGGATAAAAAAAAAGTCTGAAAGTTTTCGGATTTTATATTACTCCTAAAGGGGCGTTTTTTTTTTAGCCTTTTTGTGTGTTATCTTTATTTATTAAATAACATGTTCTTCACGCTTAAGCCATCAAATTCAATTCAACAGCAGTATCACAAAATAATTTAAAAAGAGCATATCTTTAGAATTTCCGATACACAATGTCGTGCGCTGGAGATAATTTTTTTCCTCCCGTACAGTATGCCATTGCTGGCTTTGAAATCGTGAAGTTTGTTAATCAAAAATTCCTTAAAGTTTTACAAAATTTGCAATAGATAATGAAACAAATTCGAGATTCAAAATTCTGGCTTCCCAGAATGCCGATGTTCGGTTGTAGGACTACGTTATTCAAAATTGGACGTCTCTAGGTACCGTTGTTTTTTCACAATGCGAGAAACATTCGTGCATATTCTTCATTATTTAGTTTCTTTAAATGTAATACATGGCGATCATATTTGGTGGCAACAGTTTGAAAAGTGACTCAACGGAGAAAATGAAACGACGCAAAATCCCGTGTTGAGACTAATAGCCCTTCGGTTCTAACGCCCCTTTGGGCTAGTAACTTACGGTTTGCTGAGTGGGAATAGCAGACTGGCGCGTGAAAGATAATATTTTTTTTTTAGTTTAATTTATCGATGAATTTCTTAAATTCGAAATATAAATATGCTATGTTTTACCGATTGACAGCATAGTTTTTTTTTAATTAGTTGAATTTTCAGATTAAATATGTAATGAGTGGCAATACATTATTTTTAAATCGGCGAGTTTATTAATTAGAATGTCATAAAATTTACATTCTCATATAGATATTTAGATGTTACAGAATAATCACATTGGTTTGAAACTCAAATTGTATACGTGGCGAGTTCAGATTTGAAAGCCTTTAACAGATCCCGTTTTTTTTTTAACCAAAATGAATTTTATTTTAAACAAAGCCAAAAAAAATTATCTGAACTTTAAATTTTAGTTATTAAATATTTAGCGAAACGTATACGAACACTGATAATAATGTTACAAAGGGAAAAAATTCCAATTTGTTTTTCATTTTGTACCTGAACGATTAACTTTAATGCTTATTTGCGATTAATTTCTATGAATTATGCTTTGTGATTCAAACGTAGTCGCAGCTAAGTATTAAATTGTCAAATTAACATTTATTTTACATATCTCCAATATTTTAAATGAATCCGTCAATCACTAAATGGCTTACTTTTTTATAATTTTTATTGAGAAAAAAATATGTATATTTCCTCGTGCACCTCAGTGTATTTAAAAAAACTTAAATAACCTACTTAAACTAGAAATAAACAAAATTACAAACTATCATAGAATCATTAACTTTATCGATGCAAGAGACGTTAAATAGGTGAACTGCCCTCTCCAGGATTCGAAAACCGGGTCTCTCGATTGCCAGCCTGATATGATATCGGTTACACCATGGAAGTTTCGCGGAAAGGAGTGATAAAAAATGTACCTTATACCATTTTTAATTTGGTAAAACTCGAGAATAAATCATGACATTTAAGTTTCGTTGTCTTATTTATTAAATTTTCCTCTCACGCATGTAGAAGAAATACTGTAATGCTTCATAGTTTGTCAGAAACCGACAAATTCATGCGGATTTACAAATTGCACATGCAGTGGATTATATTTTGTCTTCTTCTCACAATTTTGTACAAAAGATTCAAAATTTCAGCCACGAACGTATTCAAAATCTTGCCAACTACGATCGTACCATCGAACATTCTTAGAAAAGGCCTAGAATAATTCACCGCAATAGTTAAAATTGATTTTGTGAAATCTGCAATTTCTTTTTCTTTTTCGCATTCTAAGTTTTGTTTACCATTTATCGTACCTTTTATCTGTATAACATCAGCGTACTGCTCTGTGCAATTTATTTAAATACCTGTATTAATGTATTACTCATCTTAGCAATAACTTTGTTTTTTGTCTACCATTACTGCTACCAGCTCGGACAGCTTTATTTCTACTATCTTTTGGATTCAGGTTAATGTTCCTATATTTTCTATCAAATGCAATGCATTTGTTGCTCAGAGCGCTTTGTTTTTATATGGCCATTGGCCAAGAGCACCCCATCGACGAATAAAAACTCTTGGGTTGAATGCTTGAAGCACCCACAAGTCATGAGAAAGAATGCTAACAGTATTATGTAAAGTAAATTGGTGATTCCGTTTTGATAAAGTTTGTAACCGCGGAGAAAAGTCACTAGAAACGATCATTAGCACGAGTTATGGATGCTCAGCGGTCAGTCTGATTCATGTTCAGATTTATTGATTTTCAACTGCCGGGAAAAAAAAAAAAAAAAAAAAAAAAAAAAAAAAAAAAAAAAAAAAAAAACTTTCACATATAAATATGCCCCCCGTCTCCATTAAACAATTACTCTTATTGCAAAAATTCGTAACTGAGGATATTTATCTTTGAATCTATGAATAACAGTTAATCAAATCTATATCTTCAAATCTTTGAATAGGATTTATATCGCTATATAAATTAATTAGCTCCATGTCCTGACGTTAGTTTTTAATGGTAATAAAAATAATGTAAAATAGGACTCCAAATCGTAAAATCTTGAACAACTTTTCCTCCTGTCATAATAAAGCTAATTAATTTACCGGAAATGAATATTCTTATATATATTGCAAAGTAAGTGTGTGTGTGTGTGTGTGTGCGTGCGCGCGCGCACGCACACGCACACACACGCACACGCACACACACGCACACACACACACACACACACTTACTTTGCAATATATATAAGAAATTATTAAAATTTTAAGCATTTTTTTAAAAAAAGATTGCAGTATCTTAAGAAAAAACCATTGTATTGAATATTGTATTAGACATTCGGGAGTGTGAATGCGTTAGTATTTGATACTATTTATATTATTAAAGCGGGAAAAATATTTAGCAAATTTGATTCTTAAAAACTAAATCGGAAAAATAATTGAAGTGTCAAAAATGAACAACAGGATAAACAAATAAAAATAATTAATTATTCTTTGCTTTATAAGGTATTTCTCTGGTCTTCTTAGCATGCTTCCGTGGTGTAATGGTCAGCACATTCGGCGTGTATTCGAAAGGTCCGATGTTCGAGTCCCGGCGAAAGCGGGGCTCATTTTTCATGTCTCTCACATCAAAATAAACCTAATGACTCTGCAGTGGCGCCCGAACTAAAAACAAAAGGTGGTGGATGATGATTCTCCACCACCAGGATTTAGCGATTGCGTCCCTTAATCCCCAGTCGCCCTTAAAAAGGGGGAGTATATAAGTATTTAAAAGGGGGAGTATATATTCTCCCGCCTTCTTAGCATGCTTCGTGGTGGTCAGCACACTCGGCGCGTATTCGAGAGGTCCGAGGTTCGAGGCCCGGCGAAGGCACTGCTCATTTTTTATGTCTCCCACATCAAAATAAGCCTAATGACTCTACAGCTTAATTTTTCAAAAAGAATTTTTTAAGGGGTAAATATTTGAAATGATAAACCTGGACAATTACCGCTACTAACTAGCATTCCAAATGTTGAATAAGGGCTTCTTTTTATCTCAGAATGACATGAACTACCCTGACGTGCCTTCGACCCTGTATTGGTTTATATGTCCACTCCCCTTACCCATCTCAAAAGTCCTTACCCGATCCTCACAGCCGTTGGTCGTAGTTATACTATGCTTCCAATGAGAGGAATGTTTTAAATGACGAAAATATTCATGTGTATAATTTATTAAAGCTTACAAGGAAATCATGTGGTATCCGCATCAGGTTTACTGTATTAAGAAATATTTCCTGTTAATTTGACTCATTTCTGAACGACGTTGATATCATCATCAAAATTTATCTCCTCATTTTAAACCTAAATTTTATAACATTATTGGTCATTAATTTCTAGAAAGCGGATCCATTCAGTTAGCAGAAGGATATACTATTTTAACTACCCATGAATAACCGCCATTCGGTAATTTCTATGTATTTATTATTAATAAATAATAACACATAAATGGAGGATACGTGTAATGAGGAATTGATTGGTAATCAATACGAAGCGGGTTGTAATTCGTCTAGCTCTCTTCCAGAGCTCTAAGCATATCGTCGCTGCTCATCAGTGTTACTATCATTATTCATTTGTATGAAGCTTGCTTCCGAGTGTTTACATTGAAACTCCAAATACGTAATTACGCCTTGTTCGAGCAGGAATTATTTTAAAGAAATAATGCACATATTCGTGATAGGTTAGATGATTAAGGGGAGTACAAAGAAATTTGCCGCATGTCATTATTCTAATATTATCTTTTGTTTCTTTGTGTAGTTTACGTTCATTATGCAAAACTAGCTGTGTATATTCGGTTATGTATGTTTCTTAACGTATCAGTACGTTATTAAAATTCTCTTTCTCGAACCAAGTGAATAAATCT
Source organism: Stegodyphus mimosarum (assembly GCA_000611955.2). Taxonomy (NCBI): domain Eukaryota; kingdom Metazoa; phylum Arthropoda; class Arachnida; order Araneae; family Eresidae; genus Stegodyphus; species Stegodyphus mimosarum. The sequence continues at coordinate 612,860 of KK116124.1, forward strand.
TTTTAAACAAATGAGCAGATTTATTGATACTTTTTCTATGTTTTAAACTAGGTAGACTACTTGGCGTTTTGAGATTGATGCTTTCGAAATATTCGTGAAAAACTGATAGATTGCACATTTAAATTATGCTCTAAAAATTCGGCACGATTGGCTCTTCAGATAGTGTGTTCCGCGAATCAAACTAAAAATTCCACATATCACATATGTCGAAGAGAATGACGTGCAACGCTTTGCAAAACTAAACGGTTTTATAACGCAGAATGAAGTACATTTGCATTTACATTGAAGTCTTAAAAATTAGACTGTTGTAAGGTTTATAATGCGTTTTCTAACAGTTATTTTAAATTTTGTATCTTTCCTATCTTATTCTAATTTCAGCTTACAATTTCCTACCAGAATGTAATTTCAGAAACGCAGTGAATGCAAATGAGTAAGAGTAGTATTTAAGTCTATGTTTTACCGATTTCGAAAGAGAGTCTGATTTCCTGGATAGCGCGCGTTTGCCTCTTGGCTACGTCTGTCTTAGCTATTACTACGCTCGGCCATACTTTAGGCCCTTGCTTGGCTTCGCCGATTTAATTAATATTTAGGGGCCAACCACATAGAATCCTGATAGCTTCGGCTATACATTCAGTTAGTTTTAGTCAAGCTTAGTTAAGTTTAATTTCCTATTCATTTAAGTTCATGCCTAAGTGGAGGCTTTATATACGAGTTAGGAGTTGATTGTATTAGTACTGGATAATAAAGGGTTTTAAACCCTTCTGAAGTCTCACCTTGTTCTGTTCACACTTAAGCGATTATTCGCTTGTAAAGTGTTCGTGGGGTTCTAAGTAGGAACTTAAGATTTAAAGAGTTAAACCCTACACGGTGAAGTACCTTTTCCAGTTGAAGGAAAGTATATCCTAGATGGAAAAACTAAGTGTGATTGGATAAAAAAATCCGTTCCAGTACTACGATAAATCAGAAAGCTTGCCAATAAAAAAAAGGGAACAACCTATCGTCATATCAACAGATTCGAAGTTAAAACTCTAAATTTAAGCAAGAGACACTCCTAAATTTTTGTTTAGATGTCACGCAGGAGACCCAAAAATTTCTATCACAATTATCATTTTAATGCCATTCGGAACAATGCATTTAAGTGAAAAATCTTTCTCGACGTATGGGGCAACAAAAAATACAGAAACAAATTAAATGCAGAATATGAATTGTCATTACAGATAATATCGATAGAACTAAAAAATTAGCAAAAAGTTAGTGGAAATAAAATTTAAGCTCACTCCAGTCACTGAATGTAATGCGAGGGTGGGTGTCGCCTGGAGTACGAGTTAATGTCGGTAATAAGTAAATTGCATCAAATGCTAAATTTGTTTAATAAAAATACGATACTTCTCTTTAATTGTCTTTACATAAAATAACGTACTGATATTCTGAGGATGAGTTGGGGTTCCTCGAAAAAACCTTATAGTTCAATGGTTTCCGTGAGTCAACAAAGCTTGAAGACGACTATTCTGCACTACTGTAAACAGTGAACCAATACGGCGTCATCTAAGGGTTTTAGTAAGAACTAAAAGCGTGAATGTAACAATGGCGACGTGCCTAAGATAGGTGACGTGATTGCAAAATTGAAAATGTGTAAAAATATTTGTTTTTCGTTATAAAAGAATTATAATGCCGTCCTTAGCATGGATGGCTATGTTCTGGGATGTGTACGCAAGATGGGTATCGTGAGCCCAGCTTTCTAATATAAACACCCTGAGTTGAGAGGATTTTTAAAATCTTATGTAAGCAGTGTCCTTCCTCTTGTTTTTTAAAAGTCAAGTGTGCAGAATTATTGTTGGACACAGAAGCGAGTGAACGAACATTCTTTTTTATTCATATAGATGATATGAATGAATCTATTTAATCACTAATAATTGAAATGAATCTGCGTTTATTTGCTTTTCAAATCGCTCAGTTCGGGATGAAAGATAAAAATATTTTAATTCTGGCAGTAGCAATACTTTTGTCTTAAATAACTGAATTTATTAAATTCCAAAGTCAAATATATTACGTTTCTCTGAGTGGCAACACATTTCTTTTACATCGTGGGGTTTTCCGATTAAATTTGGAACATAAAGTTATTACAGTTTGCAGAATGGCAACACAAAGTTTTTATGGTGTAGAATTAATTAATGGAAAGTTCCCTAAATTTACACTGAATATAAGGTAAATCAAAAACAAATTCGAAATTCAAAATTCGGACTTCTAGGTTCACTTGTTCGTGAGGAGGACTATGCGTGTTCAAAATTAGGATGCTCTAGATTCAGGGTTTTTTGCACGATGCACCCCTTTCATCACTACTAGAAGTTCATCCTCTGGTCCTTTCAAAATCTCGAAGAATGCATATATAATGTGATGATGTAGTTTTTGCGGATGGTGAAACCAATTCCCTCTTTAGTTATAGCTGAGAAAACTGTTGCTTAGATGACGTCTAGTGTGAAAATCACAGTTGGCTTGGTTAAAAGATAATTTTTATTTTGCACAGGAACTATTATTCAGAAGTACATCTTTGGTTAAAACTGATACAACTTTGGAGATGCTAAACGCACCTCACAATTTCCATATACGCAGTTCACATTTCAGATAATAGAGAAAGAAGGCGAAGCGAAATACGTGGTATATTCAAATAGCAGCAGCAGAGGAGGAAAAGTTATTCGTACTTTCTTCGGTCGCCGGAAAGTCTTTGCGTTAATCCTGAGTAGCGATTTCGCAAAAGATGTCGCAGTGCAGAGAAATTGCAAGAAAAGAGTGACGTTACATGCTTCAGTGACAAAAAAAAAAAAAAAAATGGTACAAAACGTATCTCTGAAGCGAGGATGTGTTTAATTAAAATAATTTATGAACCTGAAGGTCTGCCAATTGGTTCCAATTAAGTTTAATAATTTTGTTTCATATTTTGTATGTTACATATATTTTTTTAGACTATGAGGTATTTTTTCCCTCGTTTCCGCATGCCTTCGTGATTAATTGGGAAGCATACTCGACCCATATTCGGGAGGTCCGACGTTCGAATGCCGGCGAAGGCACTGCACATTTTTCACGTGCCATCTTCGATAAAATCTAATGACTCTGTAAGATTTAGATTATTTTTAAAGTGTTTATTAATTAACAGCAAAAAGTGTAGGAAAAGTTGATAAAATACCAATACTTGAATATAAGTAAATTAAGCATATGTTTATTAAACTCAAATAGCAAAATAACAGACTGACCACATGCCCCCACCCCGTGAAACCATTGAAACTATGTAATTCCCCCTAGGGAGAATTTCCTGGTTGAGAATCACTGCTATATGTTTTGCCGTTTTGCCACAATGCGAGGCATATATAATCCATCCATTCATACATACATACATAAGCACGCATATACATACATAATGAAGTAATACATACAATATTGAAATAATAAATTTATCCGTACATGCATGCAATTGTTTACGCACATTCCAGTAGAATAAATTTTCACCACCTCTTCTAATCAGTTGGTTGACATATTTCAATAAAATAGAAATCATATTTGTGAAAATATTATTTGTTTATTGGCCTTCGCCCGTTTGTTCTGTTATTTATCTAATTTCTTTCCGTCTATCTTTTATTTCATATCATGGCATTGGTGTAAATTGAGTCAGTTACGAAGAGTTCCGCCCCTTAGGTAATCAAATAGAAGAATCGGCGCGTATTTAAACGAGAAAGTTATTATTATGCAAATATTTTCTCCTCCAACTCCTGGGAGTTGTATCTTTTATGGATGTTGACAGCTTTTTTCATTGATGCATGGTTTCTTATTCAAACACTTGTTTCATCGCTTATTTTGGCGTTATTTGTCCCTCGTTGTTTTAAAAGATATCACTCAGTCTGCAAACGTTTTCGTTCGTATTGGTTTATTTAATTTTTTTTTAAATCTTAATCGGTTTTATTTTTTATTTCGAAACAATTTTCCTTTCGGTAACTTTAGAGCAGTAACTTAATTGTGGCGCGAATTTTTGGGATTTTGTAAGAATTCGCGAATGTCGAATAAATTCTGGGAATTTCAGAATTTTTCCTTATTCTTTTTTTAAATTCTAATTTTAATTATGTGATTGTTTTAAGTTTCAATAATTTCATTGCTAATTTCCATTATAATTCCGGGAAAATACATAGCAAATAAATTCTCTTTGAAAGCGTGAAGTAAAAGGTTTAACTTTTTTTTTTTAATTACCCTTAAGTTTTGGTGGGCTTTTGGAATACGAGAAAAAAGTCGTTTGCCGCAGTTGTATAACATGACGAAACTGCTGCTCGCGAGCCGCATGCCGCTTTTAAGCCCTTTAACTGCGGTTCGCGATCATCCTGAGCATCATGTCTTTAATTTTGACCTTTTAAACACGGCTCGCTTGTAAACAAGCAGCTTATTTAAATGCAGTAGTTTCCCTCTTAACGGGCTTCCGTTTAACCGGATCTCTGCACTGGCCGTAATTAATTCAAGTACAAAAATAAAAAAATAAACAAAATATTACAAACAATTCAAAATTCCGTAATTATGTATTTTAAATACGAAATAAAAAATAAATTTTTAAAAAAAGAAATACTTTATGCATTATCGGTATCACACATGCCTCCTAATTAGAAAAAAAAAGTGTCTCGGAATATGGGACGTAATCTAAAGAGACGGTATCAAAGAAACTTTTTGGCAGCTCTCAGTCAGAATCTAACTCTGGTTTAAGCGTTATCGATTTTATTGAAAGCCATTAATATAAAAGAAGCTACTTATATGATAGCTGAGTCATGGGAAGAAGTTGCGGAATCTACAATGATGAAATCTTGGTGAAAACTTTTGTCAGGCAACTCACCGCAGTTGAAGCGACAGACGTTAAGAACTTTGTGTCGTCATTCAAATGTCTTAATGGCTGCCAAGATGTTGATGCTGAAGACGTGGAGCGGTGGATCTTAAGCAAGAAACTGTGTCAGATGACGAATCATCGGAGCTGTCACTGATGTGGTTTCCGATGACGATGACTCCGGCATCGATGGCAGTGCGACCTTCGTCATATCGCTGGAAATGGATTAATGGTATGTGGAACAACAGGCGTTGGCTTCATCCATTGATGTGATGCTTTTAAAAAAAATGGCGAAATTATGCAACGAGTCGCCGAATTTCCAGACTTCAGCAGAATTAAAATGACTGCATTTTTTAAAAATTTAAACTTTTGTAATTAATTGACGCATTTAATGAATGCTTACTTTAAAAAAAGGCATTCCCATCAATTAAATATTTTTTTCGCTCTCCGGTTTAACTGAAATTTCGCTTATCCGGCTTAAGCCCGGTCCCATTTAGGTTGGTTAAGAAAGAGTCTTCTGTGGATTATTTTTGAAATATAGTTACATTTTGGAGCAGAAATCGTGCAATGACTCGCATCTTCATCAGTTATTAATTTACGTTTTTAAATTACTGGATTGGATCTGAATATTTTTTCGTTCTCTTTATTTTTAATTTGTTGTTATACGAAAAACCAGCAACAATCATTAATTTCTTTGAAAAACTTTCTTTAGATTCTTTGAACCGTGTTTTAAAAATTCTTTTCTCCTCTTTCATGATTTTATTGCAATCATTTAACTACACCCAAGTTATGTTATGATAACATTTCTTTCGATTTTTGTCTGGATAAACATTTCTCATAAAGAATTTTGGAGCGCGTTCAGTGTTAAGTAATATGGAGGAAAATGATGCATATTATGTTTTTCTTCCTTTCTAAGATTTAAATCGCCTTAATCACTTTGTTTTGAAGTTGATACTGCAGATTTTAATGATTTTGAAACTGTCCTTTGACTTGGCGGATTTTCTTTTACCATTAAAGATCTTACCTTCCTTGGGTATGTAGTATTTAAAATAATTTTTCCACGTGAAGTCAAACTTTGACTCCCCCCCTTCTTGTTGACAGTATTACCTACCGTAGCTTTATCATGGCTTTCATGGCGTTTTTTAATAACTAGATACGAATAATTTTCTTTGGAAAGAACACAAACATAGACTTCCATCCAATGCTTCTTTAGAAGCGCCATTTTGCATGAAAACAAAACTGTTCAGTAGCAGACGATGCTTTCAAAAATATAGTTGCAGTTATAAAAAATATTTCGAAGCAGACGATTTTTTACAACAAAGCAAAATCGTTTAAAGAATGTGCGACTAGCCTCTGTAGAAGATTTCTTAGCATTTCTGATATAGAAAATTTCGTAGCATAATCAACCCCCTCCAAGTAATTACATTTCTGTCTTCCGTGTGTACATTTTGTATTTCATATTTTTATTTGCACGTTGTACAAAACTAACATTCGCGTAATTATCTCATTTTGTAATCATTTTATTACAATAAGGGAATCTAGAATTGTATATATATGACGTCTTTATTTTTAGCGGGAAAAAAAAATTGTTTAACATTTTCCGTGGCAGCTAAAGTCCCCTGTCACTTCCTAAGCGGCAGTGTCTTCATAGGCTTTAAGCGGCGGCAAGGGGGGGGTAGTGGAATATACCAAGCTAGAATCAAAAAGCAAACTCTAACTTTTCTTCTTGCCATCATCTGTCGATAAAAACGTGTCAGTGAAGATTCTCCGTGCTCTTCAAACTCGCTCGTTGATGGTGGGATATGTCAGCGGGTCGGGTGAAAATCTTTCTGCTAGAATTCTTTCCCACTCCCATTTTCTTTCAAGATGGATGAACAGATGGCCCTGCTGACTCACTCCTCGCCTGGCGAGTTGTTTACAACCAGCGCCAGAAGACGACCACTTATCATCTCTCACCGTTTCGTCTTCCTCCTCCTTCTTGCCCTTAATGGAACTCGAAGTTCGTATCTCGAGTTACATCGGGTTCCTTTCCGGGCAGTTGATGGTGTCATCACCCTTTCCACGGGACTCGGGAAGAATGGATTTGCTTATATAAACATGGAGGGATTAGGTATTACATTTAGGAGACGGATTGGGTGCAGGTTTATTAATATTACTTGCTGAATTTCAGAAAATGTCCGCTAGAGTGATAGCTGATGTCGTTCTCGTATTTGGATGCCGTTCTTTCGCTGGCTATTGCGTACCTAAATGCTTGACTTCCAGTAAAGTGTCAATTTATTAATCAACAAGACATGGAAAAGACATAAAAAAGTTATCTTTGATGTGCTTCAAATATTAATCGGTGCATTACCTTATCAAATTTTACGGCTTGTAAATTCTTTTTCCTTTGGTATATACTATGTCATCTACGTTAAAGGAAAGCTTTCTGAAATCGTCTCTTTCTTTAAGAAAAATGCTTTTCAATGATTGTTTTAGTTGCTTCTACAGTGATTTTTTTTTTTTTTAAAATTTTTACTTCCTTATACGAAGTAAAGGAAGTACTGTAATCACGAAATTTTTCAGTATCACATTTCAGCGAAAATATCCATTTCGACCACTCTCGAATCCGTTTGAACGATGCTCTGCGTGACATCTGTACGTACGGATAGAATAAAGGACTCTATCAATGGGTGCAGCAACTTCAATATCTTTTTTCTCAGCCGGACCAAAAATTAACTTTCAGTTTTGAGCCGCGAACGTTTAGTCTTCCTGCCCTGTGGCCGAATTACTTGTTTTTGCGGGGAAATTTTTATTTTAATTGTAAAAATTGTTTTTCTAACTGCTTTCAACTGTATTTGGTGTTTTAGGTTTTTTTGTATTTTACAGTTTTTTAATGAAGCGATTTTTATGTATTTTTACCTTGCCTCGAAGTGAAAACTGAATTAATTGAATGAGAAATGTACCTTTAATGGAATTCGAGGGAAAATAAGTTTAAATAATGTGTAGGAAAATGTGTATAATTTAAAAGGCCGTACGAGAAAGTCATGTGGTGTCCACATCAGATATTTTTTTCTAAAATTGAAGTTTTATTTTAGCCGAATGGGTGTCATACCTAAAAGGGTATTAATTTCAAAACGACATTTTGCGTCGTTTCACTTCATGCGTTGGTTCATTTTTCAAATTGTTGCCACCAAATGTTATCATCGTGTATTATATTTAAAAAAAACTAAATAATAAAGAATCTGCATAAATTCATGAATGTTTTCGCATTGTAAAAAAACAACGGTATCTAGTCATCAAATTTTGAATAGCACACTGAGTATATTTATGTAATCGTATGTGTAATTAAAGATTTTTATGTTTTTAAAGCAAAGGAGGTTTAGAAAGTATTAATTTAAAATACTTATTCTGAGAAAAATTCCTTTTTTCATTCATTAAATTTTCTTATTGTTAATTACGTATATGTATACGAAATTATTATAAGAAATTTCGTACAAAAATTTTTGTTAAAAAGATTATCCTAGCCTTGGAAAGATTGTTCAGGGTATTAATATTACCTCATTTAATTGGTAGTGAAATGCGAAATTATTAAATTAAATATTAAAGCCGGAAAATTTTTTCTCAAAAGAATAATTGGCAATAGGTAATAAAAGTTTGTAAAAATAGTATAAATGGGAGAAGCGAATTAAAAACGGTTTGATCGTCCTCTGCTTAATGCTTCAAATAAAACTTTCGAGGGGTTAGTATTTAAAGCATTAAACCAGGCTGATTAATGAGTGCCGAACACTCGTTTCGTTCTTCCTGCCATTATGAGACTCAAATAGCAATCCATTTATCCAAAAATGCCAAATAATATTTGTAATAATCCCATAATGATAAAAACCACCCCGTCGTGTCTTTGGCATATTACTAGTTAAAAGCAAATAATAAATTAAGCTACAATTTAAATGTATAAAAAATTTTCAAATTCCAAATGTATTTATTCAGTTATGCGCAAAGTAGCTTTAAGCTGATAAGCACTCTATTAGTATCATTAAATAAATAATAGTTACTAATATAGTGCCTCTCAGTAAGAAGCAAAAATCACACATTTTTTAAATCAAGCAAAAATCAATTATTAACAATGATAAACGTACAATAATTAAAAAGGGAATATTATTTCGTGCATATGGGTTCGTAATAAATTGAATGTACAAGTCCGATAATAGGTTTAAAAAATTTATTTTTATCAAAGAAATACTTCACAACTTTTTTCCACATTGATATTCGTGCTAGTGTTCACAATATCACGCAGTATAATTGATATATATGATTGATAATATGATAGCTATACTTCAAACTACTAAAAACGTTAAATACATCACAGTCCAATACACATCTAAAGAGAAAGCTAATCTCAGTTCTCGCGGAACTGAACAACTCGCAACAACAATAACTAAGCAACTGTCCTCAGACTATGTCTATGTCTGAACTCTAAATGAGAGGTATACGGCCCTAAAAAGGGCCTTTACCAATACATTGTAATATCCTCTTAAAGGAATCTTAAAATAGCAATTTGAAATCCAGAAGCTGGAAAAATTTTTGCTGTGAAAAGTCCTGTAGAAGGCATCTGGTGAATGGCATGAAGATTGAAGAATGAGTATTTCTTTGAAGTTAAGCATTTCTTACTTTATATAACAATTGAGTTGAATGAAGGCAGTAGCAGTATAGCATAATTAATAGATAAGTATGGCATGAATTTAAGAAGCGTGAGTAGGCAGTACGTCGAAAATGGCGCATAGCTGGAAAAAAAAAAGTTAAAATCTTTTAATTCTTGAGTCCTTCGAGGCTCTGTGTCCGGCGTTTTATAGTTTTCAACCAGTCACGAGAAATTTCTAGTACTTTATGCTTCTCGAGATTTCTGGAAAGCAATAAGAGGATGGAATTACGGGTACAGCTAACATCGTGGTCAATTACATTTATTCAGTTTCAATACAAATTAACGAGATAACAATTTACTCTGTAAATATACGTGCCCCTGTAGTCTTGCTTTCTCTTAAAATTTGTCTCCTGCTGCATTGCACGGGGAAGTACAGCAATTTCAATTATAATTCTAGCAAAATTACCTATCTAAATACAAAATTCATAGCAACGTACGGTGCTATTTTAAAATTTGTAAGCACTTAGTTACTTCTATGTTCGATTCTTATTTTTTTAATATTCATTTCTCTCCGTTAAATAGCATTCATTCTAGTTTTTATAAACTTCCTTATTCAATAAAAACAGAACGTTTTATTTCAGTGTATCTCCATTTCCTATCTTCTGCTCGTTTTTAAATGAAGGAGGCTGTTTCCTTTAATGTGTCCGTTCTCGTTCAAATTATTTGCTCATTTTCCGTCGTTTGTAATGAATGCACACACATTCTCGTTAGCACTTCTTACTCCTATTCAGGGATGCATTTGGCAACGGTATGAACGAAGGCATTTTGTTGTCCGCTTCGCCTTTTACATTAACTCATCCATTCATAATTTTCTCTTACGCTTTTCTTCTTTATAAAAATAAATAAAACTACTCATCAGCTTCTTTTCTTTAAAGAGGAGGAGTTCAACGACTGGAGGGCGATCTCATTGGTGAAAACAATGGAAAAGGAGCTGAGCACGAGAGTACGGAAACCGTCTCTTTTGTGCGATTGCCTGACTCATCATCCATTGTTTCACGTCTGTGTCGCTGTGGCGTCCGCCCCCGCCATATGTCGCCTTCCCACGTGGAACGTTCTCTCTTCAGAAATTACAATCGTCGTCGCCGTTCCTGCAAAATGTAATTAAAATTAGATTAATGGGTTTTACGAAAGAAAAAAAAAATATTCTCTTCGAGGAACGCTTTTTAAAGTTATGCGTATTGGAGCGTTTCGCCGTTTGTAGAAATGAAGAATTTTTGGTTAAATTTAATTTACTTTTTATTTTAAATGGAGACACCTGTTTAAGAGCTCCTTTAAATTGCACTAAAATGTAATAATAAATATCATAAAACTGCAGTGTTATAATTGTTATTAACTGTAATGTGCATTGTGAAGCTAGGAACCTGTGGAGGATTTAGAGCTTAGCAAATTTCAAGTAGGAATCCGTGTGCTCTCCTACCGCCATTTACATTGTATTGTATAACCCCGATGCTATCTTAGATTATCTGTTTTGTGCACTGTCATTTTGCTACCACTATTCCATTTGCTATTTGTTACATTTTGCTGTAATGGCAAAAGCATTATAAATATATTTTTCGAAAGAATTCGTTATCCATACTCACTCTTCTACAGAACATGTGAAATTACCACCGTTATGTATGACATAGAGTTTTACACTAATATTTAATGTGATTTAATGTACCATTTTGCTGCTACCTTCTATTTGCTATCTCTTGTAGCACTATTTTGCTCTACAGATGAAAACAAATCTTTGTAAATACATTGCCCAATGAATTTCTGAGATATCTTTGGAGCTGTATTCTTATATGTTGATAAATTGTGCATTTTTTGCTTTAAAAACGATTGAATTATATTGTTCTTATGTTGTGCGATTAAGGTTTCTATGCCTTTAGTTAATCTGCATGCAGTAGTTGTAGAATTATGAACGGTTTAAAAGTGGCGCTAGACCTAACGAGACTGCCGTTTGTTTACATCTGAAACCCTTAGTAGAATAGTGAATTGAATCAGTAGGTGCACCAACTTCAGTGTTTTTTTGCACAGTGGCACCGAAATTTGACTTTCAATTTAGTGCACCGAAAATTTTGGCTTTCCATTGGCCGAATTGCTTGTTTTCCCGCACAAACTCTAACTTTAATTGCAAAAATTGTTTTTTAAAATTATTTTTAACTATATTTGGTGTTTTAGGCTTCTCTGTGTTTTACAATTTTTAATGAAGATGTTTGAGTTTTTATGTATTATTGTCTTACCGCTAATTCGAAGAAATGGGTTTAAATCATCAAATGCAGCAAAAAGTGTTTACAGTTTAATAAGCCGTACAAGGAAGTCATGTGGTGTCAAGATTATATTTTTTACTTCCTTGTGCGAAGTAAACAGGAAGTATTGTAATCGCGAAAAATTTCGGGTTTCATAGTTCAATGAAAATATCCATTTTGACCTCTATCGAATGCAATTTAGCGATGTTTTTACGTAATATCTAAACGTAAGGACAGAATAAAGGACTCTTTTCCCCCAAAAAATTATAAAACTAATTTAAAATGGATTCTGAAGAGATTTTTTCGTGGCATCTGTGCGTACGTACGTATGTATGTATGTATGTATTTCGCATAACTTAAAAACGACTAGCTTCAGAACGCTGAAATTTTGTATACAGAACTGTTGTAACATGTAGATGTGCACCTCGCATTTTGCTTGCAGTCGGCTGCATTAAAAGCATATAAATATATGTTTTATATATCCACTCTGTTACTCGGCTCACAAGGGGGTATTTCCTACTCTTCATCAAAGATTTCGCTCAAATTTATAGGACATGCAGGGCTTCGCTAGAAATGAAAGTACCCGAAGTGGGAACTCCAGATGGCCAAACGTTTAGAAAAGACAAATGTTAACGCGGATCTCGCATCGTATAAGCAATTTACGTTAGCATGCTTGCCAAACAGCGGTTGGCCCAGCGGTAAGAGCTCGGACGAGTAATTCTGTGATCGCGGGTTCGACTCCCCATGTGGAGACTTTTTTTTTCTTTTTCTATCTTTTTCTCAATTTTTATATTATATCTACTTTTGATTATGTCTGTTGTCCACAATTACAAACCCAATAGTCTGTTTGCTGTTTCGAGTATCACCAATCTGCTGTCACCACTGCTGTTTATTGTAGTTTATATCTGATGTTCATTTTAGCAAACTGTAGTGTCTTCTACTTATATAATACTATTTTGCTGCGCCACTCCATTCGTTTTCTATTGATGTTTACATCTGATGTCCAGTGTAAAAAATTCGTGCTGTCCATCTAATATTTTGTATGTTATAAATTTGCTATCACCATTCCATTTGCTGGTAATTACAATTTGCGTCTGATGCCCAGCGCAATAAATAGGTGGTATCTGTCCACTGTTTTAGTATAGCACCATTTTGTTACTCCACTCTATTTGCTGTCTACTGTTAGTTACATCTGATGTCCAGTGTAAGAAACCCGTGATGTTTGTGTGCTGTTTAATATAGCACCATTTTGCTGCGTCTGATGTCCAGTGCAATAAACAGATGGCGTCTGTTTACTATTTAATGCAGCACCGTTTTGTTAGCCCCCTGCAGTTCCTGTCTACTGTTAGTTACATATGACGTCCTACCGTTCACATCTGATATCTAGTGTAACAAACCCCTGGTGTCTCTCTACTGTTTAATATAGCACCATTTTGCTGCGCCGCTCCATTTGCTGTCTGCTGTTAGTTACATCTGATGTCCTACCGTTCACATCCGATGTTTAGTGTAACAAACCGTCGTGTCTATTTGTTATTTCATTACCAGTTTGCCATAGCCGTCCGATTTACTAGTATTTGTAATTTACACCTGATGTCCATTGTTACAAACCTATGGTGTCCGTTTACTATTTAGTGTAGTGCCATTTTGTTTTCGTAATTAAGTATGCTGCCTTTTGTTATCACCATTTCATTGCAGCATTTCATTCAGATTTTACTGCTGTTGAGGTGACATTTTGCGCTATAAATGGGAAACCTTTGTAATTATTTATATGCTCCATATTTATTTTTCTACAGAACATCTGACAGTAGCTGTTTTTAACAAAACTTTTCCATGCATGAACGAAATTGGGCTGTATCAATAAAAATGAAATAATATACACACAGTGCGAAACTTGCTGTGCAAGTATTATTGCTACCAGCTTTCTACGTTTCAAGGGCGCTTTCGAATACCAGCCCTAAGTAATGCCTGTGTGCCGACGTTAAGCAATATCACATTAGCGAATGCAGTGCGTCACGCTGATTTAAACTTTCTCCCCGAAATTAAGTCTCCCGAAATGGGGCAGCTCGGCTATAATTTGAGCCACCAGTAATAGACCCTGGCGCTCTTAAGTTACTCAATTTATCTTAATTAGCCGTGTCGCCGATCCCTCGTGTCCTTAATCATATTTTTGCAGTCTTAGCATAATAGGACTCACCAATTTGTTCCTAAATGACTTGAAATTTTAAGCTGGGCTTTTGAAGATAGCAACCTATTTTATAAATGTGGCTAGTGTTTAGTATTTATTCTTCAGGTTATCTATTTTTATAAATCTTTATATACTAATCTCGGTATACGTCATTAATCCGTTCTAGATCCTTCGATATATTGAGCAAACTCTTCCGGTTAGAAATAGAAGGGAGATAATGAATTCGTTCTTCTAAAAATAATCCTGTTGTTATTGTTATAACACTATTTAACCCTTTGGTTACGAATTTAAAAAGAGAAAATAATACTGTTTCTATCCAAGTGAACAAAATTTGTCAGAAATAAGATAAATTTAGCATTTGGGATTTTTTTGACAAACGGTTTTCAAGCCATGCCCTTGCCGTAGTTAATGGTGTGATACGTATGTCCCATACGTAGCGATCGACTTACTGTAAGCACACCTATTTTATTCTGGAAAACTTTATTATATGAAATAGATTTACATCATATGGTACAGAGTAAAGCATTCTTTGCATTAAACCAACATTACACATTGGGCAACTCATATTTGTTCTTTTTTCTATGTTCATTTTGTGTACAACTAGCATAGCGGCATCTTGATTTTCCGGCTATTGGAAGACGATCCCCAATGTTCAGGAGATTCTAACTACCTAACCCAGCAGCAATTTTTAAACTTTTAGTGGGACATATATGTTCTGTTAGTAGTGAAAAGGTTAATACTTACTTAAAATACAAGTGCAGTGAGGAAATATATCCTGTACATAAATAAAGCAGGGTACACGATTCTGCATATAAATCTTTTTCTGCTATCCACATCAAAAGCCATTTTTCAACGTGCTCTAATGTCTCTGACCTTTGTTTGGTAATGGATTTCACCCTTCTTCGCAACATTAACCGGTTTAACATCGTCTTTGGTTCCCACAATTCTAAGATATTATCGGACCCGGGGTACCATATGGAATGAAATAGTAGTCAGGCAGTAGATAAAGCTAGAGTGAGCTGGAGTGTAAGTAAAAGAAGTAAAGTGAATTCACGTTTGGAGAATACTCGCCGGACGAAGAATCTGCACAAAATACGTTTCAAATAATGAAACCAGATGAAAATAAAATTGATGATAGAATGTCAGTATAAAAATGGGTGCTTAATTTATTAATATTTAGGAACAAATTGGGGGGGGGGAGAATTATGTGTAATAGACCAGCGGTTCTGATTTTTTTTTTTTACTTCCTTATACCAAGTAAAGAAAGTATTGTAATCGCGAAAAATTTCATGTTTCAGCTTTCAATTGAAATATCCATTTAAACCGTTCCTCAATTCATTTCGACGATTCCCCCCCTTTTGAGATCCGTACGTACGGACAGAATAAAGGACTCTTTTTTCCACAACGTATTGTAAAATGGATTTAAAATGTATTCTGAAAACACTTTTTTCGCGACGTCTGTATGTACGTATGTATTTCGCATAACTTAAATACGAGTGGCCATAGAACGTTGAAAATTTTGTATATGAGACTCCTATAACATCTAATTATGCACCTCCCTCTTTCGTTGCATACATTTAATTGAGTTTATTTCAGTAAAATATGTACTGTTTATCCGTTACTTTATTGGACTTTCAGATATTTACACATGGATGATTCCCCCCCCGGAAGAGCATCGTTTCTTTCGAGCATTTCATGCTAAAAAAATACTCCACTTTTGAACACAACTTCGCTAAAATTATTTACATATCTACAAAATTTCATAACAATACATATTTGCAGACAGACCGATTTAAATAAGCATTTTCTGTTTGTATATTCTTTTCATGTATTTGAATGCCCGTAATTTTTTTCTTTATGAGCATAAAATACCGGTAATAATTACATGTTTGCGGTTATTACCGAAAATTCAGACGAAGAAGCATTGCGCCAGAGGGGAGTTGTGGAGATTTGGAAAACGGTGTTGTTAAGTGTTGGGAAATTTCACAGGCTTTTTTATACTCCAGTAGATATAGGCGACGATTCTCATTTGATTACAGGTCTCTCGACCTGTAATCAAATGAGTCATGGGTTGTTTTATTTCTCATTTTATTTATTTTTTTGTCCTCTTAGGGGAAAAAGTGGTCCGTCTAGTTGAGATGCTGGAGTAACGTTTTATCTTTTCGAATGAAACCCCCAGCCTTGGAGAGCATGTAAAGTGTTATCGTGCGCTGAAAAAGGGATTTCTATGAAGCCTCTAACTTTTCTAGTGTTTTATACTGATTGGTTTCTTTCTTTATTTAGTTTATTTTTTATTTGTAATTTTTACTTCCTTGTATGAAGTAAAGGAAGTATCGTAATCGCGAAAAATTTCGAGCATTATATTTCAACGAAAACATTTTGACCGCTTTCCAAACGAAGTTTTCTCTTGACATCTGTACATACGTCCAGAGAGAGTAAAGGACTCTTCTCCAAACGGATTATAAAATGAATTCAGAAGAGATTTTTTTCGTTACGTATATATCTCGCATAGCTCAAATACGAGCAGCCGTGGAACATGGAAATTTTGTATATGGGAATGCTATGGTATGTAGTTGTGCACCTCCCTTTTTCATTGCAATCGGCCGCACCAAACATTGTTATCCAGTCTGTTATCCAGCGCCGTGACCTCAGGTTTTTGATTTTGATATGTTGGTAAATTGTGTATTTTACGCTCTAAAAATAATTGAATTATGTTGTTCTTATGTTCCGATTAAGGTTTTCATGGCTTTAGTTAATCCGCATGTAATAGTTGTAGAATTATCAACAGTTTAAAAGCTGAAGTAGGGTTAGACATAACGAGACCGCCATTTGTTTACATCTGAAATTCTTAATAGAATAGTGAATTGAGTTAATAGGTGCACGAACTTCAGTGTCTTTCTGCACAGTAGCACCGAAATTTAACTTTCAATTTAATGTACCGAAAATTTTCTCTTTTAGCCCATTGGCCGAATTGCTTGTTTTCCCGTACAGACTGTAATCTTAATTGCAAAAATTGTGTTTTAATTATTTTTAATTGTATTTGGTGTTTTAGGCTTCTCTGTGTTTTACAATTTTTAGTGACGATGTTTTGAGTTTTTATGTATTTTTGTCTTGACACGAAATGAGAATTAATTGATTGAATGAAAAATATAACTCTCATTAAATTCGATGAAATACGTTTAAATGAAGTGCAGTAAAAATGTGTATAATTTAATAGGCCATGCAAGAAATCGTGTGATGTCCACATCAGAAATTTTTTAATCTGCCCTGCATTGGTTCTTTAAACATTTAACGTAAAAGTGTATATGTACACTTTTGGGGCTACCGATTGCAACAAAAAACGAGGTACACAACTAGATGTTATGACACTAGTTGCACTATATAAAATTTAAGCGTTCGACGGGCTAATGGATTTTGAATTATTCGAGATGTAAACGTACGTATCGACAGATGTCACAAAAAATGTGTTGTGAATCCACTTTAAATCCATTTTGAAAAAATGAGTGATTTATTCTGTTCGTACATACATATGTGACGGGCACACACACACACACACACACACAGACACACACAAAAAGAAAAAAAAAAACTTCAAATCGATTTGAGGGCGATCAAAAGGATATTTCTGTGTAAATATAATACCAAAATTTTTCGCGGAAAATTATATTTTTAACTGATACTAAGATGGATAATAATTTTATCAAGGGAGATAACATTCATTTTCCGTCCGGGGGTGACATAAACTGCTTCTATAAATCAAGATGGATTTGTAATGAAACATATTCATAAAATTTAATTTTGTACAAAGTAATTTAAAGAACTTTTTTTTGTAAAGAACGTTATAACGTCTAAGTATTTTTATCATCGGTTAATTTATGAAAAATGCCAAATTGTTTATTTTTGACTTTAATGGTCTATTATTATTTTTTTTAAATAACTAGGCAAAGTGTGAAAGTATGAATCTGTTACACACTTTAATGACCTAACTAGTTATATCATGAAATATCTAGTTATTCTATAAAATAACTGAATAACGCTTTAACGAAATCAAGGAACACGGTTCATCTGCTAGATTTTTCGATAGTGCTTTAAATTTTTTAAGATTTTCTAATATATTTTTTAAAGACTCGTATGGTATGTAGTGCATCTATCTCTTCTCAAGCCACCGTAAATCTCTGAAACATTTTCAAGGAAATTTTTGGAAAAATTCTGCGTATAAGGGGATTATCTAGGTACTTGGACGGCAACCGAAATTTTAGCGATAAAAATATGTATTGTATAATAAAAATAGAAATGCGGTGTCATTTTTTTGCTCTTAATTTTGTAACTTTTCTTAATTTGTATAACTTACTCGTGTCCACACGGTGCTTTTTTAAGAGATTCTGCCGCCCCCCTGTTAATATTAATCATATATAAAAATGAAAGAAAATACTTTTTACTATTTGAGTGAGAATCTAACATTATCTTATGATTGTAAAATTTGCTGCTTGATCGTTAATCTATGTTATTTACCTTGTAAAGAACTTTAAAAAACTGTTATCCTTATCCCAAAACCAGCGCCATTGAAATCGAATAGGATTGCGTTATTGGTAAGATGGTGCTGCCATCTGTCCGGTCGTTATGAAACAATTTGATAATTGCAATGGCAAATTATCACAGAAGTTAATATTAATTCTCAAAGATTCGAAATTATTTTAAATTATTCATTTGGAATTCAAACAGTAAATATGGCTGCATGGTTATCGAAACTTTCAAATCAAATTTCTTATGAATGATGTAGTTATTTTTTATTAACAGAGAAATTAATGAAGATTAAAAATATGTTTTCTTATGTGTTTATGTTGTAGTTAAATACCTATAAATTATAAATAGTCAATTTTTGAGTTTTAAATAATCGTTGTTAACTTAGTTCTGTATTTCTTAAGCTTTTCATTCAAAACTATTAGAGTTTATAATTAGCTGTTTTAACCTTAAAAAAATTCGTCAATTTATTTTTAGGTTACAGTTTTTAATGCTGATTTTGTACCCCATTGGTAACGATATTTCTTAATTATTGTACTTCACTAAAATTATTAATTAATTAAGTATTGACTTGTCGTTAAGGAATTTTCGTAAAATTTGCGAATAGTTAATCGAACTCGGAATTAGAAATCAGAGCATGTAATTTACATAATTAATAACTATATAATTTGTACCTTGTTATTTTTCTTTTAAATTAGCATAATGAAACAATCTTCAATTAATATAAAGAAAATAATTTATAATACCTTGTTATTTTTCTTTTCAATTAGCATTATGAAACAATCTTCGATTAATATAGCGAAAATAATTTATGGTACCATGTTAATTTCTGACTTGGTGAAAAAATTAAATTAGAAGGATTTGTGTGTGTCATTTCAGAAAAAGATCCTATTTTGTGTCAAAATATCTATGCTTCAAGAAAAGGTATATATAAATCTAATACACTCTAATCTAAGTGGCACTTTCGAAATATGAAAAACGCAAATTAAATTTATCAATCGGCATATTAGAATGGGAGATATAGAATTTTCTTAAGGGGCCAGAGTGTACCATAATTCGAAAAACCTGGCTATATATAGAATCCCTTCTAATTATGAAATACTTTATGTGGTAAAAGGCTTTGAGAAAATTGTTCGTCAATGATCAGATTGAATATTTGTTTTTTGTTTTAGCTTTTAAAAAATGTTTAGTTCAAATTTAAAATATTTTCTTCAAGCGCAATACGGTCCGGAATTTCGGTGTGTTTTTAATAAAATTATTTGATAGTTTTATTTAAAAATAGTTTTAGAATTTTATGCGAATTCATACATTTGTTTCCTGTTTTAATCGTAAGTGCAATTTTTCCCCCCTTCCTCTTCAAGCAGGCTAATCGCTGTGTTATGATTTTCATGCATATATTTGTTTCATTATGTGTTATAATTTATTTTATTGTGTTACAGCCGTGTAAATTGTATTTCTTTTTTATTACAGACACCACTTTTTGAAATGACTGAAATAATATTGAATTGCCAGTAAAAATACATCTCAGCACGTGCAGTGTTCAGAAAAGTCTCTGGTAAGTAAAATTAATTTTGTATTTCTGGGTGAATTGCTTATAAAAATCGTTTTAAATTATTTAAATGTCACTGCTTGTTTTGTTTAACGTTTGATAACTTTGCAAGGATAAATGATAATTTAAAAGATACGAAAGATAATTGATAGTTTATAATAAAGTTAACTGATAATAAATTAGAACGGAATTGATAATAAAAATACAAAAAGTAATTGATAATAAAAATAATTGATAATAATTGACAATAAAAATGTGAAAGATAATTGATAATTTAAAAGAAGTATTAAATATAAAATTATTAATAGCAAGGATAAATGATAATTTAAAAGATACGAAAGATAATTGATAGTTTATAATAAAGTTAACTGATAATAAATTAGAACGGAATTGATAATAAAAATACAAAAAGTAATTGATAATAAAAATAATTGATAATAATTGACAATAAAAATGTGAAAGATAATTGATAATTTAAAAGAAGTATTAAATATAAAATTATTAATAATAATAGTATTAACTATGAAAATTATTGATACGTCTTTAGTAAAACAAATAATTGTTCCGTAATGAAAAAATAAGAAGCTATTTAAATAAAAAAAAATTAAATGCTGACTCTTGATTTTGTAAATGAACAGCAAGAGCAATAGATAATATCGTTTCTAAAAAAAAATTTTTTTTTCTTTTTTTAAAATTATTAAGGTGCTTCTAACTCAAATTACCCGAGATTACTAAATTTCAGTAACCTGACGGTTGACATATCTCTGAATCTTATTTTTCATTGACCAGTATACCTTTCTAGTGCTTTTAAATTGCTTATTTTAATAATTTTTTTTTATTCATATTTTTTTCTGTTTTTATTGTGTATTTTTCAATTAAATAATTTTTATTTGATTTGCTGGCTTCATTTTTCCATTTATTTTAAATTATTTTTCTCCTTTTACTAATTATCAGTTCACATTTCTATTTTTTCAAGCGATTTCGCAATTGATTCTTGAGTGGTATGTTCTCTTTTTCGTCTTTTACGCTTTGATTAGATTGTGAATTCGTGAATAGCTTAATAACTTTCTATCATTATTTGAACCGTTCATGCCCTCCTCCCCCACAATTTGTCCGTCACTGATGTTTTCTTCTTATTATTTATCTAGTGATTTTGCTTTAATTTTTTATGAAATGCTAGTGCAACTTCCCCCCACCCCCACCCCAAGAGATTAGGTCTCTCTATGTTTATTTTTTTTCCTTAAACTTTAATGTCTTTATGTTAGACATCCATTCTGACGACCTTTTCTTTCTTTTTATATCTTCTATAGTCTCATCTTCTTCATGTTCATCCGTAATTTAAAAAAAAAAAAAAATCCTCTCGTGTATAGATAGACAAAATGAATAGATTGTTTTTGTGGTTTGTTTTATTTTTTATTAATTAGTTAATTAATTAATTAATTTTTTGCAGTGTTAAAGCATGCTATTGTGTAATTATGTTGATGGTTTATTTTAACTAGTTATATATAACTATATATTTTAACTATTAAGGTATGTTGTTGGAGTTACTGGTCTTTAACCTTTTACTGTAATTACGTTTATTATTATTGTATATATATTATGGTCTCTAATTGCATGCGGGCCTAATGCGCAATCCAAAAACGGCTGAGATCCAGAATTCTTTTTTGACGCAATTACAAACTTTTTATCAACAAAATACAAAAAATTTTAATTAAACTTTAAATTCCACTTATTAAATATTTATTAAAACATAAACAGACAGTAATAATAATAATAACGCAAAGGAAGAATATTCAAATTTATGTTTATTTTCTGTCTGAAATCCAACGTGTGGTACAGAGAAGATATTTTGGTGATTGTACTTTATAATCAAACTTACTGACAGCTTATATATTAAATTTACAGACTGATATTTATTTCAAATAATTTAAATATCTTTAAATAATATTTTTTATAACCTTGATTCAAATTAAAACAAGTAATGCAAACTGTCCTGAGTAGACAAGAATCCTGAGAGTCCTGAGTTTTGTGTCTAAGTACAGTTTGAGTGCAGCCGTTGAGAAAAATGACTGGGGCGAACTGGCTGTTTTATTATTATTAATTTTTAACTGGCAAAAAGGGCTGTTCGACTACAAACGCATGCCCTAATAATGTGATTATTCTTAGCCAAAAAATTCGTAGCTGAGCGTATTTATTTTTTTATTTTTTGACAAGTACGAATGAAAGTTAATCAAATCTATATCTTATTTAGATCTTTGGAAAAGGCCCAATTTAAATGATCTTCCTCAAATCTTTTAAATCTGTAAAAAAGATCTATATAAGATTGTAAATTAATTGCTTGGCTGCATCTATAGATTTTCTAAAATAGTACGTTCGTTTTTAATGCTTATGAAAATAATGTAAACTTCTGCTTCAGATAATGAAAATCTTGAAACATTTGCAGCAGCGTCATTCAACCAATGAATAATTGACGTGGATTCGTGGAATAAAATTGTCTCAGGGACTGTATGCTGCCCATAGATCGCCTGTTTGAGGTCGCTAATATACTATATAGTAGTGTAATTATATATACTGTCATTTATTAGGCACAAAATCCTTGAATTACTTACACTAAACAAGCATTGTCCCTGAATAAGTCTACTTGAAAATAAATGAAATCTAATTATTTTGCTATCGTTGATGAATTCACGTGTATTGAATCGCATATGTGCATTTCTTGTAATTATATATTAGATTTTGTTTTAATTAAGTTAAATTATACACAGTACAACTGAATAAATCGCACTGAATATCAAATGAAAACCATTTTATTTTTGCGATTTTATTCACGAATTTAATTTGTTAAGAGCTTTGTAATATTTTTGTAAAAGCGCCAACATTGTGCTGGATTTGCAGTTTGTCGCCATATCTGTACTTGAAAGACTGTTGGAGGGGATTAAGGTTACTATTTAAATTAGCGTTTTTCATTATATCAATAGCACGTACTTGCCATATTGGAATATGCATTATTTTAATGTTGGTCACCAAGATTGGCGGCTTATCAACATTTTTACGAATTTAATATCAATTTTCAGTATTGAAAAATGATTCAATGATTTTCAAATTAGAGGACAATTTTCGTAAAATGTAATATGCTATTACAGTATCATTAAAACAGTTCCCGTAAAAAATATTCGAGTAATTTTTCCCTTCTTCGTTCCGTTCAGAAAACGAACTCCCTTAGATTTTAAAATGGGTTCGTTCACTTAGAGATTGTTTCCGTCTTACTAACGAAGACAAACCCTCGCAAACAAACGGCGAATGTCATGCCGAACCTTTCCGTATTAACTGTTGAACTTTCACAGCGAACTGACATTCAGTCTACAATTTAATAGACTCGGCTACATATTCACCATCTCTAATTATTTGTGGATGATTCGATGCCTAAGGAGTAGCAAAGACAACTGTAAGGACGGGTGAGCTTCCCGTTAAGAGAAGTACAAATGAAGATATTCTATTAGATATTATCACTTTACATTCTTATTACATTAATATCACTTTACATTCTTATTGGACTGTAGTTTTTTTAAAGAAAAGTAATATTATGATAGTTACCTGTCGTTTATCCATGAACTCCTGTTCATTCGGCCCACCAGCGGCCGCGTTGTAAAATATCTGAACAGTGGTAGCTCGACCTAGGTTCAATTACAAGCGAAAAGGCTGGCTGCAGGGGCGTTTTTGTGGTTTTCCACGTGCGTAGCGTGTATACGAACCAGTATTTGTTGTGTTCTGGTTGTAACCGCGACCTTCGTAAATCAAACTACTCGTCTTATTTATCTGTTACGATTTTCAGTCGGTAAAATGAGTCAAAAAACAGGGGGACAAAAATATTGTTGATATTATTGTTAGTTGGTTATTGACAATGGATATCTATCACAAAATGTAACATAAAGGGGTGGGGAGATGAATGAGATGCCATAATAAGTAATAATAAGAATTTAAATAGTTTAAGAAAAATAAAAAATTTATATTTGTTTAAAAAAAAAGAATAGCCTTGATCACAACAAACCTTGAGCAATGCACAGGCATTACTGTGTGCTCTATAATATTTTGTGCATTAGATAAAATCTGTAGTAGTTACATATTTATTCATAAGTAATAAAATTAAAAAATGTTCATATTTCAGCTAAATGCTTAGATGCTAGTTTGAAAATCGCTAGTGTAAATGATGAAGAATCATCAAGAACATTTATTTTCTTGATGAAAATTCTCCACGCCACATACATTTTATACTCTTGCCCCCCCTTTTTTTTTCTTCGCTATTATTTTCTCCTCGCCTGTCTGAGTCATATTAACCAAGATACTGATGACACTGCTAAAGCTAGAAATAATAACTAAAGTAAACTCATGTCTAAAATTCATTCGTGTCATAATATCTTAAAACTAACATCAAAACTGTTCACAGAATGCAAATCCTAAGATTATATTATAATAATAAGGCTTATAACAACAACCTATAAATTACATTATTAGAATCTTGAAATTCGCAGTTTTAAATACATAAAAATAACATCCTACTTGTTTTCCAAAATAAAAGATTTAAAACTGAAAATTCTATTTAAATTGCTGTACAAACCGTTGCCATCCACAGCTTCAAAACAAAAAATAATGAAATTAAACATTTTGATGTTTTCAGGCTTTTCGAATATTGAATTAGTATTTTTATTTGTTAACAATTTACACAAACTTTGTGAATAAACGTGCCATCAGAGTAAAAAAAATAACCAAACATTTTGAACTTTCTTTTAATTCCAGTGACAATTTTTACAGGTGAGGATACCTGGAGCAAATTATTCGGGTACTTTCACCAGTTTATATCCCAAATATAAATAGTATAGCGAAATAAGGTATTGCAAACGTGAATGCTGATCAACTGACTTGTGTCCACGTCACACACATTCGCCTTTTCTAATGTAAAATTACTAGCTAGACACATTCAAATCATTATACATATTTCTTTTTCATAAAGACTACTTTAATGTCATAATAACAAGTATCGCTAAACGTTATTTAATATACACTTAAATCAAACACTGGAGCTCCATACGTGTGGACTCACTCATACTCATCATCAAGCAAATAATGAGCTGCATAATCAGATTCTCTCCAATCCGCTGCGGAATACATTAAGGTTTAGTATATTAATTTAGTGGTAGTTACTAATGGAAGGCAGACAAGGAAGCATTTACTACAATGCATTCATTCATTTTGGCCTCTGTCATCGCGGGTAATTCGTCTAGTTTGACATTTCGATCTGCCCATCGTTTACAGGTGTGTCCACCGGGCTGGATCGCCCGTGCACTTTCATCTATCAATCCGGACTTGTTCGCCGCTTCCCATTGGCCATTTTGAAACCCATCAGCAACCACCAGGGTTTTCAAACATCCATCTATTCATTAGGGCTGCAGCTTGCGATAGCGGCCTTCCAATTCATGAATCATGTTGCCTTGTCCACCCCAGAGCTTCAGTTGATTGGCAGGCAAATAAACCGCCCTGCCACATCGTCGGTTGACCTAATTGACCACCCCTGTCATGCGGAACGTTTAACTCTGCCGGTTGGTGGAGTTGTCCCACTCCGCCTCCCCCTTCTCGCTAATTACAGACTTCCCTCCCTCCCTTCCCGCGTATCTTAAGTCGAGTAATAATCAGTTCCTTGCTAAAAGTCAGTGGCTGGAGATTGGATGTGAGATGATTTGTGGAGGATTTTGATTGAGAGCCATGTTGAGGTTTGTAGCAATGTCTTGCTGGGTATTCTCAAAACATGATCGGGTGAACAGGCTTCAACAAGAGGATACAGCACAGAAGCATATTTCTTATTTGTATTCTTTAACCCAGGGGTTCTCAACCAGGGCGAATTCCCCTTCTGTGGGGAATTTCTTAGTTGTCGGAAAAGGGAAATGCGGTCAGGGTTTTATTTAGCTGTTAAGTATTCAGTTTATAAATATAAAAAACTACGTTTATTTAATTATATTTATCAACATTTTCTACACTTCATGTTATTTAATTTATAAAACATTTCGAAAAATCATCTAAATGTAGATAAATGTATATATTTATTTTTCGAATTTTGGAAAGGAGAGGGCAGATAAATGTATATATTTATTTTTCGAATTTTGGGAAGAAGGCAATGGTCTTCTGGTAGTAGTAAAAGGGGCATATGGGGTAAATAAGGATCAGAACTTCCGCTTTAAGCTTTTTAATGCACATAAATATGTTTCTGTTCTATCATACAGTTCGAACTCATACATTTTAATTCGCAGTATTACTACCATTTTTTATTACTAAACAGAGTTGTACCTTCACATAAATTTCTACTAAAAAATCGTTTCTCCCAAACCAAAATATTCGATAGCTTTATGATAGTTCTCGAAAGTAGGGGTAAGTTCTCTACAAAGTCTTTAGCTTTAAATCCAGTTTCCTTACGTTGTAGTAGGTATGGATATTTATTTATCTTTAAGAGTGAATATCCTGATCTTCATGAATTTCTCCAAATTGACCCTAGATT
This sequence comes from Stegodyphus mimosarum, assembly GCA_000611955.2. NCBI lineage: Eukaryota > Metazoa > Arthropoda > Arachnida > Araneae > Eresidae > Stegodyphus > Stegodyphus mimosarum. The sequence goes on from KK116124.1 coordinate 639,417, forward strand.
ACCTCGCCATTAAACTTTCGTAATTCAGTTTCAGAAAGCTTGAATTTCCTTTTAATAGCTTCATTTTTATTTCTAGATAAACTAAGTGAACAGAACTCTTATGAAAGCCTTTCATTAGTGTTCTGTTCAAGTCTAGTTAATTTCGTTTTGAAGTATATAAATTTATCACTGTATGATTCGATGGTTTCCATTTTTTTTTTTCGAATTCTTTACTGGAACACTTAGTGTCGTCACTATTAAGTAACTGTAATAGAGTCTGGGGGAGGGAGGGAGGGAATTAGTTCTGTATCCCCCGTTTCATGGGGCCTGTTCACGAAATTTAATTTACGTATTTTATGGCTCGAAAGCGCGACTTAGAATATATATTATATTCATGTGTAGCATTGTTCTGACATATATATTTTGACATAAAATCTTCCTTTTTCTGAAATGACATATCGATTTTTTTTCCATACCGAATCTACGACTCAAATTGTGCCTAAATTTAAAATTTTCTAAAGTCTGGTTAAAAACTTGCCGACGAATTTAAAAATTTATCATGGCGCAGTTTTTCAGTTTGTGTGAAGAATAATTCACTTGGCGAAATTCTTAATTTATAGTAACCTATTTTCCTTTACCTTTCCTTGTGCACGGGCGGAAAAAAAGGTGCTTCATTCATTCTTTCAAATAATTTTAGCGAAGTGTGCAAACCATATTTGGCGTTATTATCGCTCATAACAAGTATGTCAAATGTCAAAACGCGCCAATATATAAATTCGCGTTTGTCTTGAGAAACTGTGAATAAAAAACTTAAGTGTTTTGCAGGTATGTCTAGACATTCATCTGCTTTAAGGTGATGGTAAAAATTTGACGGGTTATACTTCAACTTTTTTTTCCGAAAAATATTTAAGAATTACTAAAAAATACAAATTAAAAAAATAAATCGGAAAATAGCTGCGATTTGTATTAGAATTGAATCTAAATTTCTGGCGCTTTGTCATAATGTAGTCGTAGAATCGAAATATGAGGGGGGGGATAGATATGTCATTTCAGAAAAAGTTCGATTTTGTGTCAAAATATCTATGTTAGAATAATGCTATATATAAATGTAATATATATCCTAGTATTAGGCATCCTAACACTTTCGAGACATTAAAAATCTAAGTTAAATTTCATTGCAGAATCGGAGATATAGAACTGTCGCTTTTTCTTATACAGAGCGTATCTGTTTATGAAAACTCTTTATATTTTGTCATTTATCATCAAATTTAGCTAAAAGAACTGTCATCGTATCTAAATCGAATGTATCGGCTTTTAAAAGTTCATCTAAATTATTTGCGATCTTAGTTAAATTCGTGGCCAACCAGCGGCCGAGCGGTAAAATCGCTGAACACTGGCAGTTCCGACCTAGGTTCGATTCCAGGCAAACGGCTAGCTGCACAGGCGTTTTCACTGTTTTCGTGATGTGTATATCAGTTTTCCTTAGAAAGTCCTCTACGATGGCCCGTCTATCCTAGTGTATCACAACATTTTTGAACTGTGGAGGATGATTATGTCTCGTCGGAAAGCCCAGAAATATGTCCTTCAGTCCACAGCCTGCTTACAAGCGACATTTTGAAAGTTTTTTTTAAAAAATCGTTATCGACACCTCCGTAAACACCCTATGTGTTAAAAAAAAATCACCATCAGTCATGCGCTGTGAGACACCACCTTCCATTTGGTCAGTCGCGTAGCACAGAGACTAAAAGTTGATCCATATTTCTTTGGTGTTGTAGTGGCTGTCTTATCATTTTGATATTCTGAAGGCTCGGAGTCGATTCCCAACGACGAAATAGTATATTCTAGAAGGTTCTTCGCTCTTACATTTCCTAATATCTGCGCCCTAATATTTCTGTAACTTTGCCGCAGTATATACAAAAGGAAGTGTATTTAAGTATACAGAATGAAAAGGAGACTGATAAATATAAAATAATAAATATACAATGTATACTTAAGAATACAGAAGAAGAGTAAAAATTATAAAATAATGTTATATAATAAGGAAATATTAATAATTTTAAATAAAAATTAATTAATTTAATTTTTAAATTTCATAGGTATATAATGAAACAAGGAGACAGGAACCTTTTCAAACCATTTCATGATTCGATTCACCAACCAGATCTTCCCTTGGGAATCACTGCTCTGCACGTTGTGCTGTTCGATTGCACACGCATTATTTAAGTAAACTTGCCGCTTGGATGGCCAGCCGCCTAAAATAACTAATTAGTGTTATTTAGCTAATTATTTACGGGTCTAATTAGTTATAATAAAAGATGATGAACTCCGTTTATTGTTTTTAAATCGCTTAGTTTGTTGATCAGTCACAAATTAAACTTAAAAAACAAAAATTAATATCTTACACTTTGCGGAACGACAAGACACAGGCGCGTGGAAAATAAAATTTTTTTATTTCGGACAATAGCAACACATTTCTCTTAAACTGCCGAGTTGAAGTATCGATTTTTTACTCTTTACAGAATGGCATTAGCTTTTGCTTTTAAGCCGTCGAATGTGTAAATCAAAACATTAGATTTGCATAAAATGTAAAATAAATTAAAGGAACAAATTCGAAACTCATATTCACCTCCGCCCCGAACGAGCGGTTCGACAAACATCTTTTCTAAATGCTGTTTATAATTTAGAGTGTTCGTAAACGTGGTGTTAATGTAAAAGTATTTTTAAGTATTAATGTAAAATGAAGTAATTCGTAAAGATAATGACAAATAAATAATAAGACCTTAAAACATAATGCAGTCGCGGAAGTTTAAAATTCATTCATTGCTGTCAGTAGCCTGCTGTTTCAGTAATTGTTCAGTATTTGAAACATAATGAAAAGCCATTGAACATTGAATTCTCAAAAACCACGCTTACAGTGAACAGTATTTTGTCTTATTTATTTCTTAATTTAAGAATATTATTGACCACACAGTGTTTTTAAATTGCGCAAAAAGCATGCCCGTAAAATTCGAAACTTGTAGTTCCTTAACTGGTAGCGCCATCTAGAATCACATCGCAAAACTAATTTGAAAATAGTTCTGTATCCTTTTCGTCATCGTACTGTATAAAACATGAACTTTAATCTTTAATCAGAAAACAAAGTTTCTTACGGAAAATATGAAAGAAAACATTACATCTTCTGAAATTATGTAAACAATTGTGTCTAATTAATTAAATTTTTGTGTGTGATGTATGAAATTTTGTATACTTGAAATTTAAATGGGAGACATGACGTGAATGTCATTCAAATTCAGGTCAGTTACATTTAACAAATCATTAAATTTTAATTTAGAGTTAAAAATAAATTTTTAATTATTCGTGTGCGTATAAAATATGCTTATGAATGACATATAAAATATGCTTCTTGTGATGTGTATTACAGTTTTACTGTTGTAAGTTTCATATGAGTTTATTTTTGTGATATTGTTATTAGCATTAACTATATTTTGTATAAGGAGTGTTTGTTGGCCCAAAACGGACATGAGTCCCGAATGGGATATATTTTAGTGTCGAAATGGCATTTTTCGTTCAAACACCTAAATGCGATGTATCACATTTCAGATTGTTGCCACCAAATATTATCGCCCTGTATTATATTTAAAGAAATTAAAATTTAAATTCATTGCGAATATGCATGGATGTAAGTGTGTTTCTCGCACTGTGAAAAAACAACGGTACTTAGAGCCATCGAATTTTGAATGACGTATTCCTCCATCCGAACGTGGTCACATAGAAACCTGATTTTTGAACTCGAGTTAGTTTTACTATCTATTTCATATTTCCTAAACCGTTAACGAGTTTCCGAATAACAAATTAAACGATTTCAAAGCGAGCAGTGTCAACACTGTACGGAATAAAACATTTTTATCTCCACGGAGCGAGACTATCTATCGGAAATTCTAAAGATAATCTGTTTTTAAATATTTTGTTGTTGAATCGAATGTTATGGGGCATAACCATCAAGAACGTGATACTTAATAAATAAAGTAAGCATTCAAAACATTAATAATAAAAAGGAAAGGGGGAAAAAGTTTTGTAAAGCCATCTTAGTAAGAAAACTGAACATTGATATGATGGACTGAGAAAAAACTGGGAAGGGGGAGACAGTTGTATGCCAACACTTAACGCTGCATCGGAAATTCTAAACGCATACTGTTATACTATTTTTTAAATTTATGCAATTTTGCTGTTGAATTGTATATGGCGTAAGTGGGAAGAAAATGGTGCTTAATAGAGCTAAAAAGACAAAAAAAAAAAAAGGGGGTGTTAGTAGGAGTAGGAGTGAAACAGCAGATTGGTAGGCTGCGAGCTCAATGAGAGCATAAAAAGCCTTAACAAACCCTTTTGGGCGACCATTAAAATCTGAGCTATTTCAGTTTTTTTTTTTTAATCTGTTTTTTATTTGCAAGTAACAGAATGTAAGTAATCTTAACTCCTGTCAGTGTACGTTTTTGAAAGGATGATCTACTGTAAAAATGAAAATGTTGTGACGCTTCAAAGGAACAGTATGTAATATACGATTTAAAGTAGTCTTAGTTAAAACGGCAATAAAATTTATATCGATTTTTTATTTTGTTTTATATTCCCCTGTTTCTTTTGGGGAAGGGACATGGAATTCTTTTCCGTAACATGAAACTACGAAAGTTATTTTTATTAGCATCTGGTACAGAGCTTCTTTGAATTAATTAAATAATGTTATTGATGATTAAAATCTGTTGCTGATTTTCTTTTGAGATCAACTTTCGATTTTTTATAGTATTTTACATCCCACCAATTTGGGGGAAATCAAGTTGTGTTCCGAAATATAAAACTATGGAAATTATTTTTGTTGGTATCTGGTACAAAATCGTTTCGTAATTAGTCAAATAGTCTCATTAATAATTTATATTTTGTCCTGATTCTCTGTGAAAATCAGTTTTTAATTCCTAATATCAATATAAATATTTAATATTAAAAAATATTCTGGAATAGAAATTTTCATCGATTTCCGAAGTTTTTCCCATGTATAGTGTGATGTTGAGGCAATTTACGTTAGAAAATACTGCAGAAATACATTCTGTCTAAAAAAATTTGCCTTCTAGTGCTTTGTTTTAATATGTAATATAACTAGACAAGAGTGTTCTATACAGTGTTTATTTTTATATAGATTCCAATTTTGCACATAGCATGCATTTACGGGCTTTGTTAAACGTTATAGTTTAGTTTGCAGCTTCGTGTTAAAAGCAGTTTTGGTGTATAAAGATCGTGGCATAGATAAGTTAAAACAGATTGCTAATTTTTTTTATTTTGTATTTCACTAGAGTTGTAAATAATCGGCAATCATGAAATTAGTTTCTACGAATATCATTGTGGCCTGTAAAGGCGTTTATTCTGAATTATGACTTGGTATGCGCAGAAAACGCATTTACAGGTTCGGTCAGTTTTTTTAACCCAGAAAGGCTGTTAATTGGCATTTCGTGTTCGTTCACTATAAAAGTCTAAATCACTTTTCAAACTGTTGCCACCAAGTATTATAGATCTGAATTATATTTAAAGAAATTAAATAATGAGGAATCTGCGCAAATGTATGTATGTTTCTCGCATCGTGAAAAAACAATGGTACCAAGAGCACATCACATTTTAATAACGTTGCCCTTCACTCGAATACGGGGATTTGGAAGTCCAACTGTGGAATTTGTTTTAGTATCTATTTCATATTTTCTAAAACTTTAACGAATTTTTGATTAACAAACTCGACAATTTCAAAGCGTTCCATTAACAGTAACATCGCGTGCGTCTTCAAGCACGGATATTTTATGCGCGAGATTTCTTTACATTTCTTACTGGTATTATGTTGGTAGCGTAGCAGTGAAGAGACGTTACAATGTCTAACGGTATTTTGCATCGAATGATTTTGAATGTCTGTATCACTTTTCAAATCTCGTTTTGAATCCTCCTTTGAGCGTAATGTAAAATCTGAAAGCTTTCGGAATTTTTTTTTGAGGGAAGGGGGAGAATAACTCGTATTTGCAGAGCAAAGAAATTCTTCATTAACTTAGATATTTGTATAGCCTGCTCTTTAGCGTTCATAATGGGAACTGAAAAAAGCAAAAACGGGGCATTAGTTTGAATGGCATGTGAAAGAAATAATTTACAAATTTTTTAACCGAAAAGGGATGTTAGTCCCGAATAAGATAGTAGTCTGGAAACGGCATTTTGCGTCAAAACAATTAAATGTATTGTATGACTTTTCAACTTGTTGCCGCCAAATATTATCGCCCTATGTTATGTTTAGCGAAATTAAATAATGAAGAAATATCCTTGAATATATCAATGTTTCTCCCATTCTGAAAAAATGATGGTACCTAGACCCATCAAATTTTGCATAACGTAGTCCTCCTTCCGAAAATGGGCTCCTAGAAACTAAAATTTTGAATTTCGAATTTTGTTTTATTATCTGTGTCATCTTTTGTTAAACTTTAACAAATTTTTGATTAAAAAACTCAAAGATTTGTAATCATTGGCGACAGCCATTGTATAGAATAACACATTTTTATCTCCAACGCGCGAGACTGTCTGACGGAAATTCGAAAGATGTGCTGTTTTTAAATATTTTGTGATTTTGTTGTTGAATCAAATTTTGTGTGGCGTAAGTGCGAAGACCGTGATATTTAATAAGTAAAGTTAACATACAAAAAGTTAAAAATAAGACAAAAAAGGTTTTGCAAGCCGTCTTACGAAGAAAATTGAACATTTATATGATGAACAGAGAAAAGACTTTAAAAATTGCTGTAATTTTACAGTTCAGTTTTAAATGGCATAAGTGTATAGAAAATGATGCTTAAAAATAAAGCTAAAAAGACTAAATGGGTTAACAAAGTAAGAGGAACAGCAGACTTGTAAACTGCGAACTCAGCGTGAGCGTAAAAAATTTTAACAAATCTTTTTGGTCGATCGTTAAAATTTGAACCTTTTCTTATTTTTTTATTGCTTTTAAATGTATCTTTTTTTTAATCAAAAACTGTTTCTAAAACTTAAAAAGAAATTTAAATTTGAAGAGTAAATTTCAATTTTCTGATAGCTGGAATGCAGTTATGTTTCATTATATATGTTTAATTTAAATAGTATGTTTTATTTTATTATTATTAGACCTAAGGGCGTTTGCTCAAAAGGGCTATTAACTTGGTTTTGGCATGTTGCGTCGATTCGCTTTTCAAACTGTTGCCACCAATTATTACAGCCCTGTATTGTATTGAAAGAAATTAAATAATGAAGAATCTTCATAAATGTAGGTATGTTTTTCGCACTGTGATAAAACAACGGTATCTAGAGCCATCAAAATTTGAATAACGTAAACCTCCATCGAATATGCGCGTCTAGAAGCCGAATTTGGAATTTGTTTTATTATCTATTTCATATTTTGTCAGACATTAAATAATTTTTCATTAGCAAACTACGTGATTTCAAATGGGAAACATTTTTATGTCCAGCGCGCGAAACTGTGTATCGGAAATTCTAAAGCTATGGCCATTTTAAAATTATTTTTGCGATATTGCTGTTGAATCGAATTTTATGGTTTAAGTGCAAAGAACATAATATTTAATAAAGAAAAGTAGCGCACAAAACGTTAAAAGAAATGCTCCTTTGAGCGTAATATGAAATCTGAAAGCTTTCGGATTCTTTATATATATATATATATTTGCCTTGTCGCGAAGTGAGAACTGAATTGATTGAATGAGAAATAAGTTTCTAATAAAATTCGAGGAAATAAATGTAAAAGAAGTGTAGCAAAAAATGGGTATTATTTAATAGGCCGTTCGAAGTCACGTGGTGTCCACGTCAGATATTTGGGTTCTAATCATGCGTGATATATTCCTGAATCTGCACTTCATTTTTTAATGTGACATAGGTATTTATGAGTTATATCTCATGAGCTTTTCCTTTTTGTCCATAACAGAATGTATTATTTTAAAGAAATAAACAAAATGTTTTGCTTTAGTAATCACAAAATATTAATAAGCGAATGAAAATAAAAATAAAATCCGTTTAAATCGGGGAAAAGAAAGTATTCTTCCCCAAAGCGCCTCATTATGCAAATTTGTTTACGATATTTAAAAAAAAAATCCCTTTTACGTTTCTGGTATATTTAAATTACTATGTGTAAAATTTGATTGGCTATTCTGTGGAGGAAGGGTGGCGGAAATTTTCCCCAAAGTGTATACTCGGCGAAAGGTATTCTCCGCTTTGCTGAATAGATGAAATCTTTGGAATTAAGTTACACTTCATTTAAATAACTTTGCAAGGGGGAGCGGAAACGCTGAATTAACAAACATCTGTGCTTCGCGTGTTTATGTTAATGTTTGTTACTTAGTGTTTTTGAATAATATCTAATTAATTTCTTATGCAGGATGGTTTGAGTGAATCAAATTTTACTAGCAGAGACTACTGTACTAGTATGCATAGGCAAATTTATTTATGCTTGGGCTTATGAAAAATTTGACATTTATTTTAGTTGTTTTTACTTCCTTGTAGAAAATAAAGAAAGTACTGTAATCGCGAAAAGTTTAGGGTGTAATATTTCAACAGAAATATCCATTTTGACCGTTCCCGAATCTATTGTTACTATTTTTTATGCGTTGCATCTGTGCGTACGCACAGAATAAAGGATTCCTTTTGTAGAGACATTAGGTTATTACGAAGCAGGCAGGACACATGAAAAATGAGCAACGCCTTCGCCGGGAATCGAACCACGGACCTCTCGGTTATGCGTCGAGCATGCAGACCACTACACCACGAAGGCATGCGAAAAAGGCGGGAGAAATACCTTATATACTCCCCCTTTTAAGGGGCGACTGGGGTTTGGGGGATCCAATCGCCAAATCGCGGTGGTGGAGAATCATCATCCACCACCTTTTTTAGTTCGGGCGCCAGTTGTAGAGACATTAGGTTATTACAAAGCAGGAGACATGAAAAGTGAGCAACGCCTTCGCCGGAAATCGAACCACGGACCTCTCGGATACGCGTCGAGCATGCAGACCACTACACCACGAAGGCATGCGAAGAAGGCGGGAGAAATACCTTATACTTT